>BTRK01000004.1:47435358-47786399 GCA_036245805.1 Pristionchus mayeri | reverse complement strand
GTGCTAATCTATGTCAACTCTCTCAGGCTAATCTATGTCAACTCTCTCAGGCTAATCTATGTCAACTCTCTCAGGCTAATCTATGTCAACTCTCTCAGGTTAATCTATGTCAACTCTCTCAGGCTAATCTATGTCAACTCTCTCAGGCTAATCTCTGTCAACTCTCTCAGGCTAATCTCTGTCAACTCTCTCAGGCTAATCTCTGTCAACTCTCTCAGGCTAATCTCTGTCAACTCTCTCAGGCTAATCTCTGTCAACTCTCTCAGGCTAATCTCTGTCAACTCTCTCAGGCTAATCTCTGTCAACTCTCTCAGGCTAATCTCTGTCAACTCTCTCAGGCTAATCTCTGTCAACTCTCTCAGGCTAATCTCTGTCAACTCTCTCAGGCTAATCTCTGTCAACTCTCTCAGGCTAATCTCTGTCAACTCTCTCAGGCTAATCTCTGTCAACTCTCTCAGGCTAATCTCTGTCAACTCTCTCAGGCTAATCTCTGTCAACTCTCTCAGGCTAATCTCTGTCAACTCTCTCAGGCTAATCTCTGTCAACTCTCTCAGGCTAATCTCTGTCAACTCTCTCAGGCTAATCTATGTCAACTCTCTCAGGGCTAATCTCTGTCAACTCTCTCAGGCTAATCTATGTCAACTCTCTCAGGCTAATCTCTGTCAACTCTCTCAGGCTAATCTCTGTCAACTCTCTCAGGCAATCTCTGTCAACTCTCTCAGGCTAATCTCTGTCAACTCTCTCAGGCTAATCTCTGTCAACTCTCTCGGGCTAATCTCTGTCAACTCTCTCAGGCTAATCTCTGTCAACTCTCTCAGGCAATCTCTGTCAACTCTCTCAGGCTAATCTCTGTCAACTCTCTCAGGCAATCTCTGTCAACTCTCTCAGGCTAATCTCTGTCAACTCTCTCAGGCTAATCTCTGTCAACTCTCTCAGGCTAATCTCTGTCAACTCTCTCAGGCTAATCTCTGTCAACTCTCTCAGGCTAATCTCTGTCAACTCTCTCAGGCTAATCTCTGTCAACTCTCTCAGGCTAATCTCTGTCAACTCTCTCAGGCTAATCTCTGTCAACTCTCTCAGGCAATCTCTGTCAACTCTCTCAGGCTAATCTCTGTCAACTCTCTCAGGCTAATCTCTGTCAACTCTCTCGGGCTAATCTATGTCAACTCTCTCGGGCTAATCTATGTCAACTCTCTCAGGCTAATCTATGTCAACTCTCTCAGGCTAATCTCTGTCAACTCTCTCAGGCTAATCTCTGTCAACTCTCTCAGGCAATCTCTGTCAACTCTCTCAGGCTAATCTCTGTCAACTCTCTCAGGCTAATCTCTGTCAACTCTCTCGGGCTAATCTCTGTCAACTCTCTCAGGCTAATCTCTGTCAACTCTCTCAGGCAATCTCTGTCAACTCTCTCAGGCTAATCTCTGTCAACTCTCTCAGGCAATCTCTGTCAACTCTCTCAGGCTAATCTCTGTCAACTCTCTCAGGCTAATCTCTGTCAACTCTCTCGGGCTAATCTATGTCAACTCTCTCGGGCTAATCTATGTCAACTCTCTCAGGCTAATCTATGTCAACTCTCTCAGGCTAATCTCTGTCAACTCTCTCAGGCTAATCTCTGTCAACTCTCTCAGGCAATCTCTGTCAACTCTCTCAGGCTAATCTCTGTCAACTCTCTCAGGCTAATCTATGTCAACTCTCTCAGGCTAATCTCTGTCAACTCTCTCAGGCTAATCTCTGTCAACTCTCTCAGGCTAATCTATGTCAACTCTCTCAGGCTAATCTATGTCAACTCTCTCGGGCTAATCTATGTCAACTCTCTCGGGCTAATCTATGTCAACTCTCTCAGGCTAATCTCTGTCAACTCTCTCAGGCTAATCTCTGTCAACTCTCTCAGGCTAATCTCTGTCAACTCTCTCAGGCTAATCTCTGTCAACTCTCTCAGGCAATCTCTGTCAACTCTCTCAGGCTAATCTCTGTCAACTCTCTCAGGCTAATCTCTGTCAACTCTCTCGGGCTAATCTCTGTCAACTCTCTCAGGCTAATCTCTGTCAACTCTCTCAGGCAATCTCTGTCAACTCTCTCAGGCTAATCTCTGTCAACTCTCTCAGGCAATCTCTGTCAACTCTCTCAGGCTAATCTCTGTCAACTCTCTCAGGCTAATCTCTGTCAACTCTCTCAGGCTAATCTCTGTCAACTCTCTCAGGCTAATCTCTGTCAACTCTCTCAGGCTAATCTCTGTCAACTCTCTCAGGCTAATCTCTGTCAACTCTCTCAGGCTAATCTCTGTCAACTCTCTCAGGCTAATCTCTGTCAACTCTCTCAGGCAATCTCTGTCAACTCTCTCAGGCTAATCTCTGTCAACTCTCTCAGGCTAATCTCTGTCAACTCTCTCGGGCTAATCTATGTCAACTCTCTCGGGCTAATCTATGTCAACTCTCTCAGGCTAATCTATGTCAACTCTCTCAGGCTAATCTCTGTCAACTCTCTCAGGCTAATCTCTGTCAACTCTCTCAGGCAATCTCTGTCAACTCTCTCAGGCTAATCTCTGTCAACTCTCTCAGGCTAATCTCTGTCAACTCTCTCGGGCTAATCTCTGTCAACTCTCTCAGGCTAATCTCTGTCAACTCTCTCAGGCAATCTCTGTCAACTCTCTCAGGCTAATCTCTGTCAACTCTCTCAGGCAATCTCTGTCAACTCTCTCAGGCTAATCTCTGTCAACTCTCTCAGGCTAATCTCTGTCAACTCTCTCGGCTAATCTATGTCAACTCTCTCGGCTAATCTATGTCAACTCTCTCAGGCTAATCTATGTCAACTCTCTCAGGCTAATCTCTGTCAACTCTCTCAGGCTAATCTCTGTCAACTCTCTCAGGCAATCTCTGTCAACTCTCTCAGGCTAATCTCTGTCAACTCTCTCAGGCTAATCTATGTCAACTCTCTCAGGCTAATCTCTGTCAACTCTCTCAGGCTAATCTCTGTCAACTCTCTCAGGCTAATCTATGTCAACTCTCTCAGGCTAATCTATGTCAACTCTCTCGGGCTAATCTATGTCAACTCTCTCGGGCTAATCTATGTCAACTCTCTCAGGCTAATCTCTGTCAACTCTCTCAGGCTAATCTCTGTCAACTCTCTCAGGCTAATCTCTGTCAACTCTCTCAGGCTAATCTCTGTCAACTCTCTCAGGCTAATCTCTGTCAACTCTCTCAGGCTAATCTCTGTCAACTCTCTCAGGCTAATCTCTGTCAACTCTCTCAGGCTAATCTCTGTCAACTCTCTCAGGCAATCTCTGTCAACTCTCTCAGGCTAATCTCTGTCAACTCTCTCAGGCTAATCTCTGTCAACTCTCTCAGGCTAATCTCTGTCAACTCTCTCAGGCTAATCTCTGTCAACTCTCTCAGGCTAATCTCTGTCAACTCTCTCAGGCTAATCTCTGTCAACTCTCTCAGGCTAATCTCTGTCAACTCTCTCAGGCTAATCTCTGTCAACTCTCTCAGGCTAATCTATGTCAACTCTCTCAGGCTAATCTATGTCAACTCTCTCAGGCTAATCTCTGTCAACTCTCTCAGGCTAATCTCTGTCAACTCTCTCAGGCTAATCTCTGTCAACTCTCTCAGGCTAATCTCTGTCAACTCTCTCAGGCTAATCTCTGTCAACTCTCTCAGGCAATCTCTGTCAACTCTCTCAGGCTAATCTCTGTCAACTCTCTCAGGCTAATCTCTGTCAACTCTCTCAGGCTAATCTCTGTCAACTCTCTCAGGCTAATCTCTGTTAACTCTCTCAGGCTAATCTATGTCAACTCTCTCAGGCTAATCTCTGTCAACTCTCTCAGGCTAATCTCTGTTAACTCTCTCAGGCTAATCTATGTCAACTCTCTCAGGCTAATCTCTGTCAACTCTCTCAGGCTAATCTCTGTCAACTCTCTCAGGCTAATCTATGTCAACTCTCTCAGGCTAATCTATGTCAACTCTCTCGGGCTAATCTATGTCAACTCTCTCGGGCTAATCTATGTCAACTCTCTCAGGCTAATCTCTGTCAACTCTCTCAGGCTAATCTCTGTCAACTCTCTCAGGCTAATCTCTGTCAACTCTCTCAGGCTAATCTCTGTCAACTCTCTCAGGCTAATCTCTGTCAACTCTCTCAGGCTAATCTCTGTCAACTCTCTCAGGCTAATCTCTGTTAACTCTCTCAGGCTAATCTATGTCAACTCTCTCAGGCTAATCTCTGTCAACTCTCTCAGGCTAATCTCTGTTAACTCTCTCAGGCTAATCTATGTCAACTCTCTCAGGCTAATCTCTGTCAACTCTCTCAGGCTAATCTATGTCAACTCTCTCGGGCTAATCTATGTCAACTCTCTCGGGCTAATCTATGTCAACTCTCTCAGGCTAATCTCTGTCAACTCTCTCAGGCTAATCTCTGTCAACTCTCTCAGGCTAATCTATGTCAACTCTCTCAGGCTAATCTATGTCAACTCTCTCAGGCTAATCTCTGTCAACTCTCTCAGGCTAATCTCTGTCAACTCTCTCAGGCTAATCTCTGTCAACTCTCTCAGGCTAATCTCTGTCAACTCTCTCAGGCTAATCTCTGTCAACTCTCTCAGGCTAATCTATGTCAACTCTCTCAGGCTAATCTATGTCAACTCTCTCAGGCTAATCTATGTCAACTCTCTCAGGCTAATCTATGTCAACTCTCTCAGGCTAATCTCTGTCAACTCTCTCAGGCTAATCTATGTCAACTCTCTCAGGCTAATCTATGTCAACTCTCTCAGGCTAATCTATGTCAACTCTCTCAGGCTAATCTATGTCAACTCTCTCAGGCTAATCTATGTCAACTCTCTCAGGCTAATCTCTGTCAACTCTCTCAGGCTAATCTATGTCAACTCTCTCAGGCTAATCTCTGTCAACTCTCTCAGGCTAATCTCTGTCAACTCTCTCAGGCTAATCTCTGTCAACTCTCTCAGGCTAATCTCTGTCAACTCTCTCAGGCTAATCTCTGTCAACTCTCTCAGGCTAATCTATGTCAACTCTCTCGGGCTAATCTATGTCAATTCTCTCAGGCTAATCTCTGTCAACTCTCTCAGGCTAATCTATGTCAACTCTCTCGGGCTAATCTATGTCAACTCTCTCAGGCTAATCTATGTCAACTCTCTCGGGCTAATCTATGTCAACTCTCTCGGGCTAATCTATGTCAACTCTCTCAGGCTAATCTCTGTCAACTCTCTCAGGCTAATCTCTGTCAACTCTCTCAGGCTAATCTCTGTCAACTCTCTCAGGCTAATCTATGTCAACTCTCTCAGGCTAATCTCTGTCAACTCTCTCAGGCTAATCTATGTCAACTCTCTCAGGCTAATCTCTGTCAACTCTCTCGGGCTAATCTATGTCAACTCTCTCAGGCTAATCTCTGTCAACTCTCTCAGGCTAATCTCTGTCAACTCTCTCAGGCTAATCTATGTCAACTCTCTCGGGCTAATCTATGTCAACTCTATCGGGCTAATCTATGTCAACTCTCTCAGGCTAATCTCTGTCAACTCTCTCAGGCTAATCTCTGTCAACTCTCTCAGGCTAATCTCTGTCAACTCTCTCGGGCTAATCTATGTCAACTCTCTCAGGCTAATCTCTGTCAACTCTCTCAGGCTAATCTCTGTCAACTCTCTCAGGCTAATCTCTGTCAACTCTCTCAGGCTAATCTCTGTCAACTCTCTCAGGCTAATCTCTGTCAACTCTCTCAGGCTAATCTCTGTCAACTCTCTCAGGCTAATCTCTGTCAACTCTCTCAGGCTAATCTCTGTCAACTCTCTCAGGCTAATCTCTGTCAACTCTCTCAGGCTAATCTCTGTCAACTCTCTCAGGCTAATCTCTGTCAACTCTCTCAGGCTAATCTCTGTCAACTCTCTCAGGCTAATCTCTGTCAACTCTCTCAGGCTAATCTCTGTCAACTCTCTCAGGCTAATCTCTGTCAACTCTCTCAGGCTAATCTCTGTCAACTCTCTCAGGCTAATCTCTGTCAACTCTCTCAGGCTAATCTCTGTCAACTCTCTCAGGCTAATCTCTGTCAACTCTCTCAGGCTAATCTCTGTCAACTCTCTCAGGCTAATCTCTGTCAACTCTCTCAGGCTAATCTCTGTCAACTCTCTCAGGCTAATCTCTGTCAACTCTCTCAGGCTAATCTATGTCAACTCTCTCAGGCTAATCTATGTCAACTCTCTCAGGCAATCTCTGTCAACTCTATCGGGCTAATCTATGTCAACTCTCTCAGGCTAATCTCTGTCAACTCTCTCAGGCTAATCTCTGTCAACTCTCTCGGGCTAATCTATGTCAACTCTCTCAGGCTAATCTCTGTCAACTCTCTCAGGCTAATCTCTGTCAACTCTCTCAGGCTAATCTCTGTCAACTCTCTCAGGATAATCTCTGTCAACTCTCTCAGGCTAATCTCTGTCAACTCTCTCAGGCTAATCTCTGTCAACTCTCTCAGGCTAATCTCTGTCAACTCTCTCAGGCTAATCTCTGTCAACTCTCTCAGGCTAATCTCTGTCAACTCTCTCAGGCTAATCTCTGTCAACTCTCTCATTCTAATCTCTGTCAACTCTCTCAGGCTAATCTCTGTCAACTCTCTCAGGCTAATCTCTGTCAACTCTCTCAGGCTAATCTCTGTCAACTCTCTCAGGCTAATCTCTGTCAACTCTCTCAGGCTAATCTATGTCAACTCTCTCAGGCTAATCTATGTCAACTCTCTCAGGCAATCTCTGTCAACTCTCTCAGGCTAATCTCTGTCAACTCTCTCAGGCTAATCTCTGTCAACTCTCTCGGGCTAATCTATGTCAACTCTCTCAGGCTAATCTCTGTCAACTCTCTCAGGCTAATCTCTGTCAACTCTCTCAGGCTAATCTATGTCAACTCTCTCAGGCTAATCTATGTCAACTCTCTCAGGCAATCTCTGTCAACTCTCTCAGGCTAATCTCTGTCAACTCTCTCAGGCTAATCTCTGTCAACTCTCTCGGGCTAATCTATGTCAACTCTCTCAGGCTAATCTCTGTCAACTCTCTCAGGCTAATCTCTGTCAACTCTCTCAGGCTAATCTCTGTCAACTCTCTCAGGATAATCTCTGTCAACTCTCTCAGGCTAATCTCTGTCAACTCTCTCAGGCTAATCTATGTCAACTCTCTCAGGCTAATCTATGTCAACTCTCTCAGGCAATCTCTGTCAACTCTCTCAGGCTAATCTCTGTCAACTCTCTCAGGCTAATCTCTGTCAACTCTCTCAGGCTAATCTCTGTCAACTCTCTCAGGATAATCTCTGTCAACTCTCTCAGGCTAATCTCTGTCAACTCTCTCAGGCTAATCTCTGTCAACTCTCTCAGGCTAATCTCTGTCAACTCTCTCAGGCTAATCTATGTCAACTCTCTCAGGCTAATCTATGTCAACTCTCTCAGGCAATCTCTGTCAACTCTCTCAGGCTAATCTCTGTCAACTCTCTCAGGCTAATCTCTGTCAACTCTCTCGGGCTAATCTATGTCAACTCTCTCAGGCTAATCTCTGTCAACTCTCTCAGGCTAATCTCTGGCAACTCTCTCAGGCTAATCTCTGTCAACTCTCTCAGGATAATCTCTGTCAACTCTCTCAGGCTAATCTCTGTCAACTCTCTCAGGCTAATCTCTGTCAACTCTCTCAGGCTAATCTCTGTCAACTCTCTCAGGCTAATCTCTGTCAACTCTCTCAGGCTAATCTCTGTCAACTCTCTCAGGATAATCTCTGTCAACTCTCTCAGGCTAATCTCTGTCAACTCTCTCAGGCTAATCTCTGTCAACTCTCTCAGGCTAATCTCTGTCAACTCTCTCAGGCTAATCTCTGTCAACTCTCACGGGCTAATCTATGTCAACTCTCTCGGGCTAATCTCTGTCAACTCTCTCAGGCTAATCTCTGTCAACTCTCTCAGGCTAATCTCTGTCAACTCTCTCAGGCTAATCTCTGTCAACTCTCTCAGGCTAATCTATGTCAACTCTCACGGGCTAATCTATGTCAACTCTCTCGGGCTAATTTATGTCAACTCTCTCAGGCTAATCTCTGTCAACTCTCTCAGGCTAATCTCTGTCAACTCTCTCAGGCTAATCTATGTCAACTCTCTCAGGCAATCTCTGTCAACTCTCTCAGGCTAATCTCTGTCAACTCTCTCAGGCTAATCTCTGTCAACTCTCTCGGGCTAATCTATGTCAACTCTCTCAGGCTAATCTCTGTCAACTCTCTCAGGCTAATCTCTGTCAACTCTCTCAGGCTAATCTCTGTCAACTCTCTCAGGCTAATCTCTGTCAACTCTCTCAGGCTAATCTCTGTCAACTCTCTCAGGCTAATCTCTGTCAACTCTCTCAGGCTAATCTCTGTCAACTCTCTCAGGCTAATCTCTGTCAACTCTCTCAGGCTAATCTATGTCAACTCTCTCAGGCTAATCTATGTCAACTCTCTCAGGCTAATCTATGTCAACTCTCTCAGGCTAATCTCTGTCAACTCTCTCAGGCTAATCTCTGTCAACTCTCTCAGGCTAATCTCTGTCAACTCTCTCAGGCTAATCTCTGTCAACTCTCTCAGGCTAATCTCTGTCAACTCTCTCAGGCTAATCTCTGTCAACTCTCTCAGGCTAATCTCTGTCAACTCTCTCAGGCTAATCTCTGTCAACTCTCTCAGGCTAATCTATGTCAACTCTCTCAGGCTAATCTATGTCAACTCTCTCAGGCTAATCTATGTCAACTCTCTCAGGCTAATCTCTGTCAACTCTCTCAGGCTAATCTATGTCAACTCTCTCAGGCTAATCTCTGTCAACTCTCTCAGGCTAATCTCTGTCAACTCTCTCAGGCTAATCTCTGTCAACTCTCTCAGGCTAATCTATGTCAACTCTCTTGGGCTAATCTATGTCAACTCTATCGGGCTAATCTATGTCAACTCTCTCAGGCTAATCTCTGTCAACTCTCTCAGGCTAATCTCTGTCAACTCTCTCGGGCTAATCTATGTCAACTCTCTCAGGCTAATCTCTGTCAACTCTCTCAGGCTAATCTCTGTCAACTCTCTCAGGCTAATCTCTGTCAACTCTCTCAGGATAATCTCTGTCAACTCTCTCAGGCTAATCTCTGTCAACTCTCTCAGGCTAATCTCTGTCAACTCTCTCAGGCTAATCTCTGTCAACTCTCTCAGGCTAATCTCTGTCAACTCTCTCAGGCTAATCTCTGTCAACTCTCTCAGGCTAATCTCTGTCAACTCTCTCAGGCTAATCTCTGTCAACTCTCTCAGGCTAATCTCTGTCAACTCTCTCAGGCTAATCTCTGTCAACTCTCTCAGGCTAATCTCTGTCAACTCTCTCAGGCTAATCTCTGTCAACTCTCTCAGGCTAATCTCTGTCAACTCTCTCAGGCTAATCTATGTCAACTCTCTCAGGCTAATCTATGTCAACTCTCTCAGGCAATCTCTGTCAACTCTCTCAGGCTAATCTCTGTCAACTCTCTCAGGCTAATCTCTGTCAACTCTCTCGGGCTAATCTATGTCAACTCTCTCAGGCTAATCTCTGTCAACTCTCTCAGGCTAATCTCTGTCAACTCTCTCAGGCTAATCTCTGTCAACTCTCTCAGGCTAATCTCTGTCAACTCTCTCAGGCTAATCTCTGTCAACTCTCTCAGGCTAATCTCTGTCAACTCTCTCAGGCTAATCTCTGTCAACTCTCTCAGGCTAATCTATGTCAACTCTCTCAGGCTAATCTATGTCAACTCTCTCAGGCTAATCTATGTCAACTCTCTCAGGCTAATCTATGTCAACTCTCTCAGGCTAATCTCTGTCAACTCTCTCAGGCTAATCTCTGTCAACTCTCTCAGGCTAATCTCTGTCAACTCTCTCAGGCTAATCTCTGTCAACTCTCTCAGGCTAATCTCTGTCAACTCTCTCAGGCTAATCTCTGTCAACTCTCTCAGGCTAATCTCTGTCAACTCTCTCAGGCTAATCTCTGTCAACTCTCTCAGGCTAATCTATGTCAACTCTCTCAGGCTAATCTATGTCAACTCTCTCAGGCTAATCTCTGTCAACTCTCTCAGGCTAATCTCTGTCAACTCTCTCGGGCTAATCTATGTCAACTCTCTCAGGCTAATCTCTGTCAACTCTCTCAGGCTAATCTCTGTCAACTCTCTCAGGCTAATCTCTGTCAACTCTCTCAGGATAATCTCTGTCAACTCTCTCAGGCTAATCTCTGTCAACTCTCTCAGGCTAATCTCTGTCAACTCTCTCAGGCTAATCTCTGTCAACTCTCTCAGGCTAATCTCTGTCAACTCTCTCAGGCTAATCTCTGTCAACTCTCTCAGGCTAATCTCTGTCAACTCTCTCAGGCTAATCTCTGTCAACTCTCTCAGGCTAATCTCTGTCAACTCTCTCAGGCTAATCTCTGTCAACTCTCTCAGGCTAATCTCTGTCAACTCTCTCAGGCTAATCTCTGTCAACTCTCTCAGGCTAATCTCTGTCAACTCTCTCAGGCTAATCTATGTCAACTCTCTCAGGCTAATCTATGTCAACTCTCTCAGGCAATCTCTGTCAACTCTCTCAGGCTAATCTCTGTCAACTCTCTCAGGCTAATCTCTGTCAACTCTCTCGGGCTAATCTATGTCAACTCTCTCAGGCTAATCTCTGTCAACTCTCTCAGGCTAATCTCTGTCAACTCTCTCAGGCTAATCTCTGTCAACTCTCTCAGGCTAATCTCTGTCAACTCTCTCAGGCTAATCTCTGTCAACTCTCTCAGGCTAATCTCTGTCAACTCTCTCAGGCTAATCTCTGTCAACTCTCTCAGGCTAATCTATGTCAACTCTCTCAGGCTAATCTATGTCAACTCTCTCAGGCTAATCTATGTCAACTCTCTCAGGCTAATCTATGTCAACTCTCTCAGGCAATCTCTGTCAACTCTCTCAGGCTAATCTATGTCAACTCTCTCAGGCTAATCTCTGTCAACTCTCTCAGGCTAATCTCTGTCAACTCTCTCAGGCTAATCTCTGTCAACTCTCTCAGGCTAATCTATGTCAACTCTCTCAGGCTAATCTATGTCAACTCTCTCAGGCAATCTCTGTCAACTCTCTCAGGCTAATCTCTGTCAACTCTCTCAGGCTAATCTCTGTCAACTCTCTCGGGCTAATCTATGTCAACTCTCTCAGGCTAATCTCTGTCAACTCTCTCAGGCTAATCTCTGTCAACTCTCTCAGGCTAATCTCTGTCAACTCTCTCAGGATAATCTCTGTCAACTCTCTCAGGCTAATCTCTGTCAACTCTCTCAGGCTAATCTATGTCAACTCTCTCAGGCTAATCTATGTCAACTCTCTCAGGCAATCTCTGTCAACTCTCTCAGGCTAATCTCTGTCAACTCTCTCAGGCTAATCTCTGTCAACTCTCTCGGGCTAATCTATGTCAACTCTCTCAGGCTAATCTCTGTCAACTCTCTCAGGCTAATCTCTGGCAACTCTCTCAGGCTAATCTCTGTCAACTCTCTCAGGATAATCTCTGTCAACTCTCTCAGGCTAATCTCTGTCAACTCTCTCAGGCTAATCTCTGTCAACTCTCTCAGGCTAATCTCTGTCAACTCTCTCAGGCTAATCTCTGTCAACTCTCTCAGGCTAATCTCTGTCAACTCTCTCAGGCTAATCTCTGTCAACTCTCTCAGGCTAATCTCTGTCAACTCTCTCAGGCTAATCTCTGTCAACTCTCTCAGGATAATCTCTGTCAACTCTCTCAGGCTAATCTCTGTCAACTCTCTCAGGCTAATCTATGTCAACTCTCTCAGGCTAATCTATGTCAACTCTCTCAGGCAATCTCTGTCAACTCTCTCAGGCTAATCTCTGTCAACTCTCTCAGGCTAATCTCTGTCAACTCTCTCGGGCTAATCTATGTCAACTCTCTCAGGCTAATCTCTGTCAACTCTCTCAGGCTAATCTCTGGCAACTCTCTCAGGCTAATCTCTGTCAACTCTCTCAGGATAATCTCTGTCAACTCTCTCAGGCTAATCTCTGTCAACTCTCTCAGGCTAATCTCTGTCAACTCTCTCAGGCTAATCTCTGTCAACTCTCTCAGGCTAATCTCTGTCAACTCTCTCAGGCTAATCTCTGTCAACTCTCTCAGGCTAATCTCTGTCAACTCTCTCAGGCTAATCTCTGTCAACTCTCTCAGGCTAATCTCTGTCAACTCTCTCAGGCTAATCTCTGTCAACTCTCTCAGGCTAATCTCTGTCAACTCTCTCAGACTAATCTCTGTCAACTCTCTCAGGCTAATCTCTGTCAACTCTCTCAGGCTAATCTCTGTCAACTCTCTCAGGCTAATCTCTGTCAACTCTCTCAGGCTAATCTCTGTCAACTCTCTCAGGCTAATCTCTGTCAACTCTCTCAGGCTAATCTCTGTCAACTCTCTCAGGCTAATCTCTGTCAACTCTCTCAGGCTAATCTATGTCAACTCTCTCAGGCTAATCTCTGTCAACTCTCTCAGGCTAATCTCTGTCAACTCTCTCGGGCTAATCTATGTCAACTCTCTCAGGCTAATCTATGTCAACTCTCTCAGGCTAATCTCTGTCAACTCTCTCAGGCTAATCTCTGTCAACTCTCTCGGGCTAATCTATGTCAACTCTCTCAGGCTAATCTATGTCAACTCTCTCAGGCTAATCTATGTCAACTCTCTCAGGCTAATCTCTGTCAACTCTCTCAGGCTAATCTCTGTCAACTCTCTCGGGCTAATCTATGTCAACTCTCTCAGGCTACTCACAGACTCACAGACTCTCTGGCTCACAGAGGCTACTCTGTTGCCTCACAGAGGCTACTGTGTTGGCTCACAGAGGCTACTGTGTTGGCTCACAGAGGCTACTATGTTGGCTCACAGAGGATACTCTATCGGCTCACAGAGGCTATTCTGTCACCACCTTAATTTTGGGAGTTTTTCCTCACCACCTTAATTTTGGGAGTTTTTCCTCACCACCTTAATTTTGGGAGTTTTTCCTCACCACCTTAATTTTGGGAGTTTTTCCTCAGCTCACAGAGGCTACTGTGTTGGCTCACAGAGGCTACTGTGTTGGCTCACAGAGGCTACTGTGTTGGCTCACAGAGGCTACTGTGTTGGCTCACAGAGGCTACTATGTCGGCTCACAGAGGCTACTCTGTTACCACCTTAATTTTGGGAGCTTTTCCTCACCACCTTAATTTTGGGAGTTTTTCCTCACCACCATAATTTTGGGAGTTTTTCCTCACCACCTTAATTTTGGGAGTTTTTCCTCACCACCTTAATTTTGGGAGTTTTTCCTCACCACCTTAATTTTGGGAGTTTTTCCTCGGCTCACAGAGGCTACTGTGTTGGCTCACAGAGGCTACTGTGTTGGCTCACAGAGGCTACTGTGTTGGCTCACAGAGCCTACTATGTCGGCTCACAGAGGCTACTCTGTCACCACCTTAATTTTGGGAGCTTTTCCTCATCACCTTAATTTTGGGAGCTTTTCCTCACCACCTTAATTTTGGGAGTTTTTCCTCACCACCTTAATTTTGGGAGTTTTTCCTCGGCTCACAGAGGCTACTCTGTTGCCTCACAGAGGCTACTGTGTTGGCTCACAGAGGCTACTGTGTTGGCTCACAGAGGCTACTATGTTGGCTCACAGAGGCTACTGTGTTGGCTCACAGAGGCTACTCTGTTGGCTCACAGAGGCTACTGTGTTGGCTCACAGAGGCTACTGTGTTGGCTCACAGAGGCTACTGTGTTGGCTCACAGAGGCTACTATGTCGGCTCACAGAGGCTACTCTGTCACCACCTTAATTTTGGGAGCTTTTCCTCACCACCTTAATTTTGGGAGCTTTTCCTCACCACCTTAATTTTGGGAGTTTTTCCTCACCACCTTAATTTTGGGAGTTTTTCCTCACCACCTTAATTTTGGGAGTTTTTCCTCAGCTCACAGAGGCTACTGTGTTGGCTCACAGAGGCTACTGTGTTGGCTCACAGAGGCTACCATGTTGGCTCACAGAGGCTACTATGTCGGCTCACAGAGGCTACTCTGTCACCACCTTAATGTTGGGAGCTTTTCCTCACCACCTTAATTTTGGGAGTTTTTCCTCACCACCTTAATTTTGGGAGTTTTTCCTCACCACCTTAATTTTGGGAGTTTTTCCTCAGCTCACAGAGGCTACTGTGTTGGCTCACAGAGGCTACTGTGTTGGCTCACAGAGGCTACTCTGTTGGCTCACAGAGGCTACTGTGTTGGCTCACAGAGGCTACTGTGTTGGCTCACAGAGGCTACTATGTCGGCTCACAGAGGCTACTCTGTTACCACCTTAATTTTGGGAGCTTTTCCTCACCACCTTAATTTTGGGAGTTTTTCCTCACCACCTTAATTTTGGGAGTTTTTCCTCACCACCTTAATTTTGGGAGTTTTTCCTCACCACCTTAATTTTGGGAGTTTTTCCTCACCACCTTAATTTTGGGAGTTTTTCCTCACCACCTTAATTTTGGGAGTTTTTCCTCGGCTCACAGAGGCTACTGTGTTGGCTCACAGAGGCTACTGTGTTGGCTCACAGAGGCTACTGTGTTGGCTCACAGAGCCTACTATGTCGGCTCACAGAGGCTACTCTGTCACCACCTTAATTTTGGGAGCTTTTCCTCATCACCTTAATTTTGGGAGCTTTTCCTCACCACCTTAATTTTGGGAGTTTTTCCTCACCACCTTAATTTTGGGAGTTTTTCCTCGGCTCACAGAGGCTACTCTGTTGCCTCACAGAGGCTACTGTGTTGGCTCACAGAGGCTACTGTGTTGGCTCACAGAGGCTACTATGTTGGCTCACAGAGGCTACTGTGTTGGCTCACAGAGGCTACTGTGTTGGCTCACAGAGGCTACTCTGTCACCACCTTAATTTTGGGAGTTTTTCCTCACCACCTTAATTTTGGGAGTTTTTCCTCACCACCTTAATTTTGGGAGTTTTTCCTCGGCTCACAGAGGCTACTGTGTTGGCTCACAGAGGCTACTGTGTTGGCTCACAGAGGCTACTGTGTTGGCTCACAGAGCCTACTATGTCGGCTCACAGAGGCTACTCTGTCACCACCTTAATTTTGGGAGCTTTTCCTCATCACCTTAATTTTGGGAGCTTTTCCTCACCACCTTAATTTTGGGAGTTTTTCCTCGGCTCACAGAGGCTACTGTGTTGGCTCACAGAGGCTACTGTGTTGGCTCACAGAGGCTACTGTGTTGGCTCACAGAGGCTACTGTGTTGGCTCACAGAGGCTACTGTGTTGGCTCACAGAGGCTACTATGTCGGCTCACAGAGGCTACTCTGTTACCACCTTAATTTTGGGAGCTTTTCCTCACCACCTTAATTTTGGGAGTTTTTCCTCACCACCTTAATTTTGGGAGTTTTTCCTCACCACCTTAATTTTGGGAGTTTTTCCTCACCACCTTAATTTTGGGAGTTTTTCCTCACCACCTTAATTTTGGGAGTTTTTCCTCGGCTCACAGAGGCTACTGTGTTGGCTCACAGAGGCTACTGTGTTGGCTCACAGAGGCTACTGTGTTGGCTCACAGAGCCTACTATGTCGGCTCACAGAGGCTACTCTGTCACCACCTTAATTTTGGGAGCTTTTCCTCATCACCTTAATTTTGGGAGCTTTTCCTCACCACCTTAATTTTGGGAGTTTTTCCTCACCACCTTAATTTTGGGAGTTTTTCCTCGGCTCACAGAGGCTACTCTGTTGCCTCACAGAGGCTACTGTGTTGGCTCACAGAGGCTACTGTGTTGGCTCACAGAGGCTACTATGTTGGCTCACAGAGGCTACTGTGTTGGCTCACAGAGGCTACTCTGTTGGCTCACAGAGGCTACTGTGTTGGCTCACAGAGGCTACTGTGTTGGCTCACAGAGGCTACTGTGTTGGCTCACAGAGGCTACTATGTCGGCTCACAGAGGCTACTCTGTCACCACCTTAATTTTGGGAGCTTTTCCTCACCACCTTAATTTTGGGAGCTTTTCCTCACCACCTTAATTTTGGGAGTTTTTCCTCACCACCTTAATTTTGGGAGTTTTTCCTCACCACCTTAATTTTGGGAGTTTTTCCTCAGCTCACAGAGGCTACTGTGTTGGCTCACAGAGGCTACTGTATTGGCTCACAGAGGCTACTGTGTTGGCTCACAGAGGCTACTGTGTTGGCTCACAGAGGCTACTATGTCGGCTCACAGAGGCTACTCTGTTACCACCTTAATTTTGGGAGCTTTTCCTCACCACCTTAATTTTGGGAGTTTTTCCTCACCACCTTAATTTTGGGAGTTTTTCCTCACCACCTTAATTTTGGGAGTTTTTCCTCACCACCTTAATTTTGGGAGTTTTTCCTCACCACCTTAATTTTGGGAGTTTTTCCTCACCACCTTAATTTTGGGAGTTTTTCCTCGGCTCACAGAGGCTACTGTGTTGGCTCACAGAGGCTACTGTGTTGGCTCACAGAGCCTACTATGTCGGCTCACAGAGGCTACTGTGTTGGCTCACAGAGGCTACTGTGTTGGCTCACAGAGGCTACTATGTTGGCTCACAGAGGCTACTGTGTTGGCTCACAGAGGCTACTCTGTTGGCTCACAGAGGCTACTGTGTTGGCTCACAGAGGCTACTGTGTTGGCTCACAGAGGCTACTGTGTTGGCTCACAGAGGCTACTATGTCGGCTCACAGAGGCTACTCTGTCACCACCTTAATTTTGGGAGCTTTTCCTCACCACCTTAATTTTGGGAGCTTTTCCTCACCACCTTAATTTTGGGAGTTTTTCCTCACCACCTTAATTTTGGGAGTTTTTCCTCACCACCTTAATTTTGGGAGTTTTTCCTCAGCTCACAGAGGCTACTGTGTTGGCTCACAGAGGCTACTGTGTTGGCTCACAGAGGCTACTGTGTTGGCTCACAGAGGCTACTGTGTTGGCTCACAGAGGCTACTATGTCGGCTCACAGAGGCTACTCTGTTACCACCTTAATTTTGGGAGCTTTTCCTCACCACCTTAATTTTGGGAGTTTTTCCTCACCACCTTAATTTTGGGAGTTTTTCCTCACCACCTTAATTTTGGGAGTTTTTCCTCACCACCTTAATTTTGGGAGTTTTTCCTCACCACCTTAATTTTGGGAGTTTTTCCTCACCACCTTAATTTTGGGAGTTTTTCCTCACCACCTTAATTTTGGGAGTTTTTCCTCGGCTCACAGAGGCTACTGTGTTGGCTCACAGAGGCTACTGTGTTGGCTCACAGAGGCTACTGTGTTGGCTCACAGAGCCTACTATGTCGGCTCACAGAGGCTACTCTGTCACCACCTTAATTTTGGGAGCTTTTCCTCATCACCTTAATTTTGGGAGCTTTTCCTCACCACCTTAATTTTGGGAGTTTTTCCTCACCACCTTAATTTTGGGAGTTTTTCCTCGGCTCACAGAGGCTACTCTGTTGCCTCACAGAGGCTACTGTGTTGGCTCACAGAGGCTACTGTGTTGGATCACAGAGGCTACTATGTTGGCTCACAGAGGCTACTGTGTTGGCTCACAGAGGCTACTGTGTTGGCTCACAGAGGCTACTCTGTCACCACCTTAATTTTGGGAGTTTTTCCTCACCACCTTAATTTTGGGAGTTTTTCCTCGGCTCACAGAGGCTACTGTGTTGGCTCACAGAGGCTACTGTGTTGGCTCACAGAGCCTACTATGTCGGCTCACAGAGGCTACTCTGTCACCACCTTAATTTTGGGAGCTTTTCCTCATCACCTTAATTTTGGGAGCTTTTCCTCACCACCTTAATTTTGGGAGTTTTTCCTCACCACCTTAATTTTGGGAGTTTTTCCTCGGCTCACAGAGGCTACTCTGTTGCCTCACAGAGGCTACTGTGTTGGCTCACAGAGGCTACTGTGTTGGCTCACAGAGGCTACTATGTTGGCTCACAGAGGCTACTGTGTTGGCTCACAGAGGCTACTGTGTTGGCTCACAGAGGCTACTCTGTCACCACCTTAATTTTGGGAGTTTTTCCTCACCACCTTAATTTTGGGAGCTTTTCCTCACCACCTTAATTTTGGGAGTTTTTCCTCGGCTCACAGAGGCTACTCTGTTGCCTCACAGAGGCTACTGTGTTGGCTTACAGAGGCTACTATGTTGGCTCACAGAGGCTACTGTGTTGGCTCACAGAGGCTACTGTGTTGGCTCACAGAGGCTACTCTGTCACCACCTTAATTTTGGGAGTTTTTCCTCACCTCCTTAATTTTGGGAGCTTTTCCTCACCACCTTAATTTTGGGAGTTTTTCCTCACCACCTTAATTTTGGGAGTATTTCCTCGGCTCACAGAGGCTACTCTGTTGCCTCACAGAGGCTACTGTGTTGGCTCACAGAGGCTACTGTGTTGGCACACAGAGGCTACTATGTTGGCTCACTGAGGATACTCTATCGGCTCACAGAGGCTATTCTGTCACCACCTTAATTTTGGGAGTTTTTCCTCACCACCTTAATTTTGGGAGTTTTTCCGCACCACCTTAATTTTTTGGAGTTTTTCCTCACCACCTTAATTTTGGGAGTTTTTCCTCGGCTCACAGAGGCTACTGTGTTGGCTCACAGAGGCTACTGTGTTGGCTCACAGAGGCTACTGTGTTGGCTCACAGAGGCTACTGTGTTGGCTCACAGAGGCTACTATGTTGGCTCACAGAGGATACTCTATCGGCTCACAGAGGCTATTCTGTCACCACCTTAATTTTGGGAGTTTTTCCTCACCACCTTAATTTTGGGAGTTTTTCCTCACCACCTTAATTTTGGGAGTTTTTCCTCGGCTCACAGAGGCTACTGTGTTGGCTCACAGAGGCTACTGTGTTGGCTCACAGAGTCTACTGTGTTGGCTCACAGAGGCTACTATGTCGGCTCACAGAGGCTACTCTGTCACCACCTTAATTTTGGGAGCTTTTCCTCACCACCTTAATTTTGGGAGCTTTTCCTCATCACCTTAATTTTGGGAGCTTTTCCTCACCACCTTAATTTTGGGAGTTTTTCCTCGGCTCACAGAGGCTACTGTGTTGGCTCACAGAGGCTACTGTGTTGGCTCACAGAGTCTACTGTGTTGGCTCACAGAGGCTACTATGTCGGCTCACAGAGGCTACTCTGTCACCACCTTAATTTTGGGAGCTTTTCCTCACCACCTTAATTTTGGGAGCTTTTCCTCATCACCTTAATTTTGGGAGCTTTTCCTCACCACCTTAATTTTGGGAGTTTTTCCTCACCACCTTAATTTTGGGAGTTTTTCCTCGGCTCACAGAGGCTACTCTGTCACCACCTTAATTTTGGGAGCTTTTCCTCACCACCTTAATTTTGGGAGCTTTTCCTCACCACCTTAATTTTGGGAGTTTTTCCTCACCACCTTAATTTTGGGAGCCTTTCCTCATCACCTTAATTTTGGGAGCTTTTCCTCACCACCTTAATTTTGGGAGTTTTTCCTCACCACCTTAATTTTGGAAGTTTTTCCTCGGCTCACAGAGGCTACTCTGTTGCCTCACAGAGGCTACTGTGTTGGCTCACAGAGGCTACTGTGTTGGCTCACAGAGGCTACTATGTTGGCTCACAGAGGATACTCTATCGGCTCACAGAGGCTATTCTGTCACCACCTTAATTTTGGGAGTTTTTCCTCACCACCTTAATTTTGGGAGTTTTTCCTCGGCTCGCAGAGGCTACTGTGTTGGCTCACAGAGGCTACTCTGTCACCACCTTAATTTTGGGAGTTTTTCCTCACCACCTTAATTTTGGGAGCTTTTCCTCACCACCTTAATTTTGGGAGCTTTTCCTCACCACCTTAATTTTGGAAGTTTTTCCTCACCACCTTAATTTTGGGAGTTTTTCCTCGGCTCACAGAGGCTACTCTGTTGCCTCACAGAGGCTACTGTGTTGGCTCACAGAAGCTACTGTGTTGGCTCACAGAGGCTACTATGTTGGCTCACAGAGGATACTCTATCGGCTCACAGATGCTATTCTGTCACCACCTTAATTTTGGGAGTTTTTCCTCACCACCTTAATTTTGGGAGTTTTTCCTCACCACCTTAATTTTGGGAGCTTTTCCTCACCACCTTAATTTTGGGAGCTTTTCCTCACCACCTTAATTTTGGAAGTTTTTCCTCACCACCTTAATTTTGGGAGTTTTTCCTCGGCTCACAGAGGCTACTCTGTTGCCTCACAGAGGCTACTGTGTTGGCTCACAGAGGCTACTGTGTTGGCTCACAGAGGCTACTATGTTGGCTCACAGAGGATACTCTATCGGCTCACAGATGCTATTCTGTCACCACCTTAATTTTGGGAGTTTTTCCTCACCACCTTAATTTTGGGAGTTTTTCCTCACCACCTTAATTTTGGGAGCTTTTCCTCACCACCTTAATTTTGGGAGCTTTTCCTCACCACCTTAATTTTGGAAGTTTTTCCTCACCACCTTAATTTTGGGAGTTTTTCCTCGGCTCACAGAGGCTACTCTGTTGCCTCACAGAGGCTACTGTGTTGGCTCACAGAGGCTACTGTGTTGACTCACAGAGGCTACTATGTTGGCTCACAGAGGATACTCTATCGGCTCACAGATGCTATTCTGTCACCACCTTAATTTTGGGAGTTTTTCCTCACCACCTTAATTTTGGGAGTTTTTCCTCGGCTCACAGAGGCTACTCTGTTGCCTCACAGAGGCTACTGTGTTGGCTCACAGAGGCTACTAGAGGCTACTGTGTTGGCTCACAGAGGCTACTGTGTTGGCTCACAGAGGCTACTATGTTGGCTCACAGAGGATACTCTATCGGCTCACAGAGGATATTCTGTCACCACCTTAATTTTGGGAGTTTTTCCTCACCACCTTAATTTTGGGAGCTTTTCCTCACCACCTTAATTTTGGGAGCTTTTCCTCGGCTCACAGAGGCTACTCTGTTGCCTCACAGAGGCTACTGTGTTGGCTCACAGAGGCTACTGTGTTGGCTCACAGAGGCTACTATGTTGGCTCACAGAGGATACTCTATCGGCTCACAGATGCTATTCTGTCACCACCTTAATTTTGGGAGTTTTTCCTCACCACCTTAATTTTGGGAGTTTTTCCTCGGCTCACAGAGGCTACTCTGTTGCCTCACAGAGGCTACTGTGTTGGCTCACAGAGGCTACTATGTTGGCTCACAGAGGATACTCTATCGGCTCACAGAGGATATTCTGTCACCACCTTAATTTTGGAAGTTTTTCCTCACCACCTTAATTTTGGGAGTTTTTCCTCACCACCTTAATTTTGGGAGCTTTTCCTCACCACCTTAATTTTGGGAGCTTTTCCTCACCACCTTAATTTTGGAAGTTTGTCCTCACCACCTTAATTTTGGGAGTTTTTCCTCGGCTCACAGAGGCTACTCTGTTGCCTCACAGAGGCTACTGTGTTGGCTCACAGAGGCTACTATGTTGGCTCACAGAGGATACTCTATCGGCTCACAGATGCTATTCTGTCACCACCTTAATTTTGGGAGTTTTTCCTCGGCTCACAGAGGCTACTCTGTTGCCTCACAGAGGCTACTGTGTTGGCTCACAGAGGCTACTAGAGGCTACTGTGTTGGCTCACAGAGGCTACTGTGTTGGCTCACAGAGGCTACTGTGTTGGCTCACAGAGGCTACTGTGTTGGCTCACAGAGGCTACTATGTTGGCTCACAGAGGATACTCTATCGGCTCACAGAGGATATTCTGTCACCACCTTAATTTTGGGAGTTTTTCCTCACCACCTTAATTTTGGGAGTTTTTCCTCGGCTCACAGAGGCTACTGTGTTGGCTCACAGAGGCTACTGTGTTGGCTCACAGAGGATACTCTATCGGCTCACAGAGGATATTCTGTCACCACCTTAATTTTGGGAGTTTTTCCTCACCACCTTAATTTTGGGAGTTTTTCCTCGGCTCACAGAGGCTACTGTGTTGGCTCACAGAGGCTACTGTGTTGGCTCACAGAGGCTACTGTGTTGGCTCACAGAGGCTACTATGTCGGCTCACAGAGGCTACTCTATCACCACCTTAATTTTGGGAGCTTTTCCTCACCACCTTAATTTTGGGAGCTTTTCCTCACCACCTTAATTTTGGGAGTTTTTCCTCGGCTCACAGAGGCTACTGTGTTGGCTCACAGAGGCTACTGTGTTGGCTCACAGAGGCTACTGTGTTGGCTCACAGAGGCTACTCTGTCACCACCTTAATTTGGGGAGCTTTTCCTCATCACCTTAATTTTGGGAGTTTTTCCTCACCACCTTAATTTTGGGAGTTTTTCCTCACCACCTTAATTTTGGGAGTTTTTCCTCACCACCTTAATTTTGGGAGTTTTTCCTCGGCTCACAGAGGCTACTGTGTTGGCTCACAGAGGCTACTGTGTTGGCTCACAGAGGCTACTGTGTTGGCTCACAGAGGCTACTATGTCGGCTCACAGAGGCTACTCTATCACCACCTTAATTTTGGGAGCTTTTCCTCACCACCTTAATTTTGGGAGCTTTTCCTCACCACCTTAATTTTGGGAGCTTTTCCTCACCACCTTAATTTTGGGAGTTTTTCCTCGGCTCACAGAGGCTACTGTGTTGGCTCACAGAGGCTAATGTGTTGGCTCACAGAGGCTACTGTGTTGGCTCACAGAGGCTACTCTGTCACCACCTTAATTTGGGGAGCTTTTCCTCATCACCTTAATTTTGGGAGTTTTTCCTCACCACCTTAATTTTGGGAGTTTTTCCTCGGCTCACAGAGGCTACTGTGTTGGCTCACAGAGGCTACTGTGTTGGCTCACAGAGGCTACTATGTTGGCCCACAGAGGATACTGTATTGGCTCACAGAGGCTACTAGAGGCTACTGTGTTGGCTCACAGAGGCTACTGTGTTGGCTCACAGAGGCTACTATGTTGGCTCACAGAGGATACTCTATCGGCTCACAGAGGATATTCTGTCACCACCTTAATTTTGGGAGTTTTTCCTCACCACCTTAATTTTGGGAGCTTTTCCTCACCACCTTAATTTTGGGAGCTTTTCCTCGGCTAGCCTCTGTTGCCTCACAGAGGCTACTGTGTTGGCTCACAGAGGCTACTGTGTTGGCTCACAGAGGCTACTATGTTGGCTCACAGAGGATACTCTATCGGCTCACAGATGCTATTCTGTCACCACCTTAATTTTGGGAGTTTTTCCTCACCACCTTAATTTTGGGAGTTTTTCCTCGGCTCACAGAGGCTACTCTGTTGCCTCACAGAGGCTACTGTGTTGGCTCACAGAGGCTACTGTGTTGGCTCACAGAGGCTACTAGAGGCTACTGTGTTGGCTCACAGAGGCTACTATGTTGGCTCACAGAGGATACTCTATCGGCTCACAGAGGATATTCTGTCACCACCTTAATTTTGGGAGTTTTTCCTCACCACCTTAATTTTGGGAGTTTTTCCTCACCACCTTAATTTTGGGAGCTTTTCCTCACCACCTTAATTTTGGGAGCTTTTCCTCACCACCTTAATTTTGGAAGTTTGTCCTCACCACCTTAATTTTGGGAGTTTTTCCTCGGCTCACAGAGGCTACTCTGTTGCCTCACAGAGGCTACTGTGTTGGCTCACAGAGGCTACTATGTTGGCTCACAGAGGATACTCTATCGGCTCACAGATGCTATTCTGTCACCACCTTAATTTTGGGAGTTTTTCCTCGGCTCACAGAGGCTACTCTGTTGCCTCACAGAGGCTACTGTGTTGGCTCACAGAGGCTACTAGAGGCTACTGTGTTGGATCACAGAGGCTACTGTGTTGGCTCACAGAGGCTACTGTGTTGGCTCACAGAGGCTACTATGTTGGCTCACAGAGGATACTCTATCGGCTCACAGAGGATATTCTGTCACCACCTTAATTTTGGGAGTTTTTCCTCACCACCTTAATTTTGGGAGTTTTTCCTCACCACCTTAATTTTGGGAGTTTTTCCTCGGCTCACAGAGGCTACTGTGTTGGCTCACAGAGGCTACTGTGTTGGCTCACAGAGGCTACTGTGTTGGCTCACAGAGGCTACTATGTCGGCTCACAGAGGCTACTCTATCACCACCTTAATTTTGGGAGCTTTTCCTCACCACCTTAATTTTGGGAGCTTTTCCTCACCACCTTAATTTTGGGAGCTTTTCCTCACCACCTTAATTTTGGGAGTTTTTCCTCGGCTCACAGAGGCTACTGTGTTGGCTCACAGAGGCTACTGTGTTGGCTCACAGAGGCTACTCTGTCACCACCTTAATTTGGGGAGCTTTTCCTCATCACCTTAATTTTGGGAGTTTTTCCTCACCACCTTAATTTTGGGAGTTTTTCCTCGGCTCACAGAGGCTACTGTGTTGGCTCACAGAGGCTACTGTGTTGGCTCACAGAGGCTACTATGTTGGCTCACAGAGGATACTGTATTGGCTCACAGAGGCTACTGTGTTGGCTCACAGAGGATACTCTATCGGCTCACAGAGGCTATTCTGTCACCACCTTAATTTTGGGAGTTTTTCCTCACCACCTTAATTTTGGGAGTTTTTCCTCACCACCTTAATTTTGGGAGTTTTTCCTCACCACCTTAATTTTGGGAGTTTTTCCTCGGCTCACAGAGGCTACTGTGTTGGCTCACAGAGGCTACTGTGTTGGCTCACAGAGGCTACTATGTCGGCTCACAGAGGCTACTCTATCACCACCTTAATTTTGGGAGCTTTTCCTCACCACCTTAATTTTGGGAGCTTTTCCTCACCACCTTAATTTTGGGAGCTTTTCCTCACCACCTTAATTTTGGGAGTTTTTCCTCGGCTCACAGAGGCTACTGTGTTGGCTCACAGAGGCTACTGTGTTGGCTCACAGAGGCTACTGTGTTGGCTCACAGAGGCTACTATGTTGGCTCACAGAGGATACTCTATCGGCTCACAGATGCTATTCTGTCACCACCTTAATTTTGGGAGTTTTTCCTCACCACCTTAATTTTGGGAGTTTTTCCTCGGCTCACAGAGGCTACTCTGTTGCCTCACAGAGGCTACTGTGTTGGCTCACAGAGGCTACTGTGTTGGCTCACAGAGGCTACTAGAGGCTACTGTGTTGGCTCACAGAGGCTACTATGTTGGCTCACAGAGGATACTCTATCGGCTCACAGAGGATATTCTGTCACCACCTTAATTTTGGGAGTTTTTCCTCACCACCTTAATTTTGGGAGTTTTTCCTCACCACCTTAATTTTGGGAGCTTTTCCTCACCACCTTAATTTTGGGAGCTTTTCCTCACCACCTTAATTTTGGAAGTTTGTCCTCACCACCTTAATTTTGGGAGTTTTTCCTCGGCTCACAGAGGCTACTCTGTTGCCTCACAGAGGCTACTGTGTTGGCTCACAGAGGCTACTATGTTGGCTCACAGAGGATACTCTATCGGCTCACAGATGCTATTCTGTCACCACCTTAATTTTGGGAGTTTTTCCTCGGCTCACAGAGGCTACTCTGTTGCCTCACAGAGGCTACTGTGTTGGCTCACAGAGGCTACTAGAGGCTACTGTGTTGGATCACAGAGGCTACTGTGTTGGCTCACAGAGGCTACTGTGTTGGCTCACAGAGGCTACTATGTTGGCTCACAGAGGATACTCTATCGGCTCACAGAGGATATTCTGTCACCACCTTAATTTTGGGAGTTTTTCCTCACCACCTTAATTTTGGGAGTTTTTCCTCACCACCTTAATTTTGGGAGTTTTTCCTCGGCTCACAGAGGCTACTGTGTTGGCTCACAGAGGCTACTGTGTTGGCTCACAGAGGCTACTGTGTTGGCTCACAGAGGCTACTATGTCGGCTCACAGAGGCTACTCTATCACCACCTTAATTTTGGGAGCTTTTCCTCACCACCTTAATTTTGGGAGCTTTTCCTCACCACCTTAATTTTGGGAGCTTTTCCTCACCACCTTAATTTTGGGAGTTTTTCCTCGGCTCACAGAGGCTACTGTGTTGGCTCACAGAGGCTACTGTGTTGGCTCACAGAGGCTACTCTGTCACCACCTTAATTTGGGGAGCTTTTCCTCATCACCTTAATTTTGGGAGTTTTTCCTCACCACCTTAATTTTGGGAGTTTTTCCTCGGCTCACAGAGGCTACTGTGTTGGCTCACAGAGGCTACTGTGTTGGCTCACAGAGGCTACTATGTTGGCTCACAGAGGATACTGTATTGGCTCACAGAGGCTACTGTGTTGGCTCACAGAGGATACTCTATCGGCTCACAGAGGCTATTCTGTCACCACCTTAATTTTGGGAGTTTTTCCTCACCACCTTAATTTTGGGAGTTTTTCCTCACCACCTTAATTTTGGGAGTTTTTCCTCACCACCTTAATTTTGGGAGTTTTTCCTCGGCTCACAGAGGCTACTGTGTTGGCTCACAGAGGCTACTGTGTTGGCTCACAGAGGCTACTATGTCGGCTCACAGAGGCTACTCTATCACCACCTTAATTTTGGGAGCTTTTCCTCACCACCTTAATTTTGGGAGCTTTTCCTCACCACCTTAATTTTGGGAGCTTTTCCTCACCACCTTAATTTTGGGAGTTTTTCCTCGGCTCACAGAGGCTACTGTGTTGGCTCACAGAGGCTACTGTGTTGGCTCACAGAGGCTACTGTGTTGGCTCACAGAGGCTACTATGTTGGCTCACAGAGGATACTGTATTGGCTCACAGAGGCTACTGTGTTGGCTCACAGAGGATACTCTATCGGCTCACAGAGGCTATTCTGTCACCACCTTAATTTTGGGAGTTTTTCCTCACCACCTTAATTTTGGGAGTTTTTCCTCACCACCTTAATTTTGGGAGTTTTTCCTCACCACCTTAATTTTGGGAGTTTTTCCTCGGCTCACAGAGGCTACTGTGTTGGCTCACAGAGGCTACTGTGTTGGCTCACAGAGGCTACTCTGTCACCACCTTAATTTTGGGAGCTTTTCCTCATCACCTTAATTTTGGGAGTTTTTCCTCACCACCTTAATTTTGGGAGTTTTTCCTCGGCTCACAGAGGCTACTGTGTTGGCTCACAGAGGCTACTGTGTTGGCTCACAGAGGCTACTGTGTTGGCTCACAGAGGCTACTGTGTTGGCTCACAGAGTCTACTCTGTCACCACCTTAATTTTGGGAGCTTTTCCTCATCACCTTAATTTTGGGAGTTTTTCCTCACCACCTTAATTTTGGGAGTTTTTCCTCACCACCTTAATTTTGGGAGTTTTTCCTCGGCTCACAGAGGCTACTGTGTTGGCTCACAGAGGCTACTGTGTTGGCTCACAGAGGCTACTGTGTTGGCTCACAGAGGCTACTATGTCGGCTCACAGAGGCTACTCTATCACCACCTTAATTTTGGGAGCTTTTCCTCACCACCTTAATTTTGGGAGCTTTTCCTCACCACCTTAATTTTGGGAGCTTTTCCTCACCACCTTAATTTTGGGAGTTTTTCCTCGGCTCACAGAGGCTACTGTGTTGGCTCACAGAGGCTACTGTGTTGGCTCACAGAGGCTACTCTGTCACCACCTTAATTTGGGGAGCTTTTCCTCATCACCTTAATTTTGGGAGTTTTTCCTCACCACCTTAATTTTGGGAGTTTTTCCTCGGCTCACAGAGGCTACTGTGTTGGCTCACAGAGGCTACTGTGTTGGCTCACAGAGGCTACTATGTTGGCTCACAGAGGATACTGTATTGGCTCACAGAGGCTACTGTGTTGGCTCACAGAGGATACTCTATCGGCTCACAGAGGCTATTCTGTCACCACCTTAATTTTGGGAGTTTTTCCTCACCACCTTAATTTTGGGAGTTTTTCCTCACCACCTTAATTTTGGGAGTTTTTCCTCACCACCTTAATTTTGGGAGTTTTTCCTCGGCTCACAGAGGCTACTGTGTTGGCTCACAGAGGCTACTGTGTTGGCTCACAGAGGCTACTATGTCGGCTCACAGAGGCTACTCTATCACCACCTTAATTTTGGGAGCTTTTCCTCACCACCTTAATTTTGGGAGCTTTTCCTCACCACCTTAATTTTGGGAGCTTTTCCTCACCACCTTAATTTTGGGAGTTTTTCCTCGGCTCACAGAGGCTACTGTGTTGGCTCACAGAGGCTACTGTGTTGGCTCACAGAGGCTACTGTGTTGGCTCACAGAGGCTACTATGTTGGCTCACAGAGGATACTGTATTGGCTCACAGAGGCTACTGTGTTGGCTCACAGAGGATACTCTATCGGCTCACAGAGGCTATTCTGTCACCACCTTAATTTTGGGAGTTTTTCCTCACCACCTTAATTTTGGGAGTTTTTCCTCACCACCTTAATTTTGGGAGTTTTTCCTCACCACCTTAATTTTGGGAGTTTTTCCTCGGCTCACAGAGGCTACTGTGTTGGCTCACAGAGGCTACTGTGTTGGCTCACAGAGGCTACTCTGTCACCACCTTAATTTTGGGAGCTTTTCCTCATCACCTTAATTTTGGGAGTTTTTCCTCACCACCTTAATTTTGGGAGTTTTTCCTCGGCTCACAGAGGCTACTGTGTTGGCTCACAGAGGCTACTGTGTTGGCTCACAGAGGCTACTGTGTTGGCTCACAGAGGCTACTGTGTTGGCTCACAGAGTCTACTCTGTCACCACCTTAATTTTGGGAGCTTTTCCTCATCACCTTAATTTTGGGAGTTTTTCCTCACCACCTTAATTTTGGGAGTTTTTCCTCGGCTCACAGAGGCTACTGTGTTGGCTCACAGAGGCTTCTCTGTCACCACCTTAATTTTGGGAGCTTTTCCTCATCACCTTAATTTTGGGAGTTTTTCCTCACCACCTTAATTTTGGGAGTTTTTCCTCGGCTCACAGAGGCTACTCTGTTGCCTCACAGAGGCTACTGTGTTGGCTCACAGAGGCTACTGTGTTGGCTCACAGAGGCTACTATGTTGGCTCACAGAGGATACTCTATCGGCTCACAGAGGCTATTCTGTCACCACCTTAATTTTGGGAGTTTTTCCTCACCACCTTAATTTTGGGAGTTTTTCCTCACCACCTTAATTTTGGGAGTTTTTCCTCGGCTCACAGAGGCTACTGTGTTGGCTCACAGAGGCTACTGTGTTGGCTCACAGAGGCTACTGTGTTGGCTCACAGAGGCTACTCTGTCACCACCTTAATTTTGGGAGCTTTTCCTCATCACCTTAATTTTGGGAGTTTTTCCTCACCACCTTAATTTTGGGAGTTTTTCCTCGGCTCACAGAGGCTACTCTGTTGCCTCACAGAGGTTACTGTGTTGGCTCACAGAGGCTACTATGTTGGCTCACAGAGGATACTCTATCGGCTCACAGAGGCTATTCTGTCACCACCTTAATTTTGGGAGTTTTTCCTCACCACCTTAATTTTGGGAGTTTTTCCTCGGCTCACAGAGGCTACTGTGTTGGCTCACAGAGGCTACTGTGTTGGCTCACAGAGGCTACTGTGTTGGCTCACAGAGTCTACTCTGTCACCACCTTAATTTTGGGAGCTTTTCCTCATCACCTTAATTTTGGGAGTTTTTCCTCACCACCTTAATTTTGGGAGTTTTTCCTCGGCTCACAGAGGCTACTGTGTTGGCTCACAGAGGCTTCTCTGTCACCACCTTAATTTTGGGAGCTTTTCCTCATCACCTTAATTTTGGGAGTTTTTCCTCACCACCTTAATTTTGGGAGTTTTTCCTCGGCTCACAGAGGCTACTCTGTTGCCTCACAGAGGCTACTGTGTTGGCTCACAGAGGCTACTGTGTTGGCTCACAGAGGCTACTATGTTGGCTCACAGAGGATACTCTATCGGCTCACAGAGGCTATTCTGTCACCACCTTAATTTTGGGAGTTTTTCCTCACCACCTTAATTTTGGGAGTTTTTCCTCACCACCTTAATTTTGGGAGTTTTTCCTCGGCTCACAGAGGCTACTGTGTTGGCTCACAGAGGCTACTGTGTTGGCTCACAGAGGCTACTGTGTTGGCTCACAGAGGCTACTGTGTTGGCTCACAGAGGCTACTCTGTCACCACCTTAATTTTGGGAGTTTTTCCTCATCACCTTAATTTTGGGAGCTTTTCCTCACCACCTTAATTTTGGGAGCTTTTCCTCACCACCTTAATTTTGGGAGTTTTTCCTCACCACCTTAATTTTGGGAGTTTTTCCTCGGCTCACAGAGGCTACTCTGTTGCCTCACAGAGGCTACTGTGTTGGCTCACAGAGGCTACTGTGTTGGCTCACAGAGGCTACTATGTTGGCTCACAGAGGATACTGTATTGGCTCACAGAGGCTACTGTGTTGGCTCACAGAGGATACTCTATCGGCTCACAGAGGCTATTCTGTCACCACCTTAATTTTGGGAGTTTTTCCTCACCACCTTAATTTTGGGAGTTTTTCCTCACCACCTTAATTTTGGGAGTTTTTCCTCACCACCTTAATTTTGGGAGTTTTTCCTCACCACCTTAATTTTGGGAGTTTTTCCTCACCACCTTAATTTTGGGAGTTTTTCCTCACCACCTTAATTTTGGGAGTTTTTCCTCGGCTCACAGAGGCTACTGTGTTGGCTCACAGAGGCTACTCTGTCACCACCTTAATTTTGGGAGCTTTTCCTCATCATCTTAATTTTGGGAGTTTTTCCTCACCACCTTAATTTTGGGAGTTTTTCCTCGGCTCACAGAGGCTACTCTGTTGCCTCACAGAGGATACTCTATAGGCTCACAGAGGCTATTCTGTCACCACCTTAATTTTGGGAGTTTTTCCTCACCACCTTAATTTTGGGAGTTTTTCCTCACCACCTTAATTTTGGGAGTTTTTCCTCGGCTCACAGAGGCTACTGTGTTGGCTCACAGAGGCTACTATGTTGGCTCACAGAGGATACTCTATCGGCTCACAGAGGCTATTCTGTCACAACCTTAATTTTGGGAGTTTTCCTCACCACCTTAATTTTGGGAGTTTTTCCTCACCACCTTAATTTTGGGAGTTTTTCCTCACCACCTTAATTTTGGGAGTTTTTCCTCGGCTCACAGAGGCTACTGTGTTGGCTCACAGAGGCTACTGTGTTGGCTCACAGAGTCTACTCTGTCACCACCTTAATTTTCGGAGTTTTTCCTCACCACCTTAATTTTGGGAGCTTTTCCTCACCACCTTAATTTTGGGAGCTTTTCCTCACCACCTTAATTTTGGGAGTTTTTCCTCGGCTCTCAGAGGCTACTCTGTTGCCTCACAGAGGCTACTGTGTTGGCTCACAGAGGCTACTCTGTCACCACCTTAATTTTGGGAGCTTTTCCTCATCACCTTAATTTTGGGAGTTTTTCCTCACCTTAATTTTGGGAGCTTTTCCTCACCACCTTAATTTTGGGAGTTTTTCCTCGGCTCACAGAGGCTACTGTGTTGGCTCACAGAGGCTACTGTGTTGGCTCACAGAGGCTACTGTGTTGGCTCACAGAGGCTACTGTGTTGGCTCACAGAGGCTACTGTGTTGGCTCACAGAGGCTACTGTGTTGGCTCACAGAGGATACTATGTCGGCTCACAGAGGCTACTGTGTTGGCTCACAGAGGCTACTCTATCGGCTCACAGAGGCTATTCTGTCACCACCTTAATTTTGGGAGTTTTTCCTCACCACCTTAATTTTGGGAGTTTTTCCTCACCACCTTAATTTTGGGAGTTTTTCCTCACCACCTTAATTTTGGGAGTTTTTCCTCGGCTCACAGAGGCTACTGTGTTGGCTCACAGAGGCTACTGTGTTGGCTCACAGAGGCTACTATGTCGGCTCACAGAGGCTACTCTGTCACCATCTTAATTTTGGGAGCTTTTCCTCATCACCTTAATTTTGGGAGTTTTTCCTCACCACCTTAATTTTGGGAGTTTTTCCTCGGCTCACAGAGGCTACTCTGTTGCCTCACAGAGGCTACTGTGTTGGCTCACAGAGGCTACTGTGTTGGCTCACAGAGGCTACTATGTTGGCTCACAGAGGATACTGTATTGGCTCACAGAGGCTACTGTGTTGGCTCACAGAGGATACTCTATCGGCTCACAGAGGCTATTCTGTCACCACCTTAATTTTGGGAGTTTTTCCTCACCACCTTAATTTTGGGAGTTTTTCCTCACCACCTTAATTTTGGGAGTTTTTCCTCACCACCTTAATTTTGGGAGTTTTTCCTCACCACCTTAATTTTGGGAGTTTTTCCTCACCACCTTAATTTTGGGAGTTTTTCCTCACCACCTTAATTTTGGGAGTTTTTCCTCGGCTCACAGAGGCTACTGTGTTGGCTCACAGAGGCTACTGTGTTGGCTCACAGAGGTTACTGTGTTGGCTCACAGAGGCTACTGTGTTGGCTCACAGAGGCTACTGTGTTGGCTCACAGAGGCTACTCTGTCACCACCTTAATTTTGGGAGCTTTTCCTCATCATCTTAATTTTGGGAGTTTTTCCTCACCACCTTAATTTTGGGAGTTTTTCCTCGGCTCACAGAGGCTACTCTGTTGCCTCACAGAGGATACTCTATAGGCTCACAGAGGCTATTCTGTCACCACCTTAATTTTGGGAGTTTTTCCTCACCACCTTAATTTTGGGAGTTTTTCCTCACCACCTTAATTTTGGGAGTTTTTCCTCGGCTCACAGAGGCTACTGTGTTGGCTCACAGAGGCTACTATGTTGGCTCACAGAGGATACTCTATCGGCTCACAGAGGCTATTCTGTCACAACCTTAATTTTGGGAGTTTTCCTCACCACCTTAATTTTGGGAGTTTTTCCTCACCACCTTAATTTTGGGAGTTTTTCCTCACCACCTTAATTTTGGGAGTTTTTCCTCGGCTCACAGAGGCTACTGTGTTGGCTCACAGAGGCTACTGTGTTGGCTCACAGAGTCTACTCTGTCACCACCTTAATTTTCGGAGTTTTTCCTCACCACCTTAATTTTGGGAGCTTTTCCTCACCACCTTAATTTTGGGAGCTTTTCCTCACCACCTTAATTTTGGGAGTTTTTCCTCGGCTCTCAGAGGCTACTCTGTTGCCTCACAGAGGCTACTGTGTTGGCTCACAGAGGCTACTCTGTCACCACCTTAATTTTGGGAGCTTTTCCTCATCACCTTAATTTTGGGAGTTTTTCCTCACCTTAATTTTGGGAGCTTTTCCTCACCACCTTAATTTTGGGAGTTTTTCCTCGGCTCACAGAGGCTACTGTGTTGGCTCACAGAGGCTACTGTGTTGGCTCACAGAGGCTACTGTGTTGGCTCACAGAGGCTACTGTGTTGGCTCACAGAGGCTACTGTGTTGGCTCACAGAGGCTACTGTGTTGGCTCACAGAGGATACTATGTCGGCTCACAGAGGCTACTGTGTTGGCTCACAGAGGCTACTCTATCGGCTCACAGAGGCTATTCTGTCACCACCTTAATTTTGGGAGTTTTTCCTCACCACCTTAATTTTGGGAGTTTTTCCTCACCACCTTAATTTTGGGAGTTTTTCCTCACCACCTTAATTTTGGGAGTTTTTCCTCGGCTCACAGAGGCTACTGTGTTGGCTCACAGAGGCTACTGTGTTGGCTCACAGAGGCTACTATGTCGGCTCACAGAGGCTACTCTGTCACCATCTTAATTTTGGGAGCTTTTCCTCATCACCTTAATTTTGGGAGTTTTTCCTCACCACCTTAATTTTGGGAGTTTTTCCTCGGCTCACAGAGGCTACTCTGTTGCCTCACAGAGGCTACTGTGTTGGCTCACAGAGGCTACTGTGTTGGCTCACAGAGGCTACTATGTTGGCTCACAGAGGATACTGTATTGGCTCACAGAGGCTACTGTGTTGGCTCACAGAGGATACTCTATCGGCTCACAGAGGCTATTCTGTCACCACCTTAATTTTGGGAGTTTTTCCTCACCACCTTAATTTTGGGAGTTTTTCCTCACCACCTTAATTTTGGGAGTTTTTCCTCACCACCTTAATTTTGGGAGTTTTTCCTCACCACCTTAATTTTGGGAGTTTTTCCTCACCACCTTAATTTTGGGAGTTTTTCCTCACCACCTTAATTTTGGGAGTTTTTCCTCGGCTCACAGAGGCTACTGTGTTGGCTCACAGAGGCTACTGTGTTGGCTCACAGAGGTTACTGTGTTGGCTCACAGAGGCTACTGTGTTGGCTCACAGAGGCTACTGTGTTGGCTCACAGAGTCTACTCTGTCACCACCTTAATTTTCGGAGTTTTTCCTCACCACCTTAATTTTGGGAGTTTTTCCTCACCACCTTAATTTTGGGAGTTTTTCCTCACCAACTTAATTTTGGGAGTTTTTCCTCGGCTCACAGAGGCTACTGTGTTGGCTCACAGAGGCTACTGTGTTGGCTCACAGAGGCTACTGTGTTGGCTCACAGAGGCTACTGTGTTGGCTCACAGAGGCTACTGTGTTGGCTCACAGAGGCTACTGTGTTGGCTCACAGAGTCTACTCTGTCACCACCTTAATTTTCGGAGTTTTTCCTCACCACCTTAATTTTGGGAGCTTTTCCTCACCACCTTAATTTTGGGAGCTTTTCCTCACCACCTTAATTTTGGGAGTTTTTCCTCACCACCTTAATTTTGGGAGTTTTTCCTCGGCTCTCAGAGGCTACTCTGTTGCCTCACAGAGGCTACTGTGTTGGCTCACAGAGGCTACTCTGTCACCACCTTAATTTTGGGAGCTTTTCCTCATCACCTTAATTTTGGGAGTTTTTCCTCACCTTAATTTTGGGAGCTTTTCCTCATCACCTTAATTTTGGGAGTTTTTCCTCACCTTAATTTTGGGAGTTTTTCCTCGGCTCACAGAGGCTACTCTGTTGCCTCACAGAGGCTACTGTGTTGGCACACAGAGGCTACTGTGTTGGCTCACAGAGGCTACTATGTTGGCTCACAGAGGATACTATGTCGGCTCACAGAGGCTACTGTGTTGGCTCACAGAGGCTACTGTGTTGGCTCACAGAGGCTACTGTGTTGGCTCACAGAGGCTACTATGTTGGCTCACAGAGGATACTATGTCGGCTCACAGAGGCTACTGTGTTGGCTCACAGAGGCTACTGTGTTGGCTCACAGAGGCTACTCTATCGGCTCACAGAGGCTATTCTGTCACCACCTTAATTTTGGGAGTTTTTCCTCACCACCTTAATTTTGGGAGTTTTTCCTCACCACCTTAATTTTGGGAGTTTTTCCTCACCACCTTAATTTTGGGAGTTTTTCCTCGGCTCACAGAGGCTACTGTGTTGGCTCACAGAGGCTACTGTGTTGGCTCACAGAGGCTACTATGTCGGCTCACAGAGGCTACTCTGTCACCATCTTAATTTTGGGAGCTTTTCCTCATCACCTTAATTTTGGGAGTTTTTCCTCACCACCTTAATTTTGGGAGTTTTTCCTCGGCTCACAGAGGCTACTCTGTTGCCTCACAGAGGCTACTGTGTTGGCTCACAGAGGCTACTGTGTTGGCTCACAGAGGCTACTATGTTGGCTCACAGAGGATACTGTATTGGCTCACAGAGGCTACTGTGTTGGCTCACAGAGGATACTCTATCGGCTCACAGAGGCTATTCTGTCACCACCTTAATTTTGGGAGTTTTTCCTCACCACCTTAATTTTGGGAGTTTTTCCTCACCACCTTAATTTTGGGAGTTTTTCCTCACCACCTTAATTTTGGGAGTTTTTCCTCACCACCTTAATTTTGGGAGTTTTTCCTCACCACCTTAATTTTGGGAGTTTTTCCTCACCACCTTAATTTTGGGAGTTTTTCCTCGGCTCACAGAGGCTACTGTGTTGGCTCACAGAGGCTACTGTGTTGGCTCACAGAGGCTACTGTGTTGGCTCACAGAGGTTACTGTGTTGGCTCACAGAGGCTACTGTGTTGGCTCACAGAGGCTACTGTGTTGGCTCACAGAGTCTACTCTGTCACCACCTTAATTTTCGGAGTTTTTCCTCACCACCTTAATTTTGGGAGTTTTTCCTCACCACCTTAATTTTGGGAGTTTTTCCTCACCAACTTAATTTTGGGAGTTTTTCCTCGGCTCACAGAGGCTACTGTGTTGGCTCACAGAGGCTACTGTGTTGGCTCACAGAGGCTACTGTGTTGGCTCACAGAGGCTACTGTGTTGGCTCACAGAGGCTACTGTGTTGGCTCACAGAGGCTACTGTGTTGGCTCACAGAGTCTACTCTGTCACCACCTTAATTTTCGGAGTTTTTCCTCACCACCTTAATTTTGGGAGCTTTTCCTCACCACCTTAATTTTGGGAGCTTTTCCTCACCACCTTAATTTTGGGAGTTTTTCCTCACCACCTTAATTTTGGGAGTTTTTCCTCGGCTCTCAGAGGCTACTCTGTTGCCTCACAGAGGCTACTGTGTTGGCTCACAGAGGCTACTCTGTCACCACCTTAATTTTGGGAGCTTTTCCTCATCACCTTAATTTTGGGAGTTTTTCCTCACCTTAATTTTGGGAGCTTTTCCTCATCACCTTAATTTTGGGAGTTTTTCCTCACCTTAATTTTGGGAGTTTTTCCTCGGCTCACAGAGGCTACTCTGTTGCCTCACAGAGGCTACTGTGTTGGCACACAGAGGCTACTGTGTTGGCTCACAGAGGCTACTATGTTGGCTCACAGAGGATACTATGTCGGCTCACAGAGGCTACTGTGTTGGCTCACAGAGGCTACTGTGTTGGCTCACAGAGGCTACTCTATCGGCTCACAGAGGCTATTCTGTCACCACCTTAATTTTGGGAGTTTTTCCTCACCACCTTAATTTTGGGAGTTTTTCCTCACCACCTTAATTTTGGGAGTTTTTCCTCACCACCTTAATTTTGGGAGTTTTTCCTCGGCTCACAGAGGCTACTGTGTTGGCTCACAGAGGCTACTGTGTTGGCTCACAGAGGCTACTATGTCGGCTCACAGAGGCTACTCTGTCACCATCTTAATTTTGGGAGCTTTTCCTCATCACCTTAATTTTGGGAGTTTTTCCTCACCACCTTAATTTTGGGAGTTTTTCCTCGGCTCACAGAGGCTACTCTGTTGCCTCACAGAGGCTACTGTGTTGGCTCACAGAGGCTACTGTGTTGGCTCACAGAGGCTACTATGTTGGCTCACAGAGGATACTGTATTGGCTCACAGAGGCTACTGTGTTGGCTCACAGAGGATACTCTATCGGCTCACAGAGGCTATTCTGTCACCACCTTAATTTTGGGAGTTTTTCCTCACCACCTTAATTTTGGGAGTTTTTCCTCACCACCTTAATTTTGGGAGTTTTTCCTCACCACCTTAATTTTGGGAGTTTTTCCTCACCACCTTAATTTTGGGAGTTTTTCCTCACCACCTTAATTTTGGGAGTTTTTCCTCACCACCTTAATTTTGGGAGTTTTTCCTCGGCTCACAGAGGCTACTGTGTTGGCTCACAGAGGCTACTGTGTTGGCTCACAGAGGCTACTGTGTTGGCTCACAGAGGTTACTGTGTTGGCTCACAGAGGCTACTGTGTTGGCTCACAGAGGCTACTGTGTTGGCTCACAGAGTCTACTCTGTCACCACCTTAATTTTCGGAGTTTTTCCTCACCACCTTAATTTTGGGAGTTTTTCCTCACCACCTTAATTTTGGGAGTTTTTCCTCACCAACTTAATTTTGGGAGTTTTTCCTCGGCTCACAGAGGCTACTGTGTTGGCTCACAGAGGCTACTGTGTTGGCTCACAGAGGCTACTGTGTTGGCTCACAGAGGCTACTGTGTTGGCTCACAGAGGCTACTGTGTTGGCTCACAGAGGCTACTGTGTTGGCTCACAGAGGCTACTGTGTTGGCTCACAGAGTCTACTCTGTCACCACCTTAATTTTCGGAGTTTTTCCTCACCACCTTAATTTTGGGAGCTTTTCCTCACCACCTTAATTTTGGGAGCTTTTCCTCACCACCTTAATTTTGGGAGTTTTTCCTCACCACCTTAATTTTGGGAGTTTTTCCTCGGCTCTCAGAGGCTACTCTGTTGCCTCACAGAGGCTACTGTGTTGGCTCACAGAGGCTACTCTGTCACCACCTTAATTTTGGGAGCTTTTCCTCATCACCTTAATTTTGGGAGTTTTTCCTCACCTTAATTTTGGGAGCTTTTCCTCATCACCTTAATTTTGGGAGTTTTTCCTCACCTTAATTTTGGGAGTTTTTCCTCGGCTCACAGAGGCTACTCTGTTGCCTCACAGAGGCTACTGTGTTGGCACACAGAGGCTACTGTGTTGGCTCACAGAGGCTACTATGTTGGCTCACAGAGGATACTATGTCGGCTCACAGAGGCTACTGTGTTGGCTCACAGAGGCTACTGTGTTGGCTCACAGAGGCTACTGTGTTGGCTCACAGAGGCTACTATGTTGGCTCACAGAGGATACTATGTCGGCTCACAGAGGCTACTGTGTTGGCTCACAGAGGCTACTGTGTTGGCTCACAGAGGCTACTCTATCGGCTCACAGAGGCTATTCTGTCACCACCTTAATTTTGGGAGTTTTTCCTCACCACCTTAATTTTGGGAGTTTTTCCTCACCACCTTAATTTTGGGAGTTTTTCCTCACCACCTTAATTTTGGGAGTTTTTCCTCGGCTCACAGAGGCTACTGTGTTGGCTCACAGAGGCTACTGTGTTGGCTCACAGAGGCTACTATGTCGGCTCACAGAGGCTACTCTGTCACCATCTTAATTTTGGGAGCTTTTCCTCATCACCTTAATTTTGGGAGTTTTTCCTCACCACCTTAATTTTGGGAGTTTTTCCTCGGCTCACAGAGGCTACTCTGTTGCCTCACAGAGGCTACTGTGTTGGCTCACAGAGGCTACTGTGTTGGCTCACAGAGGCTACTATGTTGGCTCACAGAGGATACTGTATTGGCTCACAGAGGCTACTGTGTTGGCTCACAGAGGATACTCTATCGGCTCACAGAGGCTATTCTGTCACCACCTTAATTTTGGGAGTTTTTCCTCACCACCTTAATTTTGGGAGCTTTTCCTCACCACCTTAATTTTGGGAGTTTTTCCTCACCACCTTAATTTTGGGAGTTTTTCCTCGGCTCACAGAGGCTACTGTGTTGGCTCACAGAGGCTACTGTGTTGGCTCACAGAGGCTACTGTGTTGGCTCACAGAGGCTACTGTGTTGGCTCACAGAGGCTACTGTGTTGGCTCACAGAGTCTACTCTGTCACCACCTTAATTTTCGGAGTTTTTCCTCACCACCTTAATTTTGGGAGCTTTTCCTCACCACCTTAATTTTGGGAGCTTTTCCTCACCACCTTAATTTTGGGAGTTTTTCCTCACCACCTTAATTTTGGGAGTTTTTCCTCGGCTCTCAGAGGCTACTCTGTTGCCTCACAGAGGCTACTGTGTTGGCTCACAGAGGCTACTCTGTCACCACCTTAATTTTGGGAGCTTTTCCTCATCACCTTAATTTTGGGAGTTTTTCCTTACCTTAATTTTGGGAGCTTTTCCTCATCACCTTAATTTTGGGAGTTTTTCCTCACCACCTTAATTTTGGGAGTTTTTCCTCACCACCTTAATTTTGGGAGTTTTTCCTCACCACCTTAATTTTGGGAGTTTTTCCTCGGCTCACAGAGGCTACTGTGTTGGCTCACAGAGGCTACTGTGTTGGCTCACAGAGGCTACTGTGTTGGCTCACAGAGTCTACTCTGTCACCACCTTAATTTTCGGAGTTTTTCCTCACCACCTTAATTTTGGGAGCTTTTCCTCACCACCTTAATTTTGGGAGCTTTTCCTCACCACCTTAATTTTGGGAGTTTTTCATCACCACCTTAATTTTGGGAGTTTTTCCTCGGCTCTCAGAGGCTACTCTGTTGCCTCACAGAGGCTACTGTGTTGGCTCACAGAGGCTACTCTGTCACCACCTTAATTTTGGGAGCTTTTCCTCATCACCTTAATTTTGGGAGTTTTTCCTCACCTTAATTTTGGGAGCTTTTCCTCATCACCTTAATTTTGGGAGTTTTTCCTCACCTTAATTTTGGGAGTTTTTCCTCGGCTCACAGAGGCTACTCTGTTGCCTCACAGAGGCTACTGTGTTGGCTCACAGAGGCTACTGTGTTGGCTCACAGAGGCTACTATGTTGGCTCACAGAGGATGCTATGTCGGCTCACAGAGGCTACTGTGTTGGCTCACAGAGGCTACTCTATCGGCTCACAGAGGCTATTCTGTCACCACCTTAATTTTGGGAGTTTTTCCTCACCACCTTAATTTTGGGAGTTTTTCCTCACCACCTTAATTTTGGGAGTTTTTCCTCACCACCTTAATTTTGGGAGTTTTTCCTCGGCTCACAGAGGCTACTGTGTTGGCTCACAGAGGCTACTGTGTTGGCTCACAGAGGCTACTATGTCGGCTCACAGAGGCTACTCTGTCACCATCTTAATTTTGGGAGCTTTTCCTCATCACCTTAATTTTGGGAGTTTTTCCTCACCACCTTAATTTTGGGAGTTTTTCCTCGGCTCACAGAGGCTACTCTGTTGCCTCACAGAGGCTACTGTGTTGGCTCACAGAGGCTACTGTGTTGGCTCACAGAGGCTACTATGTTGGCTCACAGAGCATACTGTATTGGCTCACAGAGGCTACTGTGTTGGCTCACAGAGGATACTCTATCGGCTCACAGAGGCTATTCTGTCACCACCTTAATTTTGGGAGTTTTTCCTCACCACCTTAATTTTGGGAGTTTTTCCTCACCACCTTAATTTTGGGAGTTTTTCCTCACCACCTTAATTTTGGGAGTTTTTCCTCGGCTCACAGAGGCTACTGTGTTGGCTCACAGAGGCTACTGTGTTGGCTCACAGAGGCTACTGTGTTGGCTCACAGAGGCTACTGTGTTGGCTCACAGAGTCTACTCTGTCACCACCTTAATTTTCGGAGTTTTTCCTCACCACCTTAATTTTGGGAGCTTTTCCTCACCACCTTAATTTTGGGAGCTTTTCCTCACCACCTTAATTTTGGGAGTTTTTCCTCACCACCTTAATTTTGGGAGTTTTTCCTCATCACCTTAATTTTGGGAGTTTTTCCTCGGCTCACAGAGGCTACTGTGTTGGCTCACAGAGGCTACTGTGTTGGCTCACAGAGGCTACTGTGTTGGCTCACAGAGGCTACTGTGTTGGCTCACAGAGGCTACTGTGTTGGCTCACAGAGGCTACTGTGTTGGCTCACAGAGGCTACTGTGTTGGCTCACAGAGTCTACTCTGTCACCACCTTAATTTTCGGAGTTTTTCCTCACCACCTTAATTTTGGGAGCTTTTCCTCACCACCTTAATTTTGGGAGCTTTTCCTCACCACCTTAATTTTGGGAGTTTTTCCTCACCACCTTAATTTTGGGAGTTTTTCCTCGGCTCTCAGAGGCTACTCTGTTGCCTCACAGAGGCTACTGTGTTGGCTCACAGAGGCTACTCTGTCACCACCTTAATTTTGGGAGCTTTTCCTCATCACCTTAATTTTGGGAGTTTTTCCTCACCTTAATTTTGGGAGCTTTTCCTCATCACCTTAATTTTGGGAGTTTTTCCTCACCTTAATTTTGGGAGTTTTTCCTCGGCTCACAGAGGCTACTCTGTTGCCTCACAGAGGCTACTGTGTTGGCTCACAGAGGCTACTGTGTTGGCTCACAGAGGCTACTCTGTCACCACCTTAATTTTGGGAGCTTTTCCTCATCACCTTAATTTTGGGAGTTTTTCCTCACCACCTTAATTTTGGGAGTTTTTCCTCGGCTCACAGAGGCTACTCTGTTGCCTCACAGAGGCTACTGTGTTGGCTCACAGAGGCTACTGTGTTGGCTCACAGAGGCTACTATGTTGGCTCACAGAGGATACTCTATCGGCTCACAGAGGCTATTCTGTCACCACCTTAATTTTGGGAGTTTTTCCTCACCACCTTAATTTTGGGAGTTTTTCCTCACCACCTTAATTTTGGGAGTTTTTCCTCACCACCTTAATTTTGGGAGTTTTTCCTCGGCTCACAGAGGCTACTGTGTTGGCTCACAGAGGCTACTATGTTGGCTCACAGAGGATACTATGTCGGCTCACAGAGGCTACTGTGTTGGCTCACAGAGGCTACTCTATCGGCTCACAGAGGCTATTCTGTCACCACCTTAATTTTGGGAGTTTTTCCTCACCACCTTAATTTTGGGAGTTTTTCCTCGGCTCACAGAGGCTACTGTGTTGGCTCACAGAGGCTACTGTGTTGGCTCACAGAGGCTACTATGTTGGCTCACAGAGGATACTATGTCGGCTCACAGAGGCTACTGTGTTGGCTCACAGAGGCTACTGTGTTGGCTCACAGAGGCTACTCTATCGGCTCACAGAGGCTATTCTGTCACCACCTTAATTTTGGGAGTTTTTCCTCACCACCTTAATTTTGGGAGTTTTTCCTCACCACCTTAATTTTGGGAGTTTTTCCTCGGCTCACAGAGGCTACTGTGTTGGCTCACAGAGGCTACTGTGTTGGCTCACAGAGGCTACTATGTTGGCTCACAGAGGATACTGTATTGGCTCACAGAGGCTACTGTGTTGGCTCACAGAGGATACTCTATCGGCTCACAGAGGCTATTCTGTCACCACCTTAATTTTGGGAGTTTTTCCTCACCACCTTAATTTTGGGAGTTTTTCCTCACCACCTTAATTTTGGGAGTTTTTCCTCGGCTCACAGAGGCTACTGTGTTGGCTCACAGAGGCTACTGTGTTGGCTCACAGAGGCTACTATGTTGGCTCACAGAGGATACTATGTCGGCTCACAGAGGCTACTGTGTTGGCTCACAGAAGCTACTGTGTTGGCTCACAGAGGCTACTCTATCGGCTCACAGAGGCTATTCTGTCACCACCTTAATTTTGGGAGTTTTTCCTCACCACCTTAATTTTGGGAGTTTTTCCTCACCACCTTAATTTTGGGAGTTTTTCCTCGGCTCACAGAGGCTACTGTGTTGGCTCACAGAGGCTACTGTGTTGGCTCACAGAGGCTACTATGTTGGCTCACAGAGGATACTGTATTGGCTCACAGAGGCTACTGTGTTGGCTCACAGAGGATACTCTATCGGCTCACAGAGGCTATTCTGTCACCACCTTAATTTTGGGAGTTTTTCCTCACCACCTTAATTTTGGGAGTTTTTCCTCACCACCTTAATTTTGGGAGTTTTTCCTCGGCTCACAGAGGCTACTCTGTTGCCTCACAGAGGCTACTGTGTTGGCTCACAGAGGCTACTGTGTTGGCTCACAGAGGCTACTATGTTGGCTCACAGAGGATACTCTATCGGCTCACAGAGGCTATTCTGTCACCACCTTAATTTTGGGAGTTTTTCCTCACCACCTTAATTTTGGGAGTTTTTCCTCACCACCTTAATTTTGGGAGTTTTTCCTCGGCTCACAGAGGCTACTGTGTTGGCTCACAGAGGCTACTGTGTTGGCTCACAGAGGCTACTATGTTGGCTCACAGAGGATACTATGTCGGCTCACAGAGGCTACTGTGTTGGCTCACAGAGGCTACTCTATCGGCTCACAGAGGCTATTCTGTCACCACCTTAATTTTGGGAGTTTTTCCTCACCACCTTAATTTTGGGAGTTTTTCCTCACCACCTTAATTTTGGGAGTTTTTCCTCGGCTCACAGAGGCTACTGTGTTGGCTCACAGAGGCTACTATGTTGGCTCACAGAGGATACTATGTCGGCTCACAGAGGCTACTGTATTGGCTCACAGAGGCTACTGTGTTGGCTCACAGAGGCTACTCTATCGGCTCACAGAGGCTATTCTGTCACCACCTTAATTTTGGGAGTTTTTCCTCACCACCTTAATTTTGGGAGTTTTTCCTCACCACCTTAATTTTGGGAGTTTTTCCTCACCACCTTAATTTTGGGAGTTTTTCCTCGGCTCACAGAGGCTACTGTGTTGGCTCACAGAGGCTACTGTGTTGCCTCACAGAGGCTACTGTGTTGGCTCACAGAGGCTACTGTGTTGGCTCACAGAGGCTACTATGTTGGCTCACAGAGGATACTCTATCGGCTCACAGAAGCTATTCTGTCACCACCTTAATTTTGGGAGTTTTTCCTCACCACCTTAATTTTGGGAGTTTTTCCTCACCACCTTAATTTTGGGAGTTTTTCCTCGGCTCACAGAGGCTACTGTGTTGGCTCACAGAGGCTACTATGTTGGCTCACAGAGGATACTATGTCGGCTCACAGAGGCTACTGTGTTGGCTCACAGAGGCTACTGTGTTGGCTCACAGAGGCTACTCTATCGGCTCACAGAGGCTATTCTGTCACCACCTTAATTTTGGGAGTTTTTCCTCACCACCTTAATTTTGGGAGTTTTTCCTCACCACCTTAATTTTGGGAGTTTTTCCTCGGCTCACAGAGGCTACTGTGTTGGCTCACAGAGGCTACTGTGTTGGCTCACAGAGGCTACTATGTTGGCTCACAGAGGATACTATGTCGGCTCACAGAGGCTACTGTGTTGGCTCACAGAGGCTACTGTGTTGGCTCACAGAGGCTACTCTATCGGCTCACAGAGGCTATTCTGTCACCACCTTAATTTTGGGAGTTTTTCCTCACCACCTTAATTTTGGGAGTTTTTCCTCACCACCTTAATTTTGGGAGTTTTTCCTCACCACCTTAATTTTGGGAGTTTTTCCTCACCACCTTAATTTTGGGAGTTTTTCCTCGGCTCACAGAGGCTACTGTGTTGGCTCACAGAGGCTACTATGTTGGCTCACAGAGGATACTGTATTGGCTCACAGAGGCTACTGTGTTGGCTCACAGAGGATACTCTATCGGCTCATAGAGGCTATTCTGTCACCACCTTAATTTTGGGAGTTTTTCCTCACCACCTTAATTTTGGGAGTTTTTCCTCACCACCTTAATTTTGGGAGTTTTTCCTCGGCTCACAGAGGCTACTCTGTTGCCTCACAGAGGCTACTGTGTTGGCTCACAGAGGCTACTATGTTGGCTCACAGAGGATACTCTATCGGCTCACAGAGGCTATTCTGTCACCACCTTAATTTTGGGAGTTTTTCCTCACCACCTTAATTTTGGGAGTTTTTCCTCACCACCTTAATTTTGGGAGTTTTTCCTCGGCTCACAGAGGCTACTGTGTTGGCTCACAGAGGCTACTGTGTTGGCTCACAGAGGCTACTATGTTGGCTCACAGAGGATACTGTATTGGCTCCCAGAGGCTACTGTGTTGGCTCACAGAGGATACTCTATCGGCTCACAGAGGCTATTCTGTCACCACCTTAATTTTGGGAGTTTTTCCTCACCACCTTAATTTTGGGAGTTTTTCCTCACCACCTTAATTTTGGGAGTTTTTCCTCACCACCTTAATTTTGGGAGTTTTTCCTCGGTTCACAGAGGCTACTGTGTTGGCTCACAGAGGCTACTGTGTTGGCTCACAGAGGCTACTCTGTCACCACCTTAATTTTGGGAGTTTTTCCTCGGCTCACAGAGGCTACTCTGTTGCCTCACAGAGGCTACTGTGTTGGCTCACAGAGGCTACTATGTTGGCTCACAGAGGATACTCTATCGGCTCACAGAGGCTATTCTGTCACCACCTTAATTTTGGGAGTTTTTCCTCACCACCTTAATTTTGGGAGTTTTTCCTCACCACCTTAATTTTGGGAGTTTTTCCTCACCACCTTAATTTTGGGAGTTTTTCCTCGGCTCACAGAGGCTACTGTGTTGGCTCACAGAGGCTACTGTGTTGGCTCACAGAGGCTACTATGTTGGCTCACAGAGGATACTATGTCGGCTCACAGAGGCTACTGTGTTGGCTCACAGAGGCTACTGTGTTGGATCACAGAGGCTACTCTATCGGCTCACAGAGGCTATTCTGTCACCACCTTAATTTTGGGAGTTTTTCCTCACCACCTTAATTTTGGGAGTTTTTCCTCACCACCTTAATTTTGGGAGTTTTTCCTCACCACCTTAATTTTGGGAGTTTTTCCTCGGCTCACAGAGGCTACTGTGTTGGCTCACAGAGGCTACTGTGTTGGCTCACAGAGGCTACTATGTTGGCTCACAGAGGATACTGTATTGGCTCACAGAGGCTACTGTGTTGGCTCACAGAGGATACTCTATCGGCTCACAGAGGCTATTCTGTCACCACCTTAATTTTGGGAGTTTTTCCTCACCACCTTAATTTTGGGAGTTTTTCCTCACCACCTTAATTTTGGGAGTTTTTCCTCGGCTCACAGAGGCTACTCTGTTGCCTCACAGAGGCTACTGTGTTGGCTCACAGAGGCTACTATGTTGGCTCACAGAGGATACTCTATCGGCTCACAGAGGCTATTCTGTCACCACCTTAATTTTGGGAGTTTTTCCTCACCACCTTAATTTTGGGAGTTTTTCCTCACCACCTTAATTTTGGGAGTTTTTCCTCGGCTCACAGAGGCTACTGTGTTGGCTCACAGAGGCTACTATGTTGGCTCACAGAGGATACTGTATTGGCTCCCAGAGGCTACTGTGTTGGCTCACAGAGGATACTCTATCGGCTCACAGAGGCTATTCTGTCACCACCTTAATTTTGGGAGTTTTTCCTCACCACCTTAATTTTGGGAGTTTTTCCTCACCACCTTAATTTTGGGAGTTTTTCCTCACCACCTTAATTTTGGGAGTTTTTCCTCGGTTCACAGAGGCTACTGTGTTGGCTCACAGAGGCTACTGTGTTGGCTCACAGAGGCTACTCTGTCACCACCTTAATTTTGGGAGTTTTTCCTCGGCTCACAGAGGCTACTCTGTTGCCTCACAGAGGCTACTGTGTTGGCTCACAGAGGCTACTATGTTGGCTCACAGAGGATACTCTATCGGCTCACAGAGGCTATTCTGTCACCACCTTAATTTTGGGAGTTTTTCCTCACCACCTTAATTTTGGGAGTTTTTCCTCACCACCTTAATTTTGGGAGTTTTTCCTCGGCTCACAGAGGCTACTGTGTTGGCTCACAGAGGCTACTGTGTTGGCTCACAGAGGCTACTATGTTGGCTCACAGAGGATACTGTATTGGCTCACAGAGGCTACTGTGTTGGCTCACAGAGGATACTCTATCGGCTCACAGAGGCTATTCTGTCACCACCTTAATTTTGGGAGTTTTTCCTCACCACCTTAATTTTGGGAGTTTTTCCTCACCACCTTAATTTTGGGAGTTTTTCCTCACCACCTTAATTTTGGGAGTTTTTCCTCGGTTCACAGAGGCTACTGTGTTGGCTCACAGAGGCTACTGTGTTGGCTCACAGAGGCTACTCTGTCACCACCTTAATTTTGGGAGCTTTTCCTCATCACCTTAATTTTGGGAGTTTTTCCTCACCACCTTAATTTTGGGAGATTTTCCTCGGCTCACAGAGGCTACTCTGTTGCCTCACAGAGGCTACTGTGTTGGCTCACAGAGGCTACTGTGTTGGCTCACAGAGGCTACTCTGTCACCACCTTAATTTTGGGAGTTTTTCCTCACCACCTTAATTTTGGGAGCTTTTCCTCACCACCTTAATTTTGGGAGCTTTTCCTCACCACCTTAATTTTGGGAGTTTTTCCTCACCACCTTAATTTTGGGAGTTTTTCCTCGGCTCACAGAGGCTACTCTGTTGCCTCACAGAGGCTACTGTGTTGGCTCACAGAGGCTACAATGTTGGCTCACAGAGGATACTCTATCGGCTCACAGAGGCTATTCTGTCACCACCTTAATTTTGGGAGTTTTTCCTCACCACCTTAATTTTGGGAGTTTTTCCTCACCACCTTAATTTTGGGAGTTTTTCCTCACCACCTTAATTTTGGGAGTTTTTCCTCGGCTCACAGAGGCTACTGTGTTGGCTCACAGAGGCTACTGTGTTGGCTCACAGAGGCTACTGTGTTGGCTCACAGAGGCTACTGTGTTGGCTCACAGAGGCTACTATGTCGGCTCACAGAGGCTACTCTGTCACCACCTTAATTTTGGGAGTTTTTCCTCACCACCTTAATTTTGGGAGTTTTTCCTCGGCTCACAGAGGCTACTGTGTTGGCTCACAGAGGCTACTGTGTTGGCTCACAGAGGCTACTGTGTTGGCTCACAGAGGCTACTGTGTTGGCTCACAGAGGCTACTATGTCGGCTCACAGAGGCTACTCTGTCACCACCTTAATTTTGGGAGCTTTTCCTCATCACCTTAATTTTGGGAGTTTTTCCTCACCACCTTAATTTTGGGAGTTTTTCCTCGGCTCACAGAGGCTACTCTGTTGCCTCACAGAGGCTACTGTGTTGGCTCACAGAGGCTACTGTGTTGGCTCACAGAGGCTACTATGTTGGCTCACAGAGGCTACTGTGTTGGCTCACAGAGGCTACTATGTCGGCTCACAGAGGCTACTCTGTCACCACCTTAATTTTGGGAGTTTTTCCTCACCACCTTAATTTTGGGAGTTTTTCCTCGGCTCACAGAGGCTACTGTGTTGGCTCACAGAGGCTACTGTGTTGGCTCACAGAGGCTACTATGTTGGCTCACAGAGGATACTCTATCGGCTCACAGAGGCTATTCTGTCACCACCTTAATTTTGGGAGTTTTTCCTCACCACCTTAATTTTGGGAGTTTTTCCTCACCACCTTAATTTTGGGAGTTTTTCCTCACCACCTTAATTTTGGGAGTTTTTCCTCGGCTCACAGAGGCTACTCTGTTGCCTCACAGAGGCTACTGTGTTGGCTCACAGAGGCTACTGTGTTGGCTCACAGAGGCTACTATGTTGGCTCACAGAGGATACTCTATCGGCTCACAGAGGCTATTCTGTCACCACCTTAATTTTGGGAGTTTTTCCTCACCACCTTAATTTTGGGAGTTTTTCCTCACCACCTTAATTTTGGGAGTTTTTCCTCGGCTCACAGAGGCTACTCTGTTGCCTCACAGAGGCTACTGTGTTGGCTCACAGAGGCTACTATGTTGGCTCACAGAGGATACTCTATCGGCTCACAGAGGCTATTCTGTCACCACCTTAATTTTGGGAGTTTTTCCTCACCACCTTAATTTTGGGAGTTTTTCCTCACCACCTTAATTTTGGGAGTTTTTCCTCGGCTCACAGAGGCTACTCTGTTGCCTCACAGAGGCTATTGTGTTGGCTCACAGAGACTACTGTGTTGGCTCAGAGAGGCTACTATGTCGGCTCACAGAGGCTACTCTGTCATCACCTTAATTTTGGGAGTTTTTCCTCGGCTCACAGAGGCTACTCTGTTGGCTCACAGAGGCTACTGTGTTGGCTCACAGAGGCTACTATGTCGGCTCACAGAGGCTACTCTGTCACCACCTTAATTTTGGGAGTTTTTCCTCGGCTCACAGAGGCTACTCTGTTGGCTCACAGAGGCTACTGTGTTGGCTCACAGAGGCTACTGTGTTGGCTCACAGAGGCTACTATGTTGGCTCACAGAGGATACTCTATCGGCTCACAGAGGCTATTCTGTCACCACCTTAATTTTGGGAGTTTTTCCTCACCACCTTAATTTTGGGAGTTTTTCCTCACCACCTTAATTTTGGGAGTTTTTCCTCACCACCTTAATTTTGGGAGTTTTTCCTCACCACCTTAATTTTGGGAGTTTTTCCTCACCACCTTAATTTTGGGAGTTTTTCCTCGGCTCACAGAGGCTACTGTGTTGGCTCACAGAGGCTACTGTGTTGGCTCACAGAGGCTACTATGTTGGCTCACAGAGGATACTCTATCGGCTCACAGAGGCTATTCTGTCACCACCTTAATTTTGGGAGTTTTTCCTCACCACCTTAATTTTGGGAGTTTTTCCTCACCACCTTAATTTTGGGAGTTTTTCCTCGGCTCACAGAGGCTACTCTGTTGCCTCACAGAGGCTACTGTGTTGGCTCACAGAGGCTACTATGTTGGCTCACAGAGGATACTCTATCGGCTCACAGAGGCTATTCTGTCACCACCTTAATTTTGGGAGTTTTTCCTCACCACCTTAATTTTGGGAGTTTTTCCTCACCACCTTAATTTTGGGAGTTTTTCCTCGGCTCACAGAGGCTACTCTGTTGGCTCACAGAGGATACTCTATCGGCTCACAGAGGCTATTCTGTCACCACCTTAATTTTGGGAGTTTTTCCTCACCACCTTAATTTTGGGAGTTTTTCCTCACCACCTTAATTTTGGGAGTTTTTCCTCACCACCTTAATTTTGGGAGTTTTTCCTCACCACCTTAATTTTGGGAGTTTTTCCTCGGCTCACAGAGGCTACTGTGTTGGCTCACAGAGGCTACTGTGTTGGCTCACAGAGGCTACTATGTTGGCTCACAGAGGATACTCTATCGGCTCACAGAGGCTATTCTGTCACCACCTTAATTTTGGGAGTTTTTCCTCACCACCTTAATTTTGGGAGTTTTTCCTCACCACCTTAATTTTGGGAGTTTTTCCTCGGCTCACAGAGGCTACTGTGTTGGCTCACAGAGACTACTGTGTTGGCTCACAGAGGCTACTATGTTGGCTCACAGAGGATACTCTATCGGCTCACAGAGGCTATTCTGTCACCACCTTAATTTTGGGAGTTTTTCCTCACCACCTTAATTTTGGGAGTTTTTCCTCACCACCTTAATTTTGGGAGTTTTTCCTCGGCTCACAGAGGCTACTCTGTTGCCTCACAGAGGCTACTGTGTTGGCTCACAGAGACTACTGTGTTGGCTCAGAGAGGCTACTATGTCGGCTCACAGAGGCTACTCTGTCATCACCTTAATTTTGGGAGTTTTTCCTCGGCTCACAGAGGCTACTCTGTTGGCTCACAGAGGCTACTGTGTTGGCTCACAGAGGCTACTATGTCGGCTCACAGAGGCTACTCTGTCACCACCTTAATTTTGGGAGTTTTTCCTCGGCTCACAGAGGCTACTCTGTTGGCTCACAGAGGCTACTGTGTTGGCTCACAGAGGCTACTGTGTTGGCTCACAGAGGCTACTATGTTGGCTCACAGAGGATACTCTATCGGCTCACAGAGGCTATTCTGTCACCACCTGAATTTTGGGAGTTTTTCCTCACCACCTTAATTTTGGGAGTTTTTCCTCACCACCTTAATTTTGGGAGTTTTTCCTCACCACCTTAATTTTGGGAGTTTTTCCTCACCACCTTAATTTTGGGAGTTTTTCCTCACCACCTTAATTTTGGGAGTTTTTCCTCGGCTCACAGAGGCTACTGTGTTGGCTCACAGAGGCTACTATGTTGGCTCACAGAGGATACTCTATCGGCTCACAGAGGCTATTCTGTCACCACCTTAATTTTGGGAGTTTTTCCTCACCACCTTAATTTTGGGAGTTTTTCCTCACCACCTTAATTTTGGGAGTTTTTCCTCGGCTCACAGAGGCTACTGTGTTGGCTCACAGAGGCTACTGTGTTGGCTCACAGAGGCTACTGTGTTGGCTCACAGAGGCTACTATGTCGGCTCACAGAGGCTACTCTGTCACCACCTTAATTTTGGGAGCTTTTCCTCATCACCTTAATTTTGGGAGTTTTTCCTCACCACCTTAATTTTGGGAGTTTTTCCTCGGCTCACAGAGGCTACTGTGTTGGCTCACAGAGGCTACTGTGTTGGCTCACAGAGGCTACTATGTTGGCTCACAGAGGATACTCTATCGGCTCACAGAGGCTATTCTGTCACCACCTTAATTTTGGGAGTTTTTCCTCACCACCTTAATTTTGGGAGTTTTTCCACACCACCTTAATTTTGGGAGTTTTTCCTCGGCTCACAGAGGCTACTCTGTTGCCTCACAGAGGCTACTGTGTTGGCTCACAGAGGCTACTATGTCGGCTCACAGAGGCTACTCTGTCATCACCTTAATTTTGGGAGTTTTTCCTCGGCTCACAGAGGCTACTCTGTTGCCTCACAGAGGCTATTGTGTTGGCTCACAGAGGCTACTGTGTTGGCTCACAGAGGCTACTATGTTGGCTCACAGAGGCTACTGTGTTGGCTCACAGAGGCTACTATGTCGGCTCACAGAGGCTACTCTGTCACCACCTTAATTTTGGGAGTTTTTCCTCGGCTCACAGAGGCTACTCTGTTGGCTCACAGAGGCTACTGTGTTGGCTCACAGAGGCTACTGTGTTGGCTCACAGAGGCTACTATGTCGGCTCACAGAGGCTACTCTGCCACCACCTTAATTTTGGGAGTTTTTCCTCGGCTCACAGAGGCTACTCTGTTGCCTCACAGAGGCTATTGTGTTGGCTCACAGAGGCTACTGTGTTGGCTCACAGAGGCTACTATGTTGGCTCACAGAGGATACTCTATCGGCTCACAGAGGCTATTCTGTCACCACCTTAATTTTGGGAGTTTTTCCTCACCACCTTAATTTTGGGAGTTTTTCCTCACCACCTTAATTTTGGGAGTTTTTCCTCACCACCTTAATTTTGGGAGTTTTTCCTCACCACCTTAATTTTGGGAGTTTTTCCTCGGCTCACAGAGGCTACTGTGTTGGCTCACAGAGGCTACTGTGTTGGCTCACAGAGGCTACCATGTTGGCTCACAGAGGCTACTATGTCGGCTCACAGAGGCTACTCTGTCACCACCTTAATTTTGGGAGCTTTTCCTCACCACCTTAATTTTGGGAGCTTTTCCTCACCACCTTAATTTTGGGAGTTTTTCCTCACCACCTTAATTTTGGGAGTTTTTCCTCACCACCTTAATTTTGGGAGTTTTTCCTCACCACCTTAATTTTGGGAGTTTTTCCTCGGCTCACAGAGGCTACTCTGTTGCCTCACAGAGGCTACTGTGTTGGCTCACAGAGGCTACTATGTCGGCTCACAGAGGCTACTCTGTCATCACCTTAATTTTGGGAGTTTTTCCTCGGCTCACAGAGGCTACTCTGTTGGCTCACAGAGGCTACTGTGTTGGCTCACAGAGGCTACTGTGTTGGCTCACAGAGGCTACTATGTCGGCTCACAGAGGCTACTCTGTCACCACCTTAATTTTGGGAGTTTTTCCTCGGCTCACAGAGGCTACTCTGTTGCCTCACAGAGGCTATTGTGTTGGCTCACAGAGGCTACTGTGTTGGCTCACAGAGGCTACTATGTTGGCTCACAGAGGATACTCTATCGGCTCACAGAGGCTATTCTGTCACCACCTTAATTTTGGGAGTTTTTCCTCACCACCTTAATTTTGGGAGTTTTTCCTCACCACCTTAATTTTGGGAGTTTTTCCTCACCACCTTAATTTTGGGAGTTTTTCCTCACCACCTTAATTTTGGGAGTTTTTCCTCGGCTCACAGAGGCTACTGTGTTGGCTCACAGAGGCTACTGTGTTGGCTCACAGAGGCTACTATGTCGGCTCACAGAGGCTACTCTGTCACCACCTTAATTTTGGGAGCTTTTCCTCACCACCTTAATTTTGGGAGCTTTTCCTCACCACCTTAATTTTGGGAGTTTTTCCTCGGCTCACAGAGGCTACTGTGTTGGCTCACAGAGGCTACTGTGTTGGCTCACAGAGGCTACTATGTCGGCTCACAGAGGCTACTCTGTCACCACCTTAATTTTGGGAGTTTTTCCTCACCACCTTAATTTTGGGAGTTTTTCCTCGGCTCACAGAGGCTACTCTGTTGCCTCACAGAGGCTACTGTGTTGGCTCACAGAGGCTACTGTGTTGGCTCACAGAGGCTACTATGTCGGCTCACAGAGGCTACTCTGTCACCACCTTAATTTTGGGAGTTTTTCCTCGGCTCACAGAGGCTACTCTGTTGGCTCACAGAGGCTACTGTGTTGGCTCACAGAGGCTACTGTGTTGGCTCACAGAGGCTACTATGTCGGCTCACAGAGGCTACTCTGTCACCACCTTAATTTTGGGAGTTTTTCCTCGGCTCACAGAGGCTACTCTGTTGCCTCACAGAGGCTATTGTGTTGGCTCACAGAGGCTACTGTGTTGGCTCACAGAGGCTACTATGTTGGCTCACAGAGGATACTCTATCGGCTCACAGAGGCTATTCTGTCACCACCTTAATTTTGGGAGTTTTTCCTCACCACCTTAATTTTGGGAGTTTTTCCTCACCACCTTAATTTTGGGAGTTTTTCCTCACCACCTTAATTTTGGGAGTTTTTCCTCACCACCTTAATTTTGGGAGTTTTTCCTCGGCTCACAGAGGCTACTGTGTTGGCTCACAGAGGCTACCATGTTGGCTCACAGAGGCTACTATGTCGGCTCACAGAGGCTACTCTGTCACCACCTTAATTTTGGGAGCTTTTCCTCACCACCTTAATTTTGGGAGCTTTTCCTCACCACCTTAATTTTGGGAGTTTTTCCTCACCACCTTAATTTTGGGAGTTTTTCCTCACCACCTTAATTTTGGGAGTTTTTCCTCACCACCTTAATTTTGGGAGTTTTTCCTCGGCTCACAGAGGCTACTCTGTTGCCTCACAGAGGCTACTGTGTTGGCTCACAGAGGCTACTATGTCGGCTCACAGAGGCTACTCTGTCATCACCTTAATTTTGGGAGTTTTTCCTCGGCTCACAGAGGCTACTCTGTTGGCTCACAGAGGCTACTGTGTTGGCTCACAGAGGCTACTGTGTTGGCTCACAGAGGCTACTATGTCGGCTCACAGAGGCTACTCTGTCACCACCTTAATTTTGGGAGTTTTTCCTCGGCTCACAGAGGCTACTCTGTTGCCTCACAGAGGCTATTGTGTTGGCTCACAGAGGCTACTGTGTTGGCTCACAGAGGCTACTATGTTGGCTCACAGAGGATACTCTATCGGCTCACAGAGGCTATTCTGTCACCACCTTAATTTTGGGAGTTTTTCCTCACCACCTTAATTTTGGGAGTTTTTCCTCACCACCTTAATTTTGGGAGTTTTTCCTCACCACCTTAATTTTGGGAGTTTTTCCTCACCACCTTAATTTTGGGAGTTTTTCCTCGGCTCACAGAGGCTACTGTGTTGGCTCACAGAGGCTACTGTGTTGGCTCACAGAGGCTACTATGTCGGCTCACAGAGGCTACTCTGTCACCACCTTAATTTTGGGAGCTTTTCCTCACCACCTTAATTTTGGGAGCTTTTCCTCACCACCTTAATTTTGGGAGTTTTTCCTCGGCTCACAGAGGCTACTGTGTTGGCTCACAGAGGCTACTGTGTTGGCTCACAGAGGCTACTATGTCGGCTCACAGAGGCTACTCTGTCACCACCTTAATTTTGGGAGTTTTTCCTCACCACCTTAATTTTGGGAGTTTTTCCTCGGCTCACAGAGGCTACTCTGTTGCCTCACAGAGGCTACTGTGTTGGCTCACAGAGGCTACTGTGTTGGCTCACAGAGGCTACTATGTCGGCTCACAGAGGCTACTCTGTCACCACCTTAATTTTGGGAGCTTTTCCTCATCACCTTAATTTTGGGAGTTTTTCCTCACCACCTTAATTTTGGGAGTTTTCCTCGGCTCACAGAGGCTACTGTGTTGGCTCACAGAGGCTACTGTGTTGGCTCACAGAGGCTACTGTGTTGGCTCACAGAGGCTACTGTGTTGGCTCACAGAGGCTACTATGTCGGCTCACAGAGGCTACTCTGTCACCACCTTAATTTTGGGAGCTTTTCCTCACCACCTTAATTTTGGGAGTTTTTCCTCGGCTCACAGAGGCTACTGTGTTGGCTCACAGAGGCTACTGTGTTGGCTCACAGAGGCTACTATGTCGGCTCACAGACGCTACTCTGTCACCACCTTAATTTTGGGAGTTTTTCCTCACCACCTTAATTTTGGGAGTTTTTCCTCGGCTCACAGAGGCTACTATGTCGGCTCACAGAGGCTACTCTGTCACCACCTTAATTTTGGGAGTTTTTCCTCACCACCTTAATTTTGGGAGTTTTTCCTCGGCTCACAGAGGCTACTCTGTTGCCTCACAGAGGCTACTGTGTTGGCTCACAGAGGCTACTATGTCGGCTCACAGAGGCTACTCTGTCACCACCTTAATTTTGGGAGCTTTTCCTCATCACCTTAATTTTGGGAGTTTTTCCTCACCACCTTAATTTTGGGAGTTTTCCTCGGCTCACAGAGGCTACTGTGTTGGCTCACAGAGGCTACTGTGTTGGCTCACAGAGGCTACTGTGTTGGCTCACAGAGGCTACTGTGTTGGCTCACAGAGGCTACTATGTCGGCTCACAGAGGCTACTCTGTCACCACCTTAATTTTGGGAGCTTTTCCTCACCACCTTAATTTTGGGAGTTTTTCCTCGGCTCACAGAGGCTACTGTGTTGGCTCACAGAGGCTACTGTGTTGGCTCACAGAGGCTACTATGTCGGCTCACAGACGCTACTCTGTCACCACCTTAATTTTGGGAGTTTTTCCTCACCACCTTAATTTTGGGAGTTTTTCCTCGGCTCACAGAGGCTACTATGTCGGCTCACAGAGGCTACTCTGTCACCACCTTAATTTTGGGAGTTTTTCCTCACCACCTTAATTTTGGGAGTTTTTCCTCGGCTCACAGAGGCTACTCTGTTGCCTCACAGAGGCTACTGTGTTGGCTCACAGAGGCTACTGTGTTGGCTCACAGAGGCTACTATGTCGGCTCACAGAGGCTACTCTGTCACCACCTTAATTTTGGGAGCTTTTCCTCATCACCTTAATTTTGGGAGTTTTTCCTCACCACCTTAATTTTGGGAGTTTTCCTCGGCTCACAGAGGCTACTGTGTTGGCTCACAGAGGCTACTGTGTTGGCTCACAGAGGCTACTGTGTTGGCTCACAGAGGCTACTGTGTTGGCTCACAGAGGCTACTATGTCGGCTCACAGAGGCTACTCTGTCACCACCTTAATTTTGGGAGCTTTTCCTCACCACCTTAATTTTGGGAGCTTTTCCTCACCACCTTAATTTTGGGAGTTTTTCCTCGGCTCACAGAGGCTACTGTGTTGGCTCACAGAGGCTACTGTGTTGGCTCACAGAGGCTACTATGTCGGCTCACAGAGGCTACTCTGTCACCACCTTAATTTTGGGAGTTTTCCTCACCACCTTAATTTTGGGAGTTTTTCCTCGGCTCACAGAGGCTACTCTGTTGCCTTACAGAGGCTACTATGTCGGCTCACAGAGGCTACTCTGTCACCACCTTAATTTTGGGAGCTTTTCCTCATCACCTTAATTTTGGGAGTTTTTCCTCACCACCTTAATTTTGGGAGTTTTCCTCGGCTCACAGAGGCTACTGTGTTGGCTCACAGAGGCTACTGTGTTGGCTCACAGAGGCTACTGTGTTGGCTCACAGAGGCTACTGTGTTGGCTCACAGAGGCTACTATGTCGGCTCACAGAGGCTACTCTGTCACCACCTTAATTTTGGGAGCTTTTCCTCACCACCTTAATTTTGGGAGTTTTTCCTCACCACCTTAATTTTGGGAGTTTTTCCTCACCACCTTAATTTTGGGAGTTTTTCCTCGGCTCACAGAGGCTACTCTGTTGCCTCACAGAGGCTACTGTGTTGGCTCACAGAGGCTACTATGTCGGCTCACAGAGGCTACTCTGTCATCACCTTAATTTTGGGAGTTTTTCCTCGGCTCACAGAGGCTACTCTGTTGGCTCACAGAGGCTACTGTGTTGGCTCACAGAGGCTACTGTGTTGGCTCACAGAGGCTACTATGTCGGCTCACAGAGGCTACTCTGTCACCACCTTAATTTTGGGAGTTTTTCCTCGGCTCACAGAGGCTACTCTGTTGCCTCACAGAGGCTATTGTGTTGGCTCACAGAGGATACTCTATCGGCTCACAGAGGCTATTCTGTCACCACCTTAATTTTGGGAGTTTTTCCTCACCACCTTAATTTTGGGAGTTTTTCCTCGGCTCACAGAGGCTACTGTGTTGGCTCACAGAGGCTACTGTGTTGGCTCACAGAGGCTACTGTGTTGGCTCACAGAGGCTACTATGTCGACTCACAGAGGCTACTCTGTCACCACCTTAATTTTGGGAGCTTTTCCTCACCACCTTAATTTTGGGAGCTTTTCCTCACCACCTTAATTTTGGGAGTTTTTCCTCACCACCTTAATTTTGGGAGTTTTTCCTCACCACCTTAATTTTGGGAGTTTTTCCTCGGCTCACAGAGGCTACTGTGTTGGCTCACAGAGGCTACTGTGTTGGCTCACAGAGGCTACCATGTTGGCTCACAGAGGCTACTATGTCGGCTCACAGAGGCTACTCTGTCACCACCTTAATTTTGGGAGCTTTTCCTCACCACCTTAATTTTGGGAGCTTTTCCTCACCACCTTAATTTTGGGAGTTTTTCCTCGGCTCACAGAGGCTACTGTGTTGGCTCACAGAGGCTACTGTGTTGGCTCACAGAGGCTACTATGTCGGCTCACAGAGGCTACTCTGTCACCACCTTAATTTTGGGAGTTTTTCCTCGGCTCACAGAGGCTACTCTGTTGCCTCACAGAGGCTACTGTGTTGGCTCACAGAGGCTACTGTGTTGGCTCACAGAGGCTACTATGTCGGCTCACAGAGGCTACTCTGTCACCACCTTAATTTTGGGAGCTTTTCCTCATCACCTTAATTTTGGGAGTTTTTCCTCACCACCTTAATTTTGGGAGTTTTCCTCGGCTCACAGAGGCTACTGTGTTGCCTCACAGAGGCTACTGTGTTGGCTCACAGAGGCTACTGTGTTGGCTCACAGAGGCTACTGTGTTGGCTCACAGAGGCTACTCTGTCACCACCTTAATTTTGGGAGCTTTTCCTCACCACCTTAATTTTGGGAGTTTTTCCTCGGCTCACAGAGGCTACTGTGTTGGCTCACAGAGGCTACTGTGTTGGCTCACAGAGGCTACTATGTCGACTCACAGAGGCTACTCTGTCACCACCTTAATTTTGGGAGCTTTTCCTCACCACCTTAATTTTGGGAGCTTTTCCTCACCACCTTAATTTTGGGAGTTTTTCCTCACCACCTTAATTTTGGGAGTTTTTCCTCACCACCTTAATTTTGGGAGTTTTTCCTCGGCTCACAGAGGCTACTGTGTTGGCTCACAGAGGCTACTGTGTTGGCTCACAGAGGCTACTGTGTTGGCTCACAGAGGCTACCATGTTGGCTCACAGAGGCTACTATGTCGGCTCACAGAGGCTACTCTGTCACCACCTTAATTTTGGGAGCTTTTCCTCACCACCTTAATTTTGGGAGCTTTTCCTCACCACCTTAATTTTGGGAGTTTTTCCTCGGCTCACAGAGGCTACTGTGTTGGCTCACAGAGGCTACTGTGTTGGCTCACAGAGGCTACTATGTCGGCTCACAGAGGCTACTCTGTCACCACCTTAATTTTGGGAGTTTTTCCTCACCACCTTAATTTTGGGAGTTTTTCCTCGGCTCACAGAGGCTACTCTGTTGCCTCACAGAGGCTACTGTGTTGGCTCACAGAGGCTACTGTGTTGGCTCACAGAGGCTACTATGTCGGCTCACAGAGGCTACTCTGTCACCACCTTAATTTTGGGAGCTTTTCCTCATCACCTTAATTTTGGGAGTTTTTCCTCACCACCTTAATTTTGGGAGTTTTCCTCGGCTCACAGAGGCTACTGTGTTGGCTCACAGAGGCTACTGTGTTGGCTCACAGAGGCTACTGTGTTGGCTCACAGAGGCTACTGTGTTGGCTCACAGAGGCTACTGTGTTGGCTCACAGAGGCTACTATGTCGGCTCACAGAGGCTACTCTGTCACCACCTTAATTTTGGGAGCTTTTCCTCACCACCTTAATTTTGGGAGTTTTTCCTCACCACCTTAATTTTGGGAGTTTTTCCTCGGCTCACAGAGGCTACTCTGTTGGCTCACAGAGGCTACTGTGTTGGCTCACAGAGGCTACTGTGTTGGCTCACAGAGGCTACTATGTCGGCTCACAGAGGCTACTCTGTCACCACCTTAATTTTGGGAGTTTTTCCTCGGCTCACAGAGGCTACTCTGTTGCCTCACAGAGGCTACTGTGTTGGCTCACAGAGGCTACTATGTCGGCTCACAGAGGCTACTCTGTCACCACCTTAATTTTGGGAGCTTTTCCTCATCACCTTAATTTTGGGAGTTTTTCCTCACCACCTTAATTTTGGGAGTTTTTCCTCGGCTCACAGAGGCTACTCTGTTGGCTCACAGAGGCTACTCTGTCACCACCTTAATTTTGGGAGTTTTCCTCGGCTCACAGAGGCTACTGTGTTGGCTCACAGAGGCTACTATGTCGGCTCACAGAGGCTACTCTGTCACCACCTTAATTTTGGGAGCTTTTCCTCATCACCTTAATTTTGGGAGTTTTTCCTCACCACCTTAATTTTGGGAGTTTTTCCTCGGCTCACAGAGGCTACTCTGTTGGCTCACAGAGGCTACTGTGTTGGCTCACAGAGGCTACTGTGTTGGCTCACAGAGGCTACTATGTCGGCTCACAGAGGCTACTCTGTCACCACCTTAATTTTGGGAGTTTTTCCTCGGCTCACAGAGGCTACTCTGTTGCCTCACAGAGGCTACTGTGTTGGCTCACAGAGGCTACTATGTCGGCTCACAGAGGCTACTCTGTCACCACCTTAATTTTGGGAGTTTTTCCTCACCACCTTAATTTTGGGAGTTTTTCCTCGGCTCACAGAGGCTACTGTGTTGGCTCACAGAGGCTACTGTGTTGGCTCACAGAGGCTACTATGTTGGCTCACAGAGGATACTCTATCGGCTCACAGAGGCTATTCTGTCACCACCTTAATTTTGGGAGTTTTTCCTCACCACCTTAATTTTGGGAGTTTTTCCTCACCACCTTAATTTTGGGAGTTTTTCCTCACCACCTTAATTTTGGGAGTTTTTCCTCGGCTCACAGAGGCTACTGTGTTGGCTCACAGAGGCTACTGTGTTGGCTCACAGAGGCTACTGTGTTGGCTCACAGAGGCTACTATGTCGGCTCACAGAGGCTACTCTGTCACCACCTTAATTTTGGGAGCTTTTCATCATCACCTTAATTTTGGGAGTTTTTCCTCACCACCTTAATTTTGGGAGTTTTTCCTCGGCTCACAGAGGCTACTCTGTTGCCTCACAGAGGCTACTGTGTTGGCTCACAGAGGCTACTGTGTTGGCTCACAGAGGCTACTATGTTGGCTCACAGAGGATACTCTATCGGCTCACAGAGGCTATTCTGTCACCACCTTAATTTTGGGAGTTTTTCCTCACCACCTTAATTTTGGGAGTTTTTCCTCACCACCTTAATTTTGGGAGTTTTTCCTCGGCTCACAGAGGCTACTCTGTTGCCTCACAGAGGCTACTGTGTTGGCTCACAGAGGCTACTATGTTGGCTCACAGAGGATACTCTATCGGCTCACAGAGGCTATTCTGTCACCACCTTAATTTTGGGAGTTTTTCCTCACCACCTTAATTTTGGGAGTTTTTCCTCACCACCTTAATTTTGGGAGTTTTTCCTCGGCTCACAGAGGCTACTCTGTTGCCTCACAGAGGCTACTGTGTTGGCTCACAGAGACTACTGTGTTGGCTCAGAGAGGCTACTATGTCGGCTCACAGAGGCTACTCTGTCATCACCTTAATTTTGGGAGTTTTTCCTCGGCTCACAGAGGCTACTCTGTTGGCTCACAGAGGCTACTGTGTTGGCTCACAGAGGCTACTATGTCGGCTCACAGAGGCTACTCTGTCACCACCTTAATTTTGGGAGTTTTTCCTCGGCTCACAGAGGCTACTCTGTTGGCTCACAGAGGCTACTGTGTTGGCTCACAGAGGCTACTGTGTTGGCTCACAGAGGCTACTATGTTGGCTCACAGAGGATACTCTATCGGCTCACAGAGGCTATTCTGTCACCACCTTAATTTTGGGAGTTTTTCCTCACCACCTTAATTTTGGGAGTTTTTCCTCACCACCTTAATTTTGGGAGTTTTTCCTCGGCTCACAGAGGCTACTCTGTTGCCTCACAGAGGCTACTGTGTTGGCTCACAGAGGCTACTATGTTGGCTCACAGAGGATACTCTATCGGCTCACAGAGGCTATTCTGTCACCACCTTAATTTTGGGAGTTTTTCCTCACCACCTTAATTTTGGGAGTTTTTCCTCACCACCTTAATTTTGGGAGTTTTTCCTCGGCTCACAGAGGCTACTCTGTTGCCTCACAGAGGCTACTGTGTTGGCTCACAGAGGCTACTATGTCGGCTCACAGAGGCTACTCTGTCACCACCTTAATTTTGGGAGCTTTTCCTCATCACCTTAATTTTGGGAGTTTTTCCTCACCACCTTAATTTTGGGAGTTTTTCCTCGGCTCAGAGAGGCTACTGTGTTGGCTCACAGAGGCTACTGTGTTGGCTCACAGAGGCTACTATGTTGGCTCACAGAGGATACTCTATCGGCTCACAGAGGCTATTCTGTCACCACCTTAATTTTGGGAGTTTTTCCTCACCACCTTAATTTTGGGAGTTTTTCCTCACCACCTTAATTTTGGGAGTTTTTCCTCGGCTCACAGAGGCTACTCTGTTGCCTCACAGAGGCTACTGTGTTGGCTCACAGAGGCTACTATGTCGGCTCACAGGCTACTCTGTCATCACCTTAATTTTGGGAGTTTTTCCTCGGCTCACAGAGGCTACTCTGTTGGCTCACAGAGGCTACTGTGTTGGCTCACAGAGGCTACTGTGTTGGCTCACAGAGGCTACTATGTCGGCTCACAGAGGCTACTCTGTCACCACCTTAATTTTGGGAGTTTTTCCTCGGCTCACAGAGGCTACTCTGTTGCCTCACAGAGGCTATTGTGTTGGCTCACAGAGGCTACTGTGTTGGCTCACAGAGGCTACTATGTTGGCTCACAGAGGATACTCTATCGGCTCACAGAGGCTATTCTGTCACCACCTTAATTTTGGGAGTTTTTCCTCACCACCTTAATTTTGGGAGTTTTTCCTCACCACCTTAATTTTGGGAGTTTTTCCTCACCACCTTAATTTTGGGAGTTTTTCCTCACCACCTTAATTTTGGGAGTTTTTCCTCACCACCTTAATTTTGGGAGTTTTTCCTCACCACCTTAATTTTGGGAGTTTTTCCTCACCACCTTAATTTTGGGAGTTTTTCCTCGGCTCACAGAGGCTACTGTGTTGGCTCACAGAGGCTACTGTGTTGGCTCACAGAGGCTACCATGTTGGCTCACAGAGGCTACTATGTCGGCTCACAGAGGCTACTCTGTCACCACCTTAATTTTGAGAGCTTTTCCTCACCACCTTAATTTTGGGAGCTTTTCCTCACCACCTTAATTTTGGGAGTTTTTCCTCACCACCTTAATTTTGGGAGTTTTTCCTCACCACCTTAATTTTGGGAGTTTTTCCTCACCACCTTAATTTTGGGAGTTTTTCCTCGGCTCACAGAGGCTACTCTGTTGCCTCACAGAGGCTACTGTGTTGGCTCACAGAGGCTACTATGTCGGCTCACAGAGGCTACTCTGTCACCACCTTAATTTTGGGAGTTTTTCCTCACCACCTTAATTTTGGGAGTTTTTCCTCGGCTCACAGAGGCTACTGTGTTGGCTCACAGAGGCTACTGTGTTGGCTCACAGAGTCTACTCTGTCACCACCTTAATTTTCGGAGTTTTTCCTCACCACCTTAATTTTGGGAGCTTTTCCTCACCACCTTAATTTTGGGAGCTTTTCCTCACCACCTTAATTTTGGGAGTTTTTCCTCGGCTCTCAGAGGCTACTCTGTTGCCTCACAGAGGCTACTGTGTTGGCTCACAGAGTCTACTCTGTCACCACCTTAATTTTCGGAGTTTTTCCTCACCACCTTAATTTTGGGAGCTTTTCCTCACCACCTTAATTTTGGGAGTTTTTCCTCACCACCTTAATTTTGGGAGTTTTTCCTCGGCTCACAGAGGCTACTCTGTTGCCTCACAGAGGCTACTGTGTTGGCTCACAGAGGCTACTATGTCGGCTCACAGAGGCTACTCTGTCACCACCTTAATTTTGGGAGTTTTTCCTCACCACCTTAATTTTGGGAGTTTTTCCTCGGCTCACAGAGGCTACTGTGTTGGCTCACAGAGGCTACTGTGTTGGCTCACAGAGGCTACTATGTTGGCTCACAGAGGATACTCTATCGGCTCACAGAGGCTATTCTGTCACCACCTTAATTTTGGGAGTTTTTCCTCACCACCTTAATTTTGGGAGTTTTTCCTCACCACCTTAATTTTGGGAGTTTTTCCTCGGCTCACAGAGGCTACTCTGTTGCCTCACAGAGGCTACTGTGTTGGCTCACAGAGGCTACTATGTTGGCTCACAGAGGATACTCTATCGGCTCACAGAGGCTATTCTGTCACCACCTTAATTTTGGGAGTTTTTCCTCACCACCTTAATTTTGGGAGTTTTTCCTCACCACCTTAATTTTGGGAGTTTTTCCTCGGCTCACAGAGGCTACTCTGTTGCCTCACAGAGGCTACTGTGTTGGCTCACAGAGGCTACTATGTCGGCTCACAGAGGCTACTCTGTCACCACCTTAATTTTGGGAGCTTTTCCTCATCACCTTAATTTTGGGAGTTTTTCCTCACCACCTTAATTTTGGGAGTTTTTCCTCGGCTCAGAGAGGCTACTGTGTTGGCTCACAGAGGCTACTGTGTTGGCTCACAGAGGCTACTATGTTGGCTCACAGAGGATACTCTATCGGCTCACAGAGGCTATTCTGTCACCACCTTAATTTTGGGAGTTTTTCCTCACCACCTTAATTTTGGGAGTTTTTCCTCACCACCTTAATTTTGGGAGTTTTTCCTCGGCTCACAGAGGCTACTCTGTTGCCTCACAGAGGCTACTGTGTTGGCTCACAGAGGCTACTATGTCGGCTCACAGGCTACTCTGTCATCACCTTAATTTTGGGAGTTTTTCCTCGGCTCACAGAGGCTACTCTGTTGGCTCACAGAGGCTACTGTGTTGGCTCACAGAGGCTACTGTGTTGGCTCACAGAGGCTACTATGTCGGCTCACAGAGGCTACTCTGTCACCACCTTAATTTTGGGAGTTTTTCCTCGGCTCACAGAGGCTACTCTGTTGCCTCACAGAGGCTATTGTGTTGGCTCACAGAGGCTACTGTGTTGGCTCACAGAGGCTACTATGTTGGCTCACAGAGGATACTCTATCGGCTCACAGAGGCTATTCTGTCACCACCTTAATTTTGGGAGTTTTTCCTCACCACCTTAATTTTGGGAGTTTTTCCTCACCACCTTAATTTTGGGAGTTTTTCCTCACCACCTTAATTTTGGGAGTTTTTCCTCACCACCTTAATTTTGGGAGTTTTTCCTCACCACCTTAATTTTGGGAGTTTTTCCTCACCACCTTAATTTTGGGAGTTTTTCCTCACCACCTTAATTTTGGGAGTTTTTCCTCGGCTCACAGAGGCTACTGTGTTGGCTCACAGAGGCTACTGTGTTGGCTCACAGAGGCTACCATGTTGGCTCACAGAGGCTACTATGTCGGCTCACAGAGGCTACTCTGTCACCACCTTAATTTTGAGAGCTTTTCCTCACCACCTTAATTTTGGGAGCTTTTCCTCACCACCTTAATTTTGGGAGTTTTTCCTCACCACCTTAATTTTGGGAGTTTTTCCTCACCACCTTAATTTTGGGAGTTTTTCCTCACCACCTTAATTTTGGGAGTTTTTCCTCGGCTCACAGAGGCTACTCTGTTGCCTCACAGAGGCTACTGTGTTGGCTCACAGAGGCTACTATGTCGGCTCACAGAGGCTACTCTGTCATCACCTTAATTTTGGGAGTTTTTCCTCGGCTCACAGAGGCTACTCTGTTGGCTCACAGAGGCTACTGTGTTGGCTCACAGAGGCTACTGTGTTGGCTCACAGAGGCTACTATGTCGGCTCACAGAGGCTACTCTGTCACCACCTTAATTTTGGGAGTTTTTCCTCGGCTCACAGAGGCTACTCTGTTGCCTCACAGAGGCTATTGTGTTGGCTCACAGAGGCTACTGTGTTGGCTCACAGAGGCTACTATGTTGGCTCACAGAGGATACTCTATCGGCTCACAGAGGCTATTCTGTCACCACCTTAATTTTGGGAGTTTTTCCTCACCACCTTAATTTTGGGAGTTTTTCCTCACCACCTTAATTTTGGGAGTTTTTCCTCACCACCTTAATTTTGGGAGTTTTTCCTCACCACCTTAATTTTGGGAGCTTTTCCTCACCACCTTAATTTTGGGAGCTTTTCCTCACCACCTTAATTTTGGGAGTTTTTCCTCACCACCTTAATTTTGGGAGTTTTTCCTCACCACCTTAATTTTGGGAGTTTTTCCTCACCACCTTAATTTTGGGAGTTTTTCCTCACCACCTTAATTTTGGGAGTTTTTCCTCGGCTCACAGAGGCTACTGTGTTGGCTCACAGAGGCTACTGTGTTGGCTCACAGAGGCAACCATGTTGGCTCACAGAGGCTACTATGTCGGCTCACAGAGGCTACTCTGTCACCACCTTAATTTTGAGAGCTTTTCCTCACCACCTTAATTTTGGGAGCTTTTCCTCACCACCTTAATTTTGGGAGTTTTTCCTCACCACCTTAATTTTGGGAGTTTTTCCTCACCACCTTAATTTTGGGAGTTTTTCCTCACCACCTTAATTTTGGGAGTTTTTCCTCGGCTCACAGAGGCTACTCTGTTGCCTCACAGAGGCTACTGTGTTGGCTCACAGAGGCTACTATGTCGGCTCACAGAGGCTACTCTGTCATCACCTTAATTTTGGGAGTTTTTCCTCGGCTCACAGAGGCTACTCTGTTGGCTCACAGAGGCTACTGTGTTGGCTCACAGAGGCTACTGTGTTGGCTCACAGAGGCTACTATGTCGGCTCACAGAGGCTACTCTGTCACCACCTTAATTTTGGGAGTTTTTCCTCGGCTCACAGAGGCTACTCTGTTGCCTCACAGAGGCTATTGTGTTGGCTCACAGAGGCTACTGTGTTGGCTCACAGAGGCTACTATGTTGGCTCACAGAGGATACTCTATCGGCTCACAGAGGCTATTCTGTCACCACCTTAATTTTGGGAGTTTTTCCTCACCACCTTAATTTTGGGAGTTTTTCCTCACCACCTTAATTTTGGGAGTTTTTCCTCACCACCTTAATTTTGGGAGTTTTTCCTCACCACCTTAATTTTGGGAGTTTTTCCTCACCACCTTAATTTTGGGAGTTTTTCCTAGGCTCACAGAGGCTACTGTGTTGGCTCACAGAGGCTACTGTGTTGGCTCACAGAGGCTACTGTGTTGGCTCACAGAGGCTACCATGTTGGCTCACAGAGGCTACTATGTCGGCTCACAGAGGCTACTCTGTCACCACCTTAATTTTGGGAGCTTTTCCTCACCACCTTAATTTTGGGAGCTTTTCCTCACCACCTTAATTTTGGGAGCTTTTCCTCACCACCTTAATTTTGGGAGTTTTTCCTCGGCTCACAGAGGCTACTGTGTTGGCTCACAGAGGCTACTGTGTTGGCTCACAGAGGCTACTATGTCGGCTCACAGAGGCTATTCTGTCACCACCTTAATTTTGGGAGTTTTTCCTCACCACCTTAATTTTGGGAGTTTTTCCTCACCACCTTAATTTTGGGAGTTTTTCCTCACCACCTTAATTTTGGGAGTTTTTCCTAGGCTCACAGAGGCTACTGTGTTGGCTCACAGAGGCTACTGTGTTGGCTCACAGAGGCTACTGTGTTGGCTCACAGAGGCTACCATGTTGGCTCACAGAGGCTACTATGTCGGCTCACAGAGGCTACTCTGTCACCACCTTAATTTTGGGAGCTTTTCCTCACCACCTTAATTTTGGGAGCTTTTCCTCACCACCTTAATTTTGGGAGCTTTTCCTCACCACCTTAATTTTGGGAGTTTTTCCTCGGCTCACAGAGGCTACTGTGTTGGCTCACAGAGGCTACTGTGTTGGCTCACAGAGGCTACTATGTCGGCTCACAGAGGCTACTCTGTCACCACCTTAATTTTGGGAGTTTTTCCTCACCACCTTAATTTTGGGAGTTTTTCCTCGGCTCACAGAGGCTACTCTGTTGCCTCACAGAGGCTACTGTGTTGGCTCACAGAGGCTACTGTGTTGGCTCACAGAGGCTACTATGTCGGCTCACAGAGGCTACTCTGTCACCACCTTAATTTTGGGAGCTTTTCCTCATCACCTTAATTTTGGGAGTTTTTCCTCACCACCTTAATTTTGGGAGTTTTCCTCGGCTCACAGAGGCTACTGTGTTGGCTCACAGAGGCTACTGTGTTGGCTCACAGAGGCTACTGTGTTGGCTCACAGAGGCTACTGTGTTGGCTCACAGAGGCTACTATGTCGGCTCACAGAGGCTACTCTGTCACCACCTTAATTTTGGGAGCTTTTCCTCACCACCTTAATTTTGGGAGCTTTTCCTCACCACCTTAATTTTGGGAGTTTTTCCTCGGCTCACAGAGGCTACTGTGTTGGCTCACAGAGGCTACTGTGTTGGCTCACAGAGGCTACTATGTCGGCTCACAGAGGCTACTCTGTCACCACCTTAATTTTGGGAGTTTTTCCTCACCACCTTAATTTTGGGAGTTTTTCCTCGGCTCACAGAGGCTACTCTGTTGCCTCACAGAGGCTACTGTGTTGGCTCACAGAGGCTACTGTGTTGGCTCACAGAGGCTACTATGTCGGCTCACAGAGGCTACTCTGTCACCACCTTAATTTTGGGAGCTTTTCCTCATCACCTTAATTTTGGGAGTTTTTCCTCACCACCTTAATTTTGGGAGTTTTCCTCGGCTCACAGAGGCTACTGTGTTGGCTCACAGAGGCTACTGTGTTGGCTCACAGAGGCTACTGTGTTGGCTCACAGAGGCTACTGTGTTGGCTCACAGAGGCTACTATGTCGGCTCACAGAGGCTACTCTGTCACCACCTTAATTTTGGGAGCTTTTCCTCACCACCTTAATTTTGGGAGTTTTTCCTCGGCTCACAGAGGCTACTGTGTTGGCTCACAGAGGCTACTGTGTTGGCTCACAGAGGCTACTATGTCGGCTCACAGACGCTACTCTGTCACCACCTTAATTTTGGGAGTTTTTCCTCACCACCTTAATTTTGGGAGTTTTTCCTCGGCTCACAGAGGCTACTGTGTTGGCTCACAGAGGCTACTATGTCGGCTCACAGAGGCAACTCTGTCACCACCTTAATTTTGGGAGCTTTTCCTCATCACCTTAATTTTGGGAGTTTTTCCTCACCACCTTAATTTTGGGAGTTTTTCCTCGGCTCACAGAGGCTACTCTGTTGCCTCACAGAGGCTACTATGTCGGCTCACAGAGGCTACTCTGTCACCACCTTAATTTTGGGAGCTTTTCCTCACCACCTTAATTTTGGGAGCTTTTCCTCACCACCTTAATTTTGGGAGTTTTTCCTCACCACCTTAATTTTGGGAGTTTTTCCTCACCACCTTAATTTTGGGAGTTTTTCCTCGGCTCACAGAGGCTACTCTGTTGCCTCACAGAGGCTACTGTGTTGGCTCACAGAGGCTACTGTGTTGGCTCACAGAGGCTACTGTGTTGGCTCACAGAGGCTACCATGTTGGCTCACAGAGGCTACTATGTCGGCTCACAGAGGCTACTCTGTCACCACCTTAATTTTGGGAGCTTTTCCTCACCACCTTAATTTTGGGAGCTTTTCCTCACCACCTTAATTTTGGGAGTTTTTCCTCGGCTCACAGAGGCTACTGTGTTGGCTCACAGAGGCTACTGTGTTGGCTCACAGAGGCTACTATGTCGGCTCACAGAGGCTACTCTGTCACCACCTTAATTTTGGGAGCTTTTCCTCATCACCTTAATTTTGGGAGTTTTTCCTCGGCTCACAGAGGCTACTCTGTTGCCTCACAGAGGCTACTGTGTTGGCTCACAGAGGCTACTGTGTTGGCTCACAGAGGCTACTATGTCGGCTCACAGAGGCTACTCTGTCACCACCTTAATTTTGGGAGCTTTTCCTCATCACCTTAATTTTGGGAGTTTTTCCTCACCACCTTAATTTTGGGAGTTTTCCTCGGCTCACAGAGGCTACTGTGTTGGCTCACAGAGGCTACTGTGTTGGCTCACAGAGGCTACTGTGTTGGCTCACAGAGGCTACTATGTCGGCTCACAGAGGCTACTCTGTCACCACCTTAATTTTGGGAGCTTTTCCTCACCACCTTAATTTTGGGAGTTTTTCCTCGGCTCACAGAGGCTACTGTGTTGGCTCACAGAGGCTACTGTGTTGGCTCACAGAGGCTACTATGTCGGCTCACAGACGCTACTCTGTCACCACCTTAATTTTGGGAGTTTTTCCTCACCACCTTAATTTTGGGAGTTTTTCCTCGGCTCACAGAGGCTACTGTGTTGGCTCACAGAGGCTACTATGTCGGCTCACAGAGGCTACTCTGTCACCACCTTAATTTTGGGAGCTTTTCCTCATCACCTTAATTTTGGGAGTTTTTCCTCACCACCTTAATTTTGGGAGTTTTTCCTCGGCTCACAGAGGCTACTCTGTTGCCTCACAGAGGCTACTATGTCGGCTCACAGAGGCTACTCTGTCACCACCTTAATTTTGGGAGCTTTTCCTCACCACCTTAATTTTGGGAGCTTTTCCTCACCACCTTAATTTTGGGAGTTTTTCCTCACCACCTTAATTTTGGGAGTTTTTCCTCACCACCTTAATTTTGGGAGTTTTTCCTCGGCTCACAGAGGCTACTCTGTTGCCTCACAGAGGCTACTGTGTTGGCTCACAGAGGCTACTGTGTTGGCTCACAGAGGCTACTGTGTTGGCTCACAGAGGCTACTCTGTCACCAACTTAATTTTGGGAGCTTTTCCTCACCACCTTAATTTTGGGAGTTTTTCCTCGGCTCACAGAGGCTACTGTGTTGGCTCACAGAGGCTACTGTGTTGGCTCACAGAGGCTACTATGTCGACTCACAGAGGCTACTCTGTCACCACCTTAATTTTGGGAGCTTTTCCTCACCACCTTAATTTTGGGAGTTTTTCCTCGGCTCACAGAGGCTACTGTGTTGGCTCACAGAGGCTACTGTGTTGGCTCACAGAGGCTACTGTGTTGGCTCACAGAGGCTACTATGTCGGCTCACAGAGGCTACTCTGTCACCACCTTAATTTTGGGAGTTTTTCCTCACCACCTTAATTTTGGGAGTTTTTCCTCGGCTCACAGAGGCTACTGTGTTGGCTCACAGAGGCTACTGTGTTGGCTCACAGAGGCTACTATGTCGGCTCACAGAGGCTACTCTGTCACCACCTTAATTTTGGGAGCTTTTCCTCATCACCTTAATTTTGGGAGTTTTTCCTCACCACCTTAATTTTGGGAGTTTTTCCTCGGCTCACAGAGGCTACTCTGTTGCCTCACAGAGGCTACTGTGTTGGCTCACAGAGGCTACTATGTTGGCTCACAGAGGATACTCTATCGGCTCACAGAGGCTATTCTGTCACCACCTTAATTTTGGGAGTTTTTCCTCACCACCTTAATTTTGGGAGTTTTTCCTCACCACCTTAATTTTGGGAGTTTTTCCTCGGCTCACAGAGGCTACTGTGTTGGCTCACAGAGGCTACTGTGTTGGCTCACAGAGGCTACTGTGTTGGCTCACAGAGGCTACTATGTTGGCTCACAGAGGATACTCTATCGGCTCACAGAGGCTATTCTGTCACCACCTTAATTTTGGGAGTTTTTCCTCACCACCTTAATTTTGGGAGTTTTTCCTCGGCTCACAGAGGCTACTCTGTTGGCTCACAGAGGCTACTGTGTTGGCTCACAGAGGCTACTATGTCGGCTCACAGAGGCTACTCTGTCACCACCTTAATTTTGGGAGTTTTTCCTCACCACCTTAATTTTGGGAGTTTTTCCTCGGCTCACAGAGGCTACTCTGTTGGCTCACAGAGGCTACTGTGTTGGCTCACAGAGGCTACTGTGTTGGCTCACAGAGGCTACTGTGTTGGCACACAGAGGCTACTATGTCGGCTCACAGAGGCTACTCTGTCACCACCTTAATTTTGGGAGCTTTTCCTCACCACCTTAATTTTGGGAGCTTTTCCTCACCACCTTAATTTTGGGAGTTTTTCCTCACCTCCTTAATTTTGGGAGTTTTTCCTCATCACCTTAATTTTGGGAGTTTTTCCTCACCACCTTAATTTTGGGAGTTTTTCCTCACCACCTTAATTTTGGGAGTTTTTCCTCGGCTCACAGAGGCTACTGTGTTGGCTCACAGAGGCTACTGTGTTGGCACACAGAGGATACTCTATCGGCTCACAGAGGGGGTATGACATTTGAGCAACGACATTTGCGCAACAGCAAAATCAGGTGCGCAAGCGACATTTGCGCAACGGGCCATAACTCCCTTCAGAATCATAGTAGAGCGCCCTGATTGGGTACGTTGGGTATCTATGGGTCCAAGCAACCGTACCCAGACTGATCTTTGGTCATTCTCCCCTGGGGCGACATTTGCGCAACGGGCCATAACTCCCTTCAGAGGCATCGTAGAGCGTCCCGATTGGGTACGTTGGGTCTCCATGGGTCCAATCAACCTTATCCAGACTGATCTTTGGTCATTCTCCCCTGGGGCGACATTTGCGCAACGGGCCATATCTCCCTTCAGAGGCATCGTAGAGCGTCCCGATTGGGTAAGTTGGGTATCTATGCGACCAAGCAACCGTACCCAGACTGATCTTTGGTCATTCTCCCCTGGGGCGACATTTGCGCAACGGGCCATAACTCCCTTCAGAATCATCGTAGAGCGTCCCGATTGGGTACGTTGGGTCTCCATGGGTCCAAGCAACCTTACCCAGACTGATCTTTGGTCATTCTCCCCTGGGGCGACATTTGCGCAACGGGCCATATCTCCCTTCAGAGGCATCGTAGAGCGTCCCGATTGGGCACGTTGGGTCTCCATGGGTCCAAGCAACCTTACCCAGACTGATCTTTGGTCATTCTCCCCTGGGGCGACATTTGCGCAACGGACCATATCTCCCTTCAGAGGCATCGTAGAGCGTCCCGATTGGGTACGTTGGGTCTCCATGGGTCCAAGCAACCTTACCCAGACTGATCTTTGGTCATTCTCCCCTGGGGCGACATTTGCGCAACGGGCCATATCTCCCTTCAGAGGCATCGTAGAGCGTCCCGATTGGGTACGTTGGGTATCTATGCGACCAAGCAACCGTACCCAGACTGATCTTTGGTCATTCTCCCCTGGGGCGACATTTGCGCAACGGACCATATCTCCCTTCAGAATCATCGTAGAGCGTCCCGATTGGGCACGTTGGGTCTCCATGGGTCCAAGCAACCTTACCCAGACTGATCTTTGGTCATTCTCCCCTGGGGCGACATTTGCGCAACGGACCATAACTCCCTTCTGAATCATCGTAGAGCGTCCCGATTGGGTACGTTGGGTCTCCATGGGTCCAAGCAACCGTACCCACACTGATCTTTGGTCATTCTCCCCTGGGGCGACATTTGCGCAATGGAATTGACAACAATCTCACGCTGTTGAGCAATTATCGAAAAGTAATTATTTTATCGTTATTGAGAGAAAACAATTAAATAACATGAACATAGGCACATAGAGCAAACAGGTGGTCAATTTCAGACTTTCCTAAAGAACCATTAGAAATCGCAGTCTTCCTTTGTGAGTGCACCTTAGCAGAAGTGGGCTTCTGCGGATACGTCTGGGCGAGCGTCAATTGGAGTGAGGTGGCCGCCGTGAGCTTGGAGCTGTAGGATTGCTGGTGCTCGAGAAGAATCTCCGCCACTTTCTGAGCACTTGAGTTGGCAGGAACGGCCTGTAATTGTGAAAATGAACAATATTGGTTTTAATTTCGGATTAAAATAATTTAATTGCGCAATAATTAAATAATGATATAATTGAATTTCTCACCTTCAATTTGCTGTTGTATCCTTCAATGGTTGAATTGCCGATCTGCTGCCCATTGAGTACGCGATGATACACGTTCCACGTAGTGATCGGATATTGAGGAGTCCGACGAATTCCGTTTGGCGCGAGACTGCCGACATAGGTTGCTTCCAGATATTCAAAGAATCCTGCAGAAATAACATCAAATTAAAATTATATCTGAAGCTATGCAGATAGTTGACTCACTTTTTGAATCACCAATGCTGGCTATCGGAAGATTGTCCAACGCTTCCTCCTTCAGCTTGTCAAAGTAGGAAGGGACATCGAGTGGGTCGACAAATGCGAGAGCCATTGCAGACTTGAAGTAGTTACGATATGCCGGCGTACCGTAGAGAGGGGAAAGACCAATTGACTGATTGTGAATCGCATAATTTCCAGTCTTAGGAAATCGTTTTCTTACCTGGAGCTTGGAGTAGACCGCCTTGAAGTAGTGAAAAGCGCATCGAGAGATCACGGTATTCGGAAAAATCGCATTGAGTGCGTTCGAAAGTCCCTTCTCGAAATCTGAATGTAAAATCTTAAACTGACGTACATATATTCATTGATACAAACCCATCGACGCTGTGAAAGGAGAAGGAACCCCATTCTGATTCAACCAGTCGAAAACTTTCCGATACGAAGATGTGTGCTTTCCACACAAAAACGCATACACACAGGGATAAAAAAGATGGGAATCCTACAAATGGTCTGATACAGTATAGAAATACGTTTCATACTTGATATCCAATAATTAGAAGTTGCTCGAAAGGAGTAGGCGCCGAATAAAATGTTCCATCAATGGACCAATCCAGGTTTCGAAGCAGATATAGGCCTATAATCAGATTCAAATTTTTCTACGTATGAAAATAAGCTAGATAAACCCGTACGGTTGCCTGAACCCATAGATACCCATCGTACCCAATCAGGGCGCTCTACTATGATTCTGAAGGGAGTTATGGCCCGTTGCGCAAATGTCGCCCCAGGGGAGAATGACCAAAGATCAGTGTGGGTACGGTTGCCTGAACCCATAGATACCCATCGTACCCATTCGGGACGCTCTACGATGATTCTGAAGGGAGTTATGGTCCGTTGCGTAAATGTCGCCCCAGGGGAGAATGACCAAAGATCAGTGTGGGTACGGTTGCCTGAACCCATAGATACCCATCGTACCCATTCGGGACGCTCTACGATGATTCTGAAGGGAGTTATGGTCCGTTGCGTAAATGTCGCCCCAGGGGAGAATGGCCAAAGATCAGTGTGGGTACGGTTGCTTGGACCCATGGAGACCCAGCGTACCCAATCGGGACGCTCTACGATGATTCTGAAGGGAGTTATGGCCCGTTGCGCAAATGTCGCCCCCAGGGGAGAATGACCAAAGATCAGTGTGGGTACGGTTGCCTGAACCCATAGATACCCAACGTACCCACTCAGGGCGCTCTACTATGATTCTGAAGGGAGTTATGGCCCGTTGCGCAAATGTCGGTTGTGCAAAATTAGTTGCTCAATTGTCGTATTTTACCCCGTTGTGCAAATGTCGTTGCTCAAATGTCATACCCCCCTTTCAAAAGCCACGTTTCGAAAACGAGAGAGAACAAAGGAATTAGATTCTTCTTCTGTTTGTTCATTTTCGAAACTTTATCCGAGTAGAACTGTTTCATATCGTGCCATCATCATAACAACCTTTCGGAATATGCACAAATCCATCGCGTTGATGGAGCCGCAGATTAGATCGATAGTCACCTTTCGAATGTGTGCTTCCATAATTAGAAGTGAGGGAAAGTCGAATTGAGGGAACATAAAGCGTCGGTTCTGAAGAGAGTTGCATAGCCAGTCTCAACTCAGAAATGAATAAGATTCAGAATTATAATCCTAGGGACAACTATATTTACGATTGTAGCTTCATAAATATAACGCATGACAATTTCTCCTACTAATTATCATCAGTGCAATTCTAATTATGCAAGGATAGGGATGAGAAAAACCGATTTTAGTAGAATAGCTTACGGGATCTCTCGATGTATCAACCCGAAGATCCTGCAACAATAACTCATTAAAGCAAAAACAAAACGAAAACATATACATCGGTTATTATGGTCTACAGCCAAATTAGGTAAAGCTAAGGTAATGGCGATACGTTTAACATCTTACAGTATCAATAGTAAGCTCTTTGAAGCTGCATTCAAATAGGTCCTTGATATATTTCAGAATATACTGAAAAGCACAGAAATTAAGGGCAGTTCATAAATTTGAATTTGAATTCCATTAGATGAATTGTGGAACATTCATTGCTCATTAAAATATTATTAATACTTTAAAAAATTATAAAGTTCTCAGCTCACATCGTTCATTTGGTAAGCATTCATCCTGACCATTATTGACATGCGCACAAGGGAAGACCACTTGTGCATTCTTCGCACAAACACATTCACGTCGTCATGTTTCAGGATTTTTTCGCGATCATTGAAATTTAGAATACAGTAGTCAGCCCAGACCTGAGAACAGTTAATGCAATTACTATATTTTGTGCGGAGCTGTGTATTATTTGTGATCTGAAAGGTTTGCTCTCTGTGGAGGTCGACAGTGAACAGTTCTAATACACCCTGTTTGATCATCGGAGAAGTAGTCATCTATCAGCTCAGCATACCCTCAGTTCGATCTTCATAGCCAGTATTCTCTGCTCCATTTTCTTGCTGACGAATTTAAGTGAGAGACCCTTTCCCAGGTCGGCCATCTTGATTATTGTGAGGAGTATGTGATCCCGTAGGGTTTCAAAAGACGCCTAAATTAGATGAAAGTCGTATCATGATGGGATGATAATATGATCTACCTTTAACGATCTGAAGGGTATTTTCGCACTGGTATCCTCTGGTATGTCGTCGAGATAGAACTAAAAATGGTAAATTAAAAAAAAATTAAAATAACAAAAGCAAAAACAAAGCAAGACTAACATCATCATCATCTTCCAGCAGGGGTGAGGCAGAGGAGGAGCTCATGTCCGGGAATCCTTTACTTTGATATGAGCCCGATTGCCTAAGAGTCGAACAAATTTTGGCACAGCACTTTTTCGAAAACTTGTGGGAAGGGGTTCTCGAGTGTGCTGAGTACCGTGGTCAACTTCATTTTGCATCATCTCGATCGGTTTGACCAGGCTGCATGTAGGCACTATGTGCCGTACTCATCATAACTCAAGAACTGATTGATGAATTTCCGCCAAACTTTCATGAGGCTACCATTAGTTTCCTAACTAAAAGATTGACATCAAATTTGCATATTTTCCAAATATGCAAATTAACGAAAAATTGGTTCTCGAACACAAGGCCGAAAGTAACGACGAGCTATACACAGAACGGTGTGTCTTATCTAGGGGATCATTTTTCATATGCTATGTAGGGTAATATGTCTAGACATATTTTTGTTACACGCGATTTTCTGACGATTTTGTTATCCCTGAACCGCACACAATGCTCGGAGAGTGTAGAATGACTATGAATTCCTTTGCTCCGCTCAATATTAATTGAAATTTTCGTTACGGAGAGTGAAACTCATTTAAATTCTACACTCTCCAAGCATTGTGTGCGGTTCAGTGCTGACAAAATCGTCAGAAAATCGCGTGTAACAAAAATATGTCTAGACGTATTACCCTACATAGCATAAGAAAAATGATCTCCTAGACAAGACGCACCGCTCTGTGTATAGTTCGTCGTTACTTTCGGCCTTGTATTCGAGAACCAATTTTTCGTGAATTTGCATATTTGGAAAATATGCAAATTTGATGACAATCTTTTAGTTAGGAACTAATGGTAGCCTCATGAAAGTTTGGCGGAAATTCATCAATCAGTTCTTGAGTTATGATGAGTAAGGCACATAGTGCCTACATGCAGCCTGGTCAAACCGATTGAGATGATGCAAAATGAAGTTGACCACTGTAATCAGCACACTCGAGAACCCCTTCCCACAAGTTTTCGAAAAAGTGCTGTGCCAGACCCTTCAGCACATTGTTCGATTCTTTCGAAATCGGGCTCATATACATTATTTTAATAGTTGAAAAAAATCAATATGAAAAGCAAACGAAATTATATAATCAAACAATAAGTAAGCCAACTATCGGAAAAAAACGCACTTTTGTATTTTCAAACGGCTGTTTCGCGCCATGAAACCGCGTTGTTGGCACGGTTCCAATTGCTCATTATAATGATGTCCATTATTTTTTTGCACTCACTTCAAGCGATTTTACAGTCGTCATGAGACGATTACGCTTGGTGGTGTAGTGCGGGGAGGCCGACTACTGTTTGGACTACGTATCCCTGCTGTCCAAGGTGCTTCTAGGGAACGATGCATTTCGCGACCGGGGTCACTACCAATTAACCGACCCCGGGGGGATGGAGGGCTTGGTTTGCCTCGGCGGGGGATCGAACTCAGGTCCCTTGTATAGCGAGTGGCGCCTCACGCCACCACGTCAGTTGTCCATGCTATAAATATTTTATCACTGTTCAGAAACTGCATGTACGAAGAGTGATAATAGCGGAAAACTAGGACAGAAAACGGATAAATTCGCTAGTTTAAGCTTACATAAATGCATAATGTACAAGAATGAAGAAAAACGGAATCATCATGCGATTCTCGGAGACAATCTTGCAAGTTGAACGTGTTTGCTGGTGTCCGAAGTTCTGGAAATAAAAAAAATAAAAAAATATGGTATTTACACTAATAACCATTAAATAAATATCCCAAGCTTATTACCTTGAAAAACTCTGTGGAACTAATGAGAAAACGCGCTGATAAAGTTGACGTTCTGGAATTTTTATTTTGTAAAATAGTAAATGTGAATTATTCCGAAGCATCAACACATGGACCTTACCTGCCAATATTGAACGAAGCATGAACTTCAGATAAACCGAGGCCTGAAAATATGTTATAATTGTATGTGGCACTGACGCTTCGGAGAGAAGGATACTCCAACATTTGTTTTCAATTATTGGGCTTTAGCTATATCATAACTTTCGAAATGATTGTTAGCAATGAACGATTCGGGTAGGTAATATCTGAACTATACCTGAACCGCTGGCAAGCTCCACAGTGAGAAAGTGAGCATTAGTGTCCAATTATCGAGATTGGCGCCCGTGAAAATGAAGGAGACGAACGTTGTGAAGGGAATCGCGAGAATTGCTAGAGGAATGAACCCCTGAATTGGATTTTGATTTCTTGCAGCTCTATTACTTGCTGATGTGACAATTTCCCCATCCGACAATTGTCCATGGGTCTGATCATTTCAAAATGCTCGAAATGTAATGTCCAGCTCATGTCGGATATCAATATACTAAATGTGTCCCATATTTTCTCAAATACTCAAAAAAGTGAACATAACTGTTTCTTGTTGATTATCAATTAGACACAATGATAATAACCTGTATCAACTGCAGTTTGATGAATCTCTTCTGCAATTCGAGCGTCTTTATGCTCATGTCCATGTTCACGCGACCCAACTGCTGAACGATCCTGAAAGAGGGGTCCATACCAAAACGTCCCCCCTCTCTAAAGGGGTACTACCAAAACGTCCCCTCCGCGCGCTACCAAAACGTCCCTTACCAAAACGTCCCCCCTCTACCAAAACGTCCCCTCTACCAAAACGTCCCCCACCAAAACTTCCCCTCTCCCTCCCTTGCCTGTGGGCATGAACTCATGATCACTCATGATCTCTTGTCAGTTGATCAGTCGGCTCCAGCCACATCCGACGACAAAGGAAGGTTCCTGCCCCCCCCCCCTCCCCACAACGGAAGGTTCCTGCCCTCCCCCTCCCCACAACGGAAGGTTCCTGCCCTCCCCCTCCGCACAAAGGAAGGTCTTGCGATTTTCATTTCCCCCCTACGTTGTGTGGAAAGAACAGTACGTAATAGATACAACAGTTTTATCACAATGATCCAAATAGAGGAACGACAATACATATCACTTTACTTTAGTTCTCAAACTTGTCTCACTCTCACTGTCTCTCATATCTCTCTCAGAACTCTCCCATTGGTCTCTTTTTTCTTTTCATTTCTTCTCAGTTCTTCTCATTTCTTCTCACTTTTTACCCTCCTTTCGAGTTGAAAGTTGAAATCTGAAAATTAATAATAAGTGAATAGATTTGTATGGCACATGAATTGTTTAGATATTAATAGATTTGAATGGCACACGGATTGTTTCTGAATATGCAAAAAGTGCAAGCACTAAATATTGAATATGAGATTTGATAACCAAATTCTGCTAGTTTCCAAGTTTTAGTTCAGTGTTTTTTGTTGCAGAATTTGGTCATCTCATCTAACTAGTCTTCTTCTCCCTTCTATCGAGTTGAAATCTGAAATGAGTAAAATTAGTTGTAGAATTGTTTGTATGGTACAAGGATGGTTTCTAATTAGAAACAAGTGAAAGTGCTAAATATAAATGGTAAAAACTAGATTAGATTACGAAATTCTACGAAAGTTTCTAAGATTCAGTTAAGTTTTTCGTGGCAGAATTTCGTCATCTTATCTAGGTAACTCATAATCTCAGCATTGGTTGGGTCCCTCTCCTCCAGAATCGAATCGAACTCTAGCATGGGTGCCAGAGTTTCGATCGATCTCTTCTCGTCCTCCTCGCTCAGCTCGTAACTCGATCCATTGTCCAGATCCATTGTCCTTCATAGAAATATTATCATCCAATTCGGTATTCTGATGTATAATTATCCGTTATTGTCGTACGATACCATATAGCTCACCAAGAGGAATTTAACGAGTTCCATGAGTGGGGGATGGTGACCGAGGACGTGACTGAGCAGTCCTCTATAAGTTAAATAATTTAGGATGCACTCTGGTTTTGTTTCATTCATTCAACAGAAATCTTACCGGTGCCAACTCTCAACGAGATTGGTGGTTCGATGACGATCGACCATGAACTTACACACCATCGCCTCCGGCTGAGACATCCATTCGGACTTGAAATACTCCAGGAAATTATGGGCTGCTGTGTAAGCAGGGTGTACATTGGACACAGGGACCACGAGAAGGCCACACCTGGAAGAAGTAAAAATGAGTATCGAGTGAAGGAAAGATATTCGTGAATAAACGTACTGGTCAATGTACACTCGAGGAAGGAAGATGGACGCACAAATTCGATTGAACCACACACGCACGACAGGATGGCTCCTCGCGAATGCATTCAGCCCGTAGGATGAAATTTTGTTATTAATGCATTTGAGGGCATGGAAGGAACAACCTTGGTGTGTTGCCATCGGGAGAGTAGTTCGGATAGCCTTTATGATCCCCGTCTCCCAATCACTCACGATCCGAACTCCTCTCAGGGGGAAATTCATCTCCGAGAAGATCGAGAACAGGAACTGTAAATATACGATGTATTGGTTCAAACAGTCACAGCAAACCTCAAAAAGGAGGATGTACTCGGAGGCGGCCTTGGATGGAAGGAGAGCAGCCATCAGCAGAAAGCTTGTGTTTCGGCAGCAGACTCGGATTGTGAAAAGTTGGTATGCTCGTTTCTTAGTACAAGTGGGCATTGGAGTGAAACCGAAATTACCTTCAACGAGAAGGGCTTCGATTCCCAAATCGATCGCCAGTTGGAACGTTCGTCTCGCAGCCAGGTAGATTCTCTTCGAGTCCTCCGGGTCTGAAATTCTGTACGTCTCTTTAGGCCTATAATTTCGATATCCTTATCATCTATCTGATCGTACTCCTCCACTCTCGAAACTCCGGTTGCTCTGAAATTATTAGGAATGGGGAAAACTATTTGTTTCATCTCATAACCGACTATGAAAACTAACTTTTTCACGTCCGACAGCTGCCGTTTCCTCTTGTTCTTGTTTTTGCCTCCACTGTACAGATCGAGAACCTCATCGACGTCACCTGGCAAGATAAGATTAGCAATGCCCTCTCTCTTGGCAATCATAGCATTGCATTCCTTGTATGCACGGGATGGGTTCTTCAAGTGACCCGCTGATGCAGACTCAGAGTTCTTGACGGAAAAATCCTTCCTGAGGATAACACTTTCATTTATTTATGATAAACAAAACTTATAAATAAAAAATATTTCTCACGCAATTTTGGAACTAAGGACTACTGCTGCCCTGCACTTCTCGTCCGTAGTCCAATCGCATCTGTGGCGAGAGGCATCAGCGGGGTTCGAGAGGAACACCGCTTGACCCTCATCGGGAAAGAACACCCGTACGGTTGCTTTCGTGCCTGCAGAGGTGGATCTTTCACATGAGATACATGCATACTTAGCCTTCCGATTGGTTACAGGGACTTCATCTCCATCGATTTTATCTTTGAATCGGAAAGACAAGATGTAGTCCTGCTCTCCACTGATTCGGTATGCGGCAATCTTGTTTTTGCCTTACAATGTAAGATGTAATGAAAATCTTTTTGTATGTGGTAAAGATAAACTAAATACATAATAACTTTACGTACCTTGGTTGCTCGGTAAGGAAAATCCGCTCCACGTGTTGCTGATTGCTGCCATTTCTGAAGAGAAGCAAAATCATAAACCGAAAAACAAACGTCATACGCTTGCAACGAAAATGAAAAACGAAAATCACATATCAGGAATTATGGAAAGGAAAATATTAAAAAATAGAGGAAGAGAGAGAGAGAGCGCGCGCATGTGTGATGCACTGCTCTGAGGGCTCCCTTATATAGGGGAGAGGGGAGGGGGAGGGCAGGAACCTTCCTTTGTGCGGAGGGGGAGGGCAGGAACCTTCCGTTGTGGGGAGGGGGGGGGGCAGGAACCTTCCTTTGTCGTCGGATGTGGCTGGAGCCGACTGATCAACTGACAAGAGATCATGAGTGATCATGAGTTCATGCCCACAGGCAAGGGAGGGCGAGGGGACGTTTTGGTGGGGGACGTTTTGGTAGAGGGGACGTTTTGGTAGAGGGGGGACGTTTTGGTAAGGGGACGTTTTGGTAGAGGGGGGACGTTTTGGTAAGGGGACGTTTTGGTAGCGCGCGGAGGGGACGTTTTGGTAGTACCCCTTTAGAGAGGGGGGACGTTTTGGTATGGACCCCTGAAAGAGTAATGGATGTCCAATAAATGCCTTTTTCGTTCTAAATGGTCTTTCTCAGGTAACACTGGCGAGATAAATACACAGTGAAGGAATGTATTATACTTTTATCCTTTCAAACCATCCCTATTCTTAAAATATTGCTTGCTACTTTTGCCCATGATAAACTGAGGTTTCATATGTTTTGCGGCGTATTATTATATCAACGCTATTCATATTGTCACGTGGATTTCCAGAAATTTCATTGCATAAATTACAAAATTTATGGTCGATAATTTATTATCACCACGCATTCCCGAGACTCTATTTTATCGCAATTTCTGTTCAAAGCTATAATTTATTGCTAACTCACATTTTCTGAACTCTAGACTGTGATAACACTAACAATAAAGTAACTGGACTAGAAGAAAGTTAATTCCCTCTACAACATATGTTTTCTCGGTCGTGTAGAAGATAACATGTGATAGCTTACTTGAACTTTGTGAGCGCTTGAGGGACCAGAGTTATGTAATGATTTCTTTCATTTCTGTTTTTAATCTGGTAAATGAAACCTTACATGAGCTCCGTGATCCCTCAATGGACTTGAGTTTGTGGAAGTGTATCAGATATTCTAAAAGTGTAAGCCTACTTAATCGCTCTGAACCCTGAAGGGGCGTGATTATGAGTTTATAAATTGAATAGGGCGCTTTTATTCTTAATCTAGTGAATAAAGGTACACTTGAGTACAGTAAACCCTCAAGAGGCCTGCGTTGACATACTATATAGGGTACTTTTATTCTTAATTTTGCACATGTGAGTGTACTTGAGCTCTGTGAATCCTCAAGAGACCTGAGTTTATGGAAATATATCGAGAAAATATCGTACATTGCTCCATTTTGACGGACAAATGGAGCAATAAACGATTGAGATTGGAGACAGGAGTCCGTGATTGGGAGGAAGAGGCGATGAGGAGGAAGCTCGTTTGGGCCAACAAGATTCGGAAAATGAACGATGATAGATGGACGAGGAGATTGAGTGTCTGGATCCCGTATAATCGAGTGCACAAACGAGGACAAGGAAGACCACGCGAGAGATGGAGAAATGACATCACACGGAGAAAAGGCGAACGTTGGTGGAGCCTTACAGAAAAAGAATGGAATTCTTAAAGCCCAGAGCGCTAATAGCGACCCCTGATAAATTATGTATTCTGTATTCTGATAGAGAAAGTGATGAGAAAGTGATTCTTTATGAGAAAGCCTACTTGAGCACTGTGAGCCCGAAGGGGTCTGTGTTTTAACTGGGTTGATAGAAGTGCACCGGAAACCCATAATCTAGCATTTCATTTATGAATATGCAAGCCTACTTAAGCACAGCGAACCCGAAAGGGATCTATAGGATCGTATCGGACACTTATTAATGTTTCGAAGTTCATATTTTGCAAACGCATCTCTGTTTTAGATCGATATTTCAGATTATCTTACGTCATTTGGTATTTAGTGGTACACTTACTTGAGCACAGTGAACCCGAAAGCCACGTAGGTGAGCGAGTACGTGGGAGCGATTCCATAGAAGGCCAGACTGTGAGCGGTACGATTGCCCTGATTGAGAAAATATAATAGATTATGAGACACAAGAACAGGCAAAGGCAAATGTTCAAAAGACGAAGCGTAGTTCGGTGTTGCCTACTACAGCTAGGATGGTACTATGTCGGATGGTAACCTACTGGATATTAACCAAAAAATGAACACTTCTGTACAACTTTCATAGTTGGTTGACAAAGTGTCAAACATGATTCTGTGAAAGTTCTACAGAAGGGTCCGTTTTTTGGTTATCATCCAGTAGGTTATCATCCGACGGTGATCATCCGGCCTAGTGCCGCTAGAACGTACTGACACTGCACTTTTTTATGAAGATAAAAAGCTCACATTCGCCGAGTCCTCACGCATCCCCACACCGTACACGACGAAGTCATCGTCCTCTGAAACTTGCTTAAATAATTACCACTTGAATTTCTCTCTGGTCCCCTTTCCGGTACTATACCGGATGAGAACCGTCGGATGAGAACCCACCGTATGAGAACAAAAAAAGTACCCTTCTCCAGCATGTTCCAGCACAGTAGGTTCCCAGAGTGTCAAAAATGCTTCTGTGAAAGTCCTACAGAAGGGTCCATTTTTTGGTTCTCATCCGGTGGGTTCTCATCCGACGGTTCTCATCCGGTGTAGTGCCCCCTTTCCCTTCCCAACCATCGTAGCAAAGCAACCACGTTCGAGTAGATCCAATCGACGAACATCCGCTTTTTGAATAGCATCTAGGTATTTTCACAATCTTACCCCACAGAATAGATGAATGAATACCTGGTGCAAAATTTGAAAAAAATCGTACCATCCAGGTGTTGAACTCTTTTTGCAATATTCTGCATACGTTCGACGATTTCCGGATATGGGACAAACAACGAGAAATAGGGCTGAACAAACAGTGATTAAATATTGTGCTCATTGAAGCATAGGAAATTTATAAAAACAGATCGGAGCATCCAAGCTCCGATGAAAAACAAAAACATAACAAAAACGAAACAGAACAAAAACATGCTTACCGATGCCAGCAGCATGGAACACATTGTGAACAGGTAAGCTATGCACAGACGTTTCGTGTCACTCATTATCTTCCTGCAATGTTGCGTATTTTATATTCTAATATGGCCAATTTATATGTGAAATATTCGAAATGCCATTTTTCGGTCATTTCTAGATTACAGTTAGCAATTCGGATGCATTTCTCTCTCTCTCTCTCTCTCTCATTGCTCGACTGGGAAATGAGAATTACAAAATTACGAATGTTCTATTTCGCAGAATTTCCCTACCTGAACAACACTAGATACTGCACGATGCAGGGAGCGCAGATGAATTGCCAGAGGGAGAACACCATGAAGACGGCAACGTTGTTGACAAAGTCCCTGAAAAAATGCGTGAAATGTTGACTCAGAAATGCATTTATATGTACAATGTTAAAATCTGAAAGACGTGCGTCAACCGTATTCGTGTCTGAAGCTTTATGTGAAGAATGCTACATCGCAATACATTTGGTAAGCAGTCGCTACAATATAAGCATTCAAACCTGATACATTTCGGGGCGTATTTAATCGGTCCGTAGACGATGGAAATGAAGAATCCGTCGGAGAGGACGTGGGTCTGTGGAAGACATTTTGACAATTCTGGGGAAGAAAATTGAGAAAAAAACAACAAAAAAACAAATTTTTAGTCTAGACATGCATGCGGTAACGAATGCCTTTCACAATTAGCTCGCATTCACTGAATTAAGTGTTCTAGTAATCTTTATCCTAATCTAAAGAAAAAATAATAATACAGATTGGCTCCATTTTCAACACTCATATTTCTCAGCAATAATTTCGGCTTTGTGCATCTCATTAGTGCCGTATAGAAATTAAAGCAAATATCACCCATAGTCCGCAAAGGAGCAATACGCAGTTGAAAGCCCCTTGCGATGCGTTTATTGCTATGCATATTCTGAATTTGGAAGATATTTTTAGATGCATACAATTTCCATGGCTAATCCACAATTATTTGATATAAGGGGGGGCTGATCCAACGTTCGGCGATCGCCAAGGCTTTGAGCGCGCTAAGCAAAGATTCAAGGACTTTGAATACTTACAAAGCACTAAAAGTACCCGATGTTGGTTAAATTTTATTTTTTTGAAAAGTTTTACCAATTTAGGGTTACACAGCGAACCTGTAAGCCGTTACGGTTGTGCCCGCTCGTTTCTTCATAATCAACAGTAGAAGAAAGATGCTCAGGGCGAGACCGGTCATACCTGCGCATTCAATCGAAAAAAAATAATATTTTGGTAATAGGGATGGCTCTTCTAAGTCAAGTAACAACGTTGCAAAGCGTCATCATTAAAAATACAAATTTACCTTCGAGAGCACATATCAGTGTGCACAGGAGTCGCCAGAAGCTAGCCATTTCTGAGATTAACAATATTATTGTCAAAACATATTCTAAATCTGGAAGATTGTTCACTACAATAAATCACCTGCTGAGCAATGAATAATCTCTGTCACACATCTATCAAAGTTCATCACGTATAGATCTTTGCTTTTCACATCTGGATTACCAACACATTTTTTTTAAATCTTCATAAATTAAAACAATTCTGAAAGTAGATTACCGACAAATGGATTTTAAAAAATTTCGTTGAAGGCCCCTAGTTTATCAGTATCATGTTCTAAATAAGATTTTTTCTGTACACACAGATCACAATTATTTCAGTCTTTTCAAAGGAAAGTGGCGCTTACAATAATTGAAGACCCCGCCCATTTCGAAAAGACCCCGCCCATTTCGAAAAGACCCCGCCCATTTAGAAAAGACCCCGCCCATTTCGAACTCGAGAAAATCGCAAGCGATTCAATGAAATCAACATGAGACTGAACGAAAACACAGACATTATTTGCGACTGTAAAGACGTAAGATCAAATTGTATTTGTGAAATTCGAAGATCTTTCAGTCTACATTACAGTAGTCGCATTATCAATTGTACCCTGCTGTCCAGACGTGCACTAATTTAGTTATCAAGAGGCTATTTTGCGTTGCTCAGAGTTCAACTTTAACGATAATTTGTTGAGTTCGTGCAATTTACAATATGCGTCGGGAATTGCATTACATGCATGTCTGGCGCGGTGCTGCGATATTAATACAGAACGGGAATTTCAAATTCAATATATTTTCAAAGAATTGAAGCAGCATATATCAGACGTGTACTACTAACATGGCTTTAGATTACTCAACAATTTCCGCTTTTTTCAAGGAACCAACGTTTCCCGCTAATGGAATCCTACGGGAGAGATAAGACATAATAGTAATTCTCTGAAATCCAATCCATTTGCAACTTCATCGCATAGGTAGCATTTGACGACGTCAAGGAACTATTATATGCTCACAAGAAGTGCTCTGATGTTGCGAATGAATACTTAGAAAGGAGATATAGGAGATAGTGTGATAGGAAAGTGCTCGATAGCTATTTGCCTACTTGTCAGGGTAAGAATAATTTACTATAATTGTCAGACAGTGATATGTTCATTTATGCAATTATTTAGTTATTGTACGCCGGGCATCTGATTTGGTAAATCAATACCTAACACAACTGTAAACCGCATCTTTAAAACGCACTGACACGATTTTAGGCTTCGCATTGAGGTAACCGCTTCACAGGGCGCTTTTAAGCAAGCATTTGCAGGATTGGGGATCAGCACTATCCGAGTTCTCTAATAAAATGTGCATATTATAACAAATATTTCTTGAATTACTCTGGGTAGACAAGTCGTACGCATATCATAAGTTCTCAGAAATAGCGTATTTCATTCCCATCCTCACTTTCATTTAGTCCTTGTTTTCAACTTCAATTCGAGATGGGAATCTATCTCCTCATATCGTTCTCGTCTTCGAGAAACGACGTCACGGTATAATACACTCCCTCGACCGGTTGAGTGATGAGAGAGTGTATACTAAGAAGAGGCTGTGATATCGTTTCTCGAACTCTATTTCACTATCTCGATGCGAGTAGCGAGAGATTGTGAGGTTTGAAGAGACCGCAATTTCATCTCTCCGACTCATATTTTCCACCTCTCGACCAATTCACAGACAATTCAATCTCGGAATCTCCAGACATGTGTGAAAGAACTTTGCGACTGAACTGACAGCAAAATGAAGATGCAATCATAAAACTCAAACTAGAGGGATCACATCGGATAAATCGTAGTAAACACGTTTATTCAATTGAATTTAAATAATTTCACGTAGCAGGCTTGGAAAAATCAATAAACACTTGTCCGGTCGATTCACCGCAAATCAATGGACCTTCTTCGGCGTATCATCTGCAATGCAATAATTTTGAATAAAATTGGGGATCAAATGAATGTAAAGGCGCAAATTGTTACAGTGAGATAAGGGAGAGACATATTATGATTGCGAGAGATGGGGAGAGGCGGAGAGAGGAGAACTCTGAGAACTTGCGAGATGCACAGCAAGCGCAACATATCGCTGTCACTTCGCCATGCATATATGCTGTCAATAAATATGCGCCGGATATGCGAGCTTACTATGTTATTCGCTTCACAGATTCCTCAGTACGGCTTGGTCTCTCAAGGAGATGTAGAATCGTCTGACTCTCTCCAAATCACACGCTCTATCGTCGATCAGATTGAGCGAGACCATTGATCAAAGGGAAGCACGAGGCGTAGTATACACCTATCTATTTGTTAATTATATTTCATTTAACCTACACCGCACTTCCTCAAGAGCAGAAAGCGCGGCGAAAAAATAATGTCACAAATCCGATTTTAGAACACGTGTTATTGCATAATATGGTATGACATTCCTGCATCGTTATCTGCTTGATGGAAGCGATGCAGCGGATATGATGAATACTGAAGGGCGAAGTGGAAAGAAATCTATTTCAATTTGGTATTTGAGAATTAGAAAGGAACATACTCGAAATGACGAGAGATCGAAATGATGACATTGTTACAATGAGAGAAGGGAGAGATATAGTGCTTGTACTGAGAGAGGGACGAATTTTAGAAACGGATGAATCAGACGACAGTGAGAAGAGATAATTGAGACACAGGGCCAATACAATTCTACTATTCCGATTGTTTGCAATGGCTTTAAATTGCACCCCAAGCCCTCAAAAGCATGTAGCTTGAATTCGATTTATTTAGTAGAATTATTGGGGTGTCCGGAAAGTTCGTATAATTTTTTGTTTTTATTTTTTATTCAATGCTTTACAATTCTCAGTGACCAATGTATGCCCCCTTCTTTCTCACTACCTCCCTCCAGCGATTGGGCAGGGTCTCGATTCGTCTCTTCCAGAATGCGGGTTTCTTCGAGACCGCCCAGTTCACGAAAGCCCTCACAACTTCATCTCGATTCTTGAACTTCTTTCCTTTGCAGAAGTCAGAGAGAGAGCGGAAGCAGTGGTAGTCGCATGGGGAGAGATCCGGGGAATACGGTGGATGGGGAATCCTCTCGATCTTCAGCTCGTTCGTTTACTTCTGGGTCATCTTCGCTCGATGTGGGCGAGCATTGTCCATCAGAAGAAGAATTTTGCCCTGGTTCAGGAGTCTGGGAGGGACTCTGATCGCGACATCTTCCAGTTGTTCAGAGAAGAGGTCGGCATTGATGCTGGTGCCAGGGGCGAGGATCTCCCACTAGATGGGACCGAGCACTGAGAAGAAGAAGCAGAAGAGTTCCTTCTTTCCGTGCTCTTCCTTCTTCGGGACGGGCGTGGGCTTCTCATCTGCATCCACCCATTGCAGTCTCCTCGCAGGGTTATCGTACGTGATCCACTTCTCATCTGTAGCGATGATGGAATTTACCCATCGAAGATTGGATCTACGATGGAGTAATTCCCGACAGACTTGAACACGATTTTTCAGCTGTTCGGGGGAGAGGTCATGGGGAATCACTTGTGGGAGTTTCGGCTTCTTCCCAGATCGATGGAGGATATCGGACACCGTTGATCTGGGAGTACCAGTATCCTTCTTCAACTCACGCACACTGGCCATGGGCTTGCGCTTCAGTGTGCGGAGAACGAGAGGCTGATCGAGGGAGGGAGGGCGTCCAGAGCGGGGTTGATCATCGAGATCAAACTCCCCTTTCTTGAAGCGGGAGAACCACTTATAGCAGAAGGGTATGGAGGGGACGTCAGCTCCTTCCGACTGGGCCAGGGCAGAGTGGGCCTCCTTCACGGATCGGCCAATACGGTAGTAATGAAGTAAAACTGCTCGGAGGTAGAGATGGGAGTCCATCACAAGAATCAATGTAGCAACTAGGAGACTGATTAAATCCTCTCACTACTCAACGTCAGAATGATGCAATACATTGCGCAATCACTGCATTTGATCGCGAACTGACTTTTTTCCGAAGCATTATACGAACTTTCCGGACACCCCAATATTTAGATCTACTGGTGTGTAATATGAATATGAAGGATACAACACACATATTTCAGTTAAAATTACAGTTAAAATTACAAGAATACACGTAATGAATAATCAACACTTCATTCAACATTCATCCTTTCCCGATATTAACGATGATTGTTGCTCTTCAAAGATAATAGTGAATTTCGAAATGAATAATCGCATGAATAGATGATTTGACTTCATTTTGATATAAATTGCAAATATTGGGTACCTTGTAGTTGGTTTGGAATGATGACGTAATCTCCCACCTCCAGGAACTGCTTATCCTTTCCCACAATAGTTGAGGAGACACTCAATCATTGAGGAGAATTTGCATTCGAAATCGCTCTCGTGTCTTGAGCCCTTCTGAAGCAGAACAATGTCCATGCATGCAATGAAATTCAGCAAACCTTTCGAACGCAATAATCGACTGCCTTGTACGAAATGGTGCTCTCCGTGAAGATAACCAAGTCGTGCTTCTTGCTCTTCTCCTCCATAAGCACAGTTCCATTCTTCGCGAATCAACTGATGTGATGGACCTCATCGAGTTCACCCTTGTAGATCTCCTAGGGTAGTTAACAGCGGGTTTCGCTTCCAGCAAATGATCCTCAGTCATACGCATTGTTAGCTGCTCCTTGAAGCGGCATCAAAATATTCATCTTTGAAATAATATTAACAACTCCGGTTGCGTCCCTTAAGGGGGGGGGGGTACTAGAGCTCGACACACGATAAAACGTCCTCTTCATTCTACACACTCTCTCACCGCTCGACAGGTCTAGAGAGTGTGAGAAATGGAGAGACGGAGGCCCGAATTACGAACTATGTGGGTGTACCGCTCCAACGGATTATGTTTCGAAATTCGGTGAGGCACTTCTTTAAGCGCACTCGTTCGCCCCCTCCAAAAACGATTTCGCAATCCGAGCAGAAGTGAGTTCACAGTTTCATTGCGCACCAACGTTCCCTAAGTCCACAGAAAGCGCAATAGAGTGGGAAAGGGTGTCGTAAATGGATGGATTGGAGGAAAGGCGAAGGAAGGGGAGAGGATCCAACATTATGGACTATGAATGCTTACCATGAACTTAGTTGCAGAGCTTTTTCAGGCGGTTATAGTCTCTCGAAGAGATCAGTGAGGCAGAGTAGACACCTGTATATGATGTATTCGCCCACCAAAAGAGCGCTTTATCAAGTGAAGAATCCTCGAGAATATATTGAAAGGATGGGGGAAGAGAGATAGGGGAGTCGATCATTCATAAGTACAAAACAGTAAATGTAATTGGCTATTGCGATATCTTAGTAATATCGCAAAAATAGAAGATTACTCATTAGAAGGAATCTCTCAGGGAACGATGTGAAAACAATACATTTCCATGGAATATTTGAAAAGGAGACGGAAAGCAACGGATGAATACTGGGAGGACAGATCGACGGGGCGCAAAATGTTACAGTGGCAAAAGGGAGAGAAATAGTGCATGCTACTGAGAGAGAGAGCAATGGCCTGACTCTCTTCAGTGTGTAAGCTCTCTCGCCGGTCAGAGAGATAAGAGAGCGTGCAAACTGAAGAGAGCCAGACGATTGCTCGAGAGAGAACGGACGAACTTTAGAAGCGGATGAATCAGACGAGCAAGATATGAGATAATAGAGGCAAAGGGCCAACATAATGCAAATATTAGATCTAAGATTGAATGTGTGACGTTAAATTACATGCCAAGGCTTCCATCAATAGCATCGGGGTAAGATTAAGAGGATTTATGCGAATTAATATAAGGTTTGAAGTCGGGAGAGATAAATATGTGTATTATGTCGGGATATTTTTAATGCAATGAGCATTAACCAGTAAGTCAAGATCAATATGTGAACAGCACAAATTGAAATCGCAAAAAAAATGTGATGCTTAAAATGGGGTATAGGGTATTTCACTTATCATGCGTTGTACGGGCGGTTCGGCTCGATTTTCATTAAAAGTGGCAGTAGATGCTCTTTATGTTCGTCATCGATCTTGTTGAAGCTGATGTGTAAGGGGCTCAATGTTGTCTTCAGATTGTTCGTGAATTGGAATTGCTTCTTGGGGTTGACGTAGGGACGTTCAGAGTAAAGCTGCAAGAAGTGTTTATTGGCACACGCTCATGTATTTTTTGTTGTTGTTTTACGCCCTCTCATTTTTGACAAATATGTAATCACTACTCACCACAAATATGAAACACACGAATTCCATGACCACAATTATTTTTGAATAATATCATAAATACTTTTGACAAAAATAATAACCTAAAAGTAGATCAATATACAATGTCCATACCTTGGCAGGCTCTGGTTTCGTTCCTTGTATGAAAATAATTGATTTTCGGGGATAGTCTTGCTCTTCGATGAGAATATCGAAGGCTAACTTTACGAAGGACTTGACCACTCCTTCCTTAAGCCTCGCCGAGAAAGATTCTAGCTTAGCGTTCCCTTCGGACAATGCCTAGAATCAATTATAGTATTATTTCGGAGAGTCGATTACAGTGACCCATAATGTATGCAGTGTGTGCAAAAAGAAAATGACTTCCAAAGAATACCAACAATCATCATGTTATTAATAATCGTGAAAAATCTCTCAATAATCGTGAAAAATCCGATTGAAACAAAACCCGACTGCTAAAGCTAATTCAACAACGTAAAGTGTATGCTACTTTTTTTAATGAACTATTGGTAAAGAAAACAAATATAGTGATAAAGAAATTGTACGTCTCTAATTTCACCTTCCAGAATATGTAGAGATCCATAGCTTCTATAGAGGAACATACAAGGTCGATCGAGACCGTTCTCATATTAGAAGCCATCATTAGAAGAGAAGCAAAACCGAGTTGAGGAAAATCAAAGCGATAGTGCTGAAATTTAGAGGGCCTATTTAACACCTCACATTAATCACGGCATATCCTTACACTAATTGAGCATGATTTCTCATTTACTACGCATTTAATCAAACGCATCTGTCGTAGAAAAAAATGATTTTCAATAAATCGTTTCACATTGCGCAAGAAGATCAACTTACTGGATTGTTAGCATCATTACTAGTAGATCGCTTAATGTATGCATCCTGAAATTCAAGAAGACATCAATCTGACACAAGTAATTAGTGAAGTCATTAGTGCAAGTCATTAGTGAGTTTGAGAAACGACCCAAAGGCTAGCCACACTCTCTTCATTATATGCACTATTTCGCTCACGATCGGGAGAGTGTGTACATAGAATGAGGAGAAAGTGATCGGTTGATGATAAATTTCCGGAAGAGAACCAACAAATAAACTTTCTCCGCAACTTTCAACACGCGCGGGAATGCTTGGAATGACACTATGTCGGATGAGAACTATGACGTCATTCCGCCTTTGATATATCAAAGGCGGCATGACGTCATAGTTCTCCCCCGACCTAGTTCCATTGAAATTGAATGTTTACGAAATTCCGAAACTCACAGTGCAAACAACCAGTTCGTCGATGCTGAACTGAAGTAGAGCCGCTATTACTTCACTGTCAGCCTGCAAAAACATTGCCGCTTTAGTGATAGTGGTATAACTGTATACTGATCTTCACAAGACGTGTATGATCTCAAAATGCGTGAAATTTGAACTAAATATAAAGTGACCTAACGAATTTATTTTGTTAGACTTACCTCGGATTGATCGTTTATCTCTATAATGCAGGAAACAATGCGAGTGTATCCAGACCACTTATTTAGAGTCAAAAGCAGATGCGGAATTTGGCTACTATCGACGGATTGTTCACGGCTGTTGATGGTTATGCTGTAGGACCCTTTCCAAGCCTGAAAAGGGTGAGTTGGTGTATACATTTATATGTTCCACTAAAAATCTAGCACACATATAGTGTCATTATGCCAAAGTAATTGCATTATTGTTGTGAAAACGCACAAAGTTCGTAATTTTTTAAGTCCGAGTCCGTAATTCGAGTAATAATCTTTTCATTTCCCTATTCTCTCAATATACGAACTATGTCTATAAAACAGTATAACTGATATCCCATGTATACTTATAAATACATCCATGATGACACCTAGATTTATGGATTTATCTTTTCAACAGGCGCATGACCTGCGGCTTGAATTAATATTGATTGATTGATTAAATGTATAATATGCGTACCTCAAATTTCACAGAATCGATTGGTCGGAGGGCTAGCATTCGCCGTTCCATTGCCTTGCTTACGAGCTTTAGCGTTGACCGAGAGCTTACACCGGACAACTTTATCAGCTTCATCAATAAGTCATCCGGAAGGTTCTCCAGAGTCATCATCTAAACTAGCCTTTAGCCTTTCCGTGTTTCATAAATTGCTCGCTGCTGCCTCCCTCTTTCCTTGTCTATCCCATTCTTTTTGAGGTATCCCTTCCTGGCCCCCTTCACTGAAGGTGATGCAGGGAATGGTAGGGGGTAGGGCGGCCAGTAATGCAAAAAGTTCCCTCTGTATTGTTTTTGCGACGTTTGTGCTCAATCGTTTGAAGTCAATAGAAGATGTGCATACCAGAAAGTGTAACGAATACACAGTGGCACTTCTCGTTAGCCTCTGTCTTATTGAAATAACATAGCAAATATTATTTTGTTAAACCCGATTCTCAATTATGGATTTACAGTTGATATGATATATCGATTGAGATAAGCCTGCCTCGGCCCTTATTTCGTATTTCGAAGGGCTCCAAGCATAGCAGCTTAGCAGCATCCAACCGCAATGACGTGACCCACCTTCTCCTCCCTTTTTATGTCTTCAGTATCATCGGGTATATCGTCCAGGTAGAACTAAAATGATCACTTTGTTGAATAATGTTTTCGGAATATTATATTTTTGGAACATTGTTTTCATTTGATCGAAAAAAAAAACAGAACAAAAAAACCCACATCGTCATCGTCCTCCAGCATGGGAGATCGAGACCGACTCATATTTTGGATCAAGCTGATGTAAATCATGAATACAATGAAAAATCTAAACGTCCATACGACTAGGCGACCTAGTCGAATTCAATGCGTAACCATTGTAACAAACGATGTAAACTTTGTACACTTAGAGAACTGTGACGTGTCTTTATGTAATGTTTATCGAAAAACGTAAGGGTGTTACATTAAATGCAGAATATGCCATAAAATGGAGAAGGAAAGGAGTCGAGTCAGTGAATGCCAACTTTACATCGCGCGCGATGATTTAATTAGACGCGACCGCAGTCCGAGTGGGGCGCGTCTTTTGGCATTTTGCCAGTAATGCCGAAATACGCGACTAAGACTAGTTTTACTGCACTTAGGATTTTTTAACACGGCTGTGAATAACCTGCGATTATGAGCATACATCACTACATGACGTATCACATTTCTCATATCCTCAACACATCAATAATTCAAAGCGATTAGGATAATGTATAAGGAAGAATTTCGAGATTATGAATTACTCAGTTTGTTTATCTGCGAAGATTATCTAATTTGGAAAATGTATTCCTCGTTGTGTACCTCTCTTCTTCCATATGCTGTGTTACAATTTGTAGTTGTGACCAAAATGTTTATCGTGTGTATTGGACATTGAGTGGGTACTGAGCCCAATGGATGGGAATCACCAACATACTGGAGTAAGTATATTACAAGTAGGACAGATCCACATATATGCTGGGGAGGATTCATAACTTAATTGGTTTTTGCAGGAATGGCTAAGGAATATGCGGATAGATCATTAATTAGTTGACTGTTGTTGTTGTTGGGTTGCCGACGTTGTGCGGCCTTCGAGATTTACGAGCGGGAACTGGAAAAAATCACATTTTGGATAGCATATTTATGATTTTTCATACTCTTGCAGAAGGACGCAACGACTAACTTCAAATTTCCTGTACAAAATTTTCATACCGGCTGCGGGATCCACTTCTTTCCCTGGCGGGCGGCGATCCTCTGGGAGAGCGACGGGGCGAGCGAGAACGAGAGCGGGAAGGAGAGCGATTGCGACGAGGAGAACGAGATCTGAATTAAATTAATTACAATAAAGAATTGTGTGTAGAAAATTCGCAAATAGTAGTTGCGGCGTTCTGTAAGAGTTAGAAACTGCCTAAGGGAGTGACTAGAGATTTGAAGAGACTTGAGATTTTTTTCTTACATAATATTTCAGATAACGTTACATCGGGTGGGTGGAATTTAATCACAATCTACTGTTTTTCGAGAAATTAGTGTCAGTCTACGCTTTCCTAACTTACCGACACCTTTTACCTTCTCTGATGGGTGAACTTTGTAGTTTCTGAAGCGCTTTGCTACACCAGGTGTTCGGAGAGATGGAAACGGTGGTGGTGGTGTGGTGTAGGAGAGGAGATCAGAGAGGGTAGATCGCGAGAGATGGGGAGGTGGACAGATGATAGGCAGGGATGATTCAGAAGATAGAAGGGTTGACACTAGCGCAGTACGGAAGACAGGATGAGGAAGGGTGTGAGCTCGGCATCACTACAATGACCGAGTTGTTTTGAGGTTGATAGAAGAAATCAAAACAATAACAAGTTTACCTCGGAAGATACCAAAACAACGGCCAGTTTACCTTATCAGAAGATACACTCAGGGATATTTTTTGTTGATGAGAGTTCGTATTTCGGGTCATCATATCCGGCTTTGTATTGAGCAAACATGTGCTTGGCATGTATATCAAGATATCGATCATTGCGAGAGTGAGAGCGCGCAAGACGAAGAGGGTCACGACTTGCCAAGCAATGCCAAGGCCGTTCTTTCGCATAGGGTTTCCATTGATTGATTGTATCGTTTCGGTTTGGTTTCAACACGCGGAATGAAGATAATTTCCCGTGAATCCATGTCAAGGCCGGCCATTCATGAGGGTCATTGCGTATCGTTTAGGTTTTGTTTGAGGTGCGCTAACTAGCAGTAGAGTTGCTGAGCCACTTTGCCGTTCTGAAACTTGCGTTTCTTGACTGGGGGACAGGCAAGACTTAACCTTAACCTTAACCTTAAGCTTATGCCTACCTCGATCGGCCTCTGCGATCATCTCTTCTGTCGTCACGGTAGCCTCTTCCTCCGCCGCCATATCCACCTCCACCACCGTATCCGCCGCCACCGTAGCCACGGCCTCCTCCTAGAAATAATATATTGCATCTTGTATGTAAGAGAAATAACCTAATGACAGTAATGCCTTCGCAATGCATCACTCCCTTCATTCTGCGGGCTACTCTGATTTCTTGCAACCAGTAGGTGGGCGCACTGGTTAACCAGTGGTTAGCCTAAACTCCGCCCACTCTGACCAGTTGGTAACTAGTGCCCTAAGCAGTTGGTGGGAGTTGCCCACTTACTGGTTGGAGGAACCCATAGTATCTCGACTGTCTGACTAGCGAGATCGATCGTGAAATGAAGAGGCGATAGCTTTCGAAACCAAATGAGCCCTATGGCATGGATCTCTCCTTACCTCCTCCTCCGCCTCCGCGTCCGCGTCCGTGCGAGAGCTCGACGCGCGCGTGCACACCGCAGATGCGCCTGCAAAAGTTAACATTATTTAACCTGTCAACTTTTCCAAATACCTTACAAGAATCCGTTGTCCGCTATGATTGCTCTATTTGTGGCTAGCAAATACTTCTAGATCCCACTTGACCTCTTACGCGAGGTAAGAGATGCAAGTGCGCCAGCTGAGAACTAAGTGCGTCAGTCGAGAATAAAGCGCGTCAAGTGATACTCACGCTCCGTCCATGGCCTTCACTGCATCCTCTGCATCTCGCTCGTCTTCGTACTCGACGAAGGCGAAGCCGGGCGGGCGACGCGCCACCCACACCTTGAAGATCTTCCCGTAGCGACGGAAGGCGTCCTCGATCTGAAATCCTTTTCCTTAATCTTGGTCTTAGCCTTAACATTAACTTTAGCCTTAGCCTTGACCTTATTATTTTCCTCCTTAGCCTTATTGGTAGCCCTATTTTTATGCTTAAGGGATGGTTGTCATGGGGATAGTAGCGGCAGTAGAAAGACCGGTGTTATTCAGACTCAGCCCAGTTGCCTGGGGAAGGAGAATAGTGAATGGAGACTAGCGACTGTGAGCTACGCCCCTGGGAGCACCGGCGATTCATGATTAATGCACAATGACAGAGGGCGTTTACTCTCCCTACAGTGATGATGGCAAACTAGAGGAGAGAGTTACGTCTACTTGATGCGTTACGGTCCATATATTGAGATCTTTGTGCTAAATTCTATGCGTACATCATCTGTTGGAAGTGGAATGGACAGTGAATTTTGTCTGGAGTGTTGATTCAAGGGTGGGAAGGGGGCTTGTTTAGCTCAACGTACCTCCTCAGACGTGGTGTCAGGGGGCAGACCTCCGATGTAGACCTTTCCTCCGTAGGGCATGATTACTGTAATTTATTGATTTTTGCAAATAAACAAAGCAATCAAAACAATAACAAGCACGACATGGCACGATGGTATTTGAATGGAGAGAAGAGGGAAAAGTGAGACGCGGGGAGAGAGAACGCGTCCTGTAAATCAATACGCGACGCGAGCCGCAACGCGCGCACAACAAGAGCCGCGAGTGTGTGCCCGAGTGTGTGGGAGCAGGTATGGTAGATAGAACAGTGGGGCGAATTCGTAATTCTATGAGGTAGAAACTTGAAATGTTGAATTTAATAAATTGTTGGATGGATTGTATTTTCAATATCTACAATAATTATTAAGAAAAAAAATAAAATTTTGAGTGCACAGAGAAGTCTCGACCATGTTCACTTAAGCATCCGACATGACAGACAATTCCCGAGTTCAGAGACTATGCAGAAGAAAGGACACCAGAGCGAGCGAATGAGTCAAGTACCACGTTGCCGCAACACATCAATACTGCAGTTATCCTAATGCTAATAACAAGTGATGTGAAACTCGTGCCTATAAGAGTTAGAGAAACGATTCCACGCTGTCCTCATTCTAAGCCCTCTCTTGATGCTCGGTCGGCCGAGATTGAACGAGCAGAATAACAAGACCGTATTGTCTTTTCTCGAACTCTAGTGCCGAAATTTACACTTTAAATTTGAAAGCAAAGCGAATGATAATCGAATTTGTAACAGTATCTAATTGGTCAACGAATATCCTCATTTCAATATTTATTATTACGTGCTATTTACAAACCACTCCCTCCTTCATTCCTCCTCTCATTCAATCGTCTTTCGCCCATCGGAGTCGGTCGGTAGATCCGAGCAAGGTACAAAAAAAAATACGTGACTTCTTTTCCGTTTTGTAGATCAATGCATGCTCTCAAACTCATCGGGATCCTCTTCTACTATTGCGATGTAGGCAGCACCGGCTTATTGATGTATTCGATGGAGCAAGACAGTGAGTAACTGGAACTTCATGGACATTTGCTCACATCCCTCCCCTCCCTCACTCATTTCTTGGCATCGTTCCCCGATTTTCGTTGACAAAACTATGCAATAAGAAGGGGGCGGAAAATGATTGGGGAGTGGTAGGCGAAGCATCCACAAAGCGTGGAGCAATTATATGAACCTTGTTTGATACTCTTTATTCTGCGCGTTCTGTCATATCATCATCGTATCACTGCATACTCAAAAAGACCGATGTTTCGTCTCCGAATCTTATAAAATTCGCTGAATTAAAAAAAAATGATCTAGTCATAAATAATGGTTAACACTGATATCTTACCTTCATTTGACCTTCCATTTCTCGTTTAGAATTCTATTCATACTGCGTTATCGAGGCAAACGTAACCAAGTTTTACTACACAGGAATGAGTTGTATCCAGGGAAGTTTACGTTGGCAATAGGTCGCATGAGAACTATGACGTCATGCCCAATTTCATATACAGGGTGTCGCAAAAGTATTGACCCACATTTCAATTTGATCCCACTTCAAGCACATAGGTCCGTTCAGCCCCAGCTTTTAGCAGTACATAAGTAAGTTTCTTATCAATTGTTAGGTTAAACATCAGAGGTTAAGTCCCAAGAGTTCATGAGTTTTGTCTTCTAAAATCTATTTTATGTGAGACTTTATTTTTCCCAACCGCATTCCAACACGAATAGCGATTCAATAGTCATCCGATTTATGATTGGTAGAGCAAATATTAGTGATGATAAATATGCTATAAATTTGATTCAGCTCCCCGTCTTTAGGCCCACAATGATTTTTTTATTATTTTCGTTGGAACGGCCCCCAATGAACGGTTTTAGATTCAATGATATGTAGCTGCCTAACGATGTTTTCCGCATATTTGGACTGCGTATTTGAACTATTCAAATGTCGTTTTCATCCTATTTTATTATTTTAAAATTCATTCTGAGACACTGATAATAGCCAGTTAAATTTACAGCCAATTATTGCCATGTTGAACGAAACTCCAAAAATGCCAATTTTATGAGACCAAATATATATCTTCGAAAATTGCCTATTTCTCGGCCTCTAGAATCCATCAATCCATTTCAACAAAAGTACCTTAAAGTGGAATGGTTACCCTCCATGACCTGGTTGATTAACAATATATTGCTTTACTGATATTCTTTTACGACGAAGGTTTCGCTCAAATCAGTAGCGGGTCAAGGTGGCGCAAACCTGACATGCATTTGACTACGCACCAGCAATAATAATCAATTTTAGCCCAATGCAAGTAATAAGCAGATATGGTATGGAGTAGAAGACAGGCTTGAGCAGAGAGACTGTCTCTAAAATGCTAGTGAGCTTTTCGAGGTAACATGTGGGTCAATACTTTTGAGACACCCTGTATAAAATGTGACATGACGTCAATGTTCTCAACTGACCTAGTTTCCAAGGTTGGATGATAACGGCCGAAAACCTAATGATTTCTATAAACAATCGTGTTTTAGGCGCACGTCGATAACGGAACCATAAGTGAGGAATATGATATTTGCGAAGTTCGTCAATTATATCATTAAAAGCCACATCACTGCACTGACGCTTCGTACATAGTAATATATCTTATAAGCTGTTACGACTGAGAGGCTCATTTATTACATTTCACTATTGCCAATGGTAAGCATATTTTAATGAATTAATATTTTAATTTATATAAATCAATATTTTAATTTATATATAAATTAATAAATTACTATTTTAACGTTAAAATGCAACAAATATGAGCAAATTTGTCTATTCCAGTTCATTCTCTGGCTCATGCTTTCCTTTGAATCCAAGTCAAAGGTGGATTTTACACCAATTTTTAAAATATTTTTTTATGTACAATCATTTCTCAGAAAGTTTTCATTCCGAAGGCGATACTTTCGAGCATACTGCTCGGCCTGACGAGCATCTATCTGTGCATTTTCTACTCCCGCCCCAGCGACATCCCGTTTGCAAACAGTACAGACTATTTGAATGACATTCACTTCCAAGAATTTAAAAGAATCGGAAGTACTAAAAATATGGTGATTTAATTAACATTTTTCGGATTGTTAGAAATTCCTGTTTCTTGGGGTGGGGATTTTAAAGTTTTTAGATGTTCTTAAAATTGTATCATATCTTGATCCCGCTGTCGCGTTAAAATGTAAGATGACCTCGCAACATTCATTGACTCCTAGAATCCTAGATCAACTGCCGAGAACGGGTATTTGTAATGCTCCGAAAACAGTACTTTACTTGTTAGGTTTTAGTTGTTTAGACCAATTGAAAATGCCACTTCGCAAGTGTGGGACGTCATTAGTGCTTATGGGGTGCTTATTAGTGATGGCAAATCGGAGCGTACTCTCCTCGTTTCACACGCTTGATATCTTCATCAGCGCATTCTCCTGCGACTACTGATACACTCTATTTTATTGTATTGCCCTAAATATAATTATAAATAAAATTTTTAAAAAAATCAAATTCTCAGGAGAGGGGCTGGTCGGTGTTGTGCACGACGGGCGGCATCTTCTGTCTTCTCGCCCAGACTGCAGTGCGTTTCACACTGTAGGCACTTCTTCGATATTAGCCAGAGATTCCATAGTCCATTGACATGCGATGCTCACTACTTACACGATTGAGTACATACACTACATTTATCAAATGAAGCCTAGTAATATTTGGTTTTGCTTTATTGGGCATAATAGTTGATCATGTTAGGCATGCGAGACGATGACGCCAAAAAGTAAGAAAAGTAAACTAGAAAATAAGATTCCATTTCCAGCTCGCATCTATCGGAATTTGCGTTGCTTGCTGCTGCAGTGCTGGATACGAGAAAGTGAAGGGTGAGCCTTAGCCTAATTCTAACCCTAAACCTTAAAACTAAATTATCCCAGTGCAACCTCTCAAATATCATATTTCCTCTTCTGCATTTTCATCGACTTTTGCCTATGACTTAGTGAATAACGATGGCTAATCGACTACTGATCTTGAATTTTGATATTTGAACTTTGATCTTTGATTGCAGACGACTCTGAGATCTCGAGCGTGTAGAGCAGAGGACTGTATTGTGAAGACCCCCTCGACAATCCTCGATAAACTAAACTAAGTTCTCAGATAGGAATTGTCGTACTATATCGCGTATCTGCTCTCGATTGGTATATAGGCCTAACCATATTTGGTCCGCATCTATTAGTCCGCATCTATTCCTTATTTGGGCATTTCCCAAAGCATCAATACCGTATTGAACGATTGCATTCTTCGTGTCTGTACGTATGTTATCCGGATAAAAATGAAATCATCACCTGATTGGCGTGATATCCACTACTAGAAGCAATATGATAGATGAACACTCGAATTTACATAATTTTTGACTCGTGGAATATCCATCATTTCAATATTTCATTGCCCAATCGCTCTCTCTCTCTCTCTCTCTCTCCTCCATTCCCCTCTCATTCGATCGTCTTTCGCTCGTCGGAGTCGGTCGGCAGAACCGAGAAGGTACTTTTTTTCTTTATTTTGTTTCCTTTGTATGTCATTTTTCAGGTCAATGAAGGCTCTCAAAGTCATCGGGATCCTCTTCTACTATGCCGCCGTAGCCAGCAGCTTCCTATTGGTGTATTCGATGATGCTAGACCGTGAGTCTTTTGTTCCTCAGTCGACCTGAAAATACTGATACCGTAACCCTGGAAGTAAAATCAGTTTGGGATACATTTGTAAATATTAGTAGGTAGGAACATGTAGGCGATGACAAAGCATAAGCGAAGCAAAGCTCCCATTGGTTTTGGCTTCTGTTAACAATTATTCATCCCCATCCCGAAAACACAAAAGGGTCTCGACAAACCGATTTCGCTTTTGAATATTTCAAAATAGTCCCTCGAACAATATTGAATTGCTGTTCTGCTATCGCGAATAGCTTAGTTACGATTCATCTAGGCTTCATTCAAATGCACACTTATCCTTCAGAATTCAACGCCTCATACTATCGCGAGAAGGAGGGATTCAAGTCTTACTTCACAGGGATGGATTGCATTCAGGGAAGATAACGTGCCTTTATTCGGTTGATGACAACTCTCCCGCCCCCTCTCATTTCCCAATCATCCCCATCGTTGAGAAATTGAGCAAATTAAAAAGGAATACTTGGAGATGAGAGAGCGGGATGTGGAAGATGGGGGGGGAGGGGTATGGAAATTAATGGAAGAAGTAATCACAAAGCATTGCTATAAATAGCCTCATTTTAGGCGCACGTTGATAACGGAACCATAAGCGAGAAGTATCAAGTTTGCAAAAACGTTGGTCTACAATATGATTCGTTGCCAACAATATAAGCCTAAAAAATGCGATACTTTGTAGGAGCTTACGACGGAGAAAATTCTCTATTACATTTCTCTATTGCCAATGGTACGCTTAAAAATCGTTCAAATAAGATCGTATTTGCCTATTCTAGTTCATTCTCTGGCTCATGCTTTCCTTTGAATCTAACTCACAGGTGGGCTTTAATAATAAGTTTTTTTAATTGTTATAATTTTCCAGGCAGTTTTCATGCCGAAGGCAATTCTTTCGGGCATAATTCTCGCATTAACGATCGCCTATCTCAACCTTTTCTACACTCGGCCCAGCGACATCTTGTTTGCAAATACGGAATATATGAATGACATTCATTTCATAGAATTTCAAAAGATCAAGGCTATCGAAAATATGGTGACTTTTTGCTTTTTTGATTGTTCTACAATATTCGCTTTGGGTCTAGGATTAGGCTAAGGTTTAACAGGCCTATTCTGGCACTTCTTTGAGAGGGGCTTTCCAACTAAAAATCAGGGAAAGCTACCTAGGAGTGAGCGAGATCGGAGGAGGAAGGCTGCAATTATTCAAGAATTGCCCCTATTTCCAATGCCCAATTTCAGCACTGGGGCTGGTCGCACTACATGCTCATTGCTGGCATTCTCTGTCTCGTCGTGCAGATCACAGTACGTTTCACGTTCTGAGACTAGACTTATAAAATATGTGACCCATGGAACTAAATCTGACCCAATGAACTGGTTACCGTAGTGTTTCACATGCTAGCACAACTTCCATCATTGGGCACGTCGACACGTCTTCGGTTAATGACCACCCCATTTCATTTCGGATCACTTCCCATTATTGAGACGTTGAGCGGCCAAAACTGGGAGGATACTTTCAATTAGTGGGCTAGATGAGGGATGAGGGAGGGATGCAGGGATGGCCAAAATAGTCCTCCCCCACCGTATCGAGCGCGCGCCAAGTGACAGGAATGAGTCGCTCGAGAGATGCTTTCTCACCTCGAGGACAATGAATCCATCAGGGATGTTCATAAACCGAAGAACTGTCGGCACACTAGATTCATTCCACACATTCCACACATTCCTCCCCACAATCTAACGGATGTGAAGTGATGCAACCGTGTTATCTTCTCTCGAACTCTCAAGTGAAACCAAAAAAATGTATTTCGAATTTCAGCTCGCATCTATCGGAATTTGCGTTGCGTGCTGCTGCAGTACGGAATACAAGAAAGTGAAGGGTGAGTCTTACAATTAAAATTACAAATTAAATTATAAAAATATTTTTTTAAAATGTTAGCCTAATGCCAATTTTCTCAAGATGCATCCCAGAGTGTAATCACCGCAAGTTCATAGCATTGTCTTGTTAAGAAAGTAAAATGATTTTCTATTCAATTCATATTTGATAAGCATCTCGAGAAAAATAACACCACATAAGCCTTGTAATGTGCACGGTTAACCAGCTATTGATCTTTGATCTTTCATTACAGGCGGCACTGCAAGCGGCGCTGAGAGCTCGGACGACTAGAGCAGGGGACTGAATTGCGAAGATTGAAGCCCTCGTCAATCCTCGATAAACTTAACTACGTTCACCAATTGCAAAAATGCAATTGATGGTTGTTGTGCTACAGTTTGAATAATATGCGAGAAAGTATTGCAATCATTCGTAGGAATCCTTCAGTTTCTTGTCATATGATAACTTACCATGGGTCCCGTGTAAAAGTGTTTGAAAACTAGCTGATTTGGTTACTCGAAAATACTTTGAATCTCCGATTTCGATTTAACTTTGTTGATGGACATTATTGGGGGTCAGAGCATCGAAAACGGGAATATAACAAATTTGGCGATCTGAATCACAACGATTACGACCTTATCGAAATTCTAACAGTGCGTTTGAATCATCATTTCAAGTTGTCGCCGCATCTTTGGGGGGGGGGGAGCAAAATGACCACATTTCCATTTAAATAGCTATTTTAATTATTTACCACTACGTGACTTTGTCCAATCAATTTTCTATTATCCATCATTTCATTATTCATCACTACTTGTCATTGTCCGATCACTCTCTCCCTCGTCCGTTCTTCCCCTCATTCGATCGTCTTTCGCCCGTCGGAGTCGGTCGGTAGGCCCAAGCAAGGTAAGCAATTTTCTCAAATTGTTGCCGTAACATGTATATTTTATGTATTTTTATAATTTATTATATTTACGTCATATTTATTTTAAGATAAATGGATTATCTCAAGCTCATTAGTAGCAGTTTCTTCGTTGTCGCTGTAGTCAGCTCCGGCTTAATCACTGCTTCGATGCAGATGAACAGTGAGCTAATCAATAAATCGGTCAATTAATTGTATCACATGAGGCGATTCTACTCAATATGATAGGGGTCTTATTCTTCGGTCGTTGTATGCCACCAGTACATGCTTAGACCTACGGTTATTCTTGGATCATCTTCCACAGTGCTCTGGGTTGTCCCTGTGAGCGAGTCTTGTTGCACTAACCCTATGAAAGGCAGATTTCCGATTCATTGCTGTACAGTGCGGGTTTACGACGGCTTGTTCTTTCATCAATGCTAGCTATGCCAATTGCGTTGCATCTTTACTAGGACACTAGGTCGGATGGGAACTATGACGTCATACCGCCTTTGATACATGAAAGGCGGCATGACGTCATAGTTCTCATTCGACATAGTGCCTTTACTAGAGATCTTCATTCTACACATTTCATAGACCGGTAGACAGCAAGATAGAGTTAGAAAGTGGTCGTGGCATTGGTTCTCGAACGCTACTCTCTACTAAACTCGAGTGATTGTTTTGAATTTACCGTTCAGGATTCTACTCCCTCGACAAAGAGGTGAAGAGCGAGGCAAAAAAGGATTGGAATGGAAGGGAGAAGAGCAACGAAATTACGGACGCATCTGCTGGATTCTCCGTAGGATTTGACTGCATTCAGGCTAGTTTGTATTTATTTATTTTTAAATTATTTGTATGATACATACTTTCTGGGTTCTCAAGTGTGTGGCGAGCGGTTGCGATTTCGTCTCTCCGTCTCCGGTTCCGCCCGCCCGGATTCCCTCTCCCAGACGCGTTGGCACGCGGGAGTTGTACGCCGCCACGATGGGTCGCCACTTCTACATCGACACCATCAACGCCAGGACGCTCGGCCCAAGGGAGAAGCAGTCGGAGATGGAACTCGCCCTCGACAAGATCAAGTGGGACGTGGTTGCAGTGCAGGAAGCCAGGATTGTGGGTTGTGCCTCGTTCAATCTTACATCCTCAGGCACTGTAGTCTACCACTCGGGCGGGCCCACTGCTTCCCATGGCGTGGCATTTTTGCTTCGACCGCAACTCGCGCGCGGAGCTGTGTTCAATGGCCTCTCCCCTCGTTTGGCCACTCTGCTCCTTCCCGACCTACGGCTCTTCCTGGTCTGCGCTTACGCCCCTACGTCTTCCTACGATGACGACGCGTATGAAGACTTCCTAGACCAGGTTGAGACCGCCCTGCGGAGTGCCCCAAAAGGCCATATGCCAGTTCTGGTTGGTGACTTCAGCTGTCGAGTGGCGAGGGAACCCCAATGAAAGATTTGTCTTTAACTTTGCCTCTCCCACACCGAACTCACGCGGACGCTGCTTCACTGAGCTCTGCGTGAGGAACAGACTGCGCATCCTGAACACGTTCCCCAAGAGACGGCACGGTCGAATCTGGACCTGGCGATCCCCAAACGGCTCCGCATTCCACCAAATTGACTACGTTGCAGCGCCCGCCACAGCGAGAGTAGTCAACTGTGGAGTCGTTGGTCGGTTTGAGTTTGACTCCGACCATCGCCTTGTTCGGATGTGCCTCTCCCTCCCTGGCAAGGCGAGGCAGAAAAGATGCAGGGAGCGGCTAGATTTCGATCGAACCGCTTTTACTGTCAACGCAAACCTTCTCGCGTCACTGCCCCTTGCCCGCCCCAGTTCTGCCGCCGACGCCTATACTACGGTAAAGGCTTTCACGGAGACCGCGGCAACGAACTGCTGGAGGAAGCGCCAATCCCCTTCTTGGATCTCGAGTGGAACGCGGAAGCTCCTAGCGATGCGCCATGAATTGCAATCCAACTCCCAACAAGCTGTCGCCTACTCAGCTGCCTGCAAAGCTGCCCGGACGAGTTTCGTCGATGACATCAGGAAGCGAAAGGAGGCGCAAGCACGGCAAGCAGCAACCATGGGAAGGAGCATCGTGAAGAGCATGCTGAGTCTGCAAACCTCAAAGAAGCGCCTTCTAGTTCCCGACCCTGTAACTGGTGCTCTCTCTCAAGCAGCTACCAAGACAGTGGTCCAGAGCTTCTTTGACGGTCTCTACACCCCTGCAGTTCCGTGTCCACTCCCAGTCCCTCCTCAGCCTCTGGATCCCCTTCCTCCCTTCCTACCCGATGAGGTCAGCAAAGCGATGTCCCAACTCAAGTGTGGTCACTCACCCGGTTCGGATGGCATTCTCCCTGATATGCTATACCACTCTCGAAACCACCTTGCTCCCGTTATCGCTGATCTACTCAACTATCTGGTAGATGGAGAGGCTGTTCCAAGCGACCTGACCGAAGCAATTGTCACTCTTCTGCACAAGAAAGGAGACCCTACCAACATTGGGAACTTCCGTCCCATCTCCCTCCTCACCGTTTCCCTGAAGACAATGACCAAAGTCATTCTTCAGAGACTCGAAACTGTGCTTGAAGAAACAGAGTCCTCGACCCAAACCGGCTTCCGGCGCGGCTACAGTACTCTCGACAACCTGCATGCCATCAAGCAGGTCTGGACTCCATTCAATAGGACTTGTCCCCCCGGAAAGCCTCGCGCGCGATGGAGAGACGACCTATCACGAGCTATTGGCAGCCATTGGTGGAGTGCAACTTATGAAGACTACCTATCATCTTCTGAGCGTTTCCGCCTGATAAGATAAATTGATTGATTGATTGTATGATACAAATTGTTGTTATCTGTTGAATGTTTGTATTCGACACGGGGTGTAAAATTATGGAAAGGGAGAGAAGGGGAAGATGTTATCTCATATCTTCGATAATCGGTCAGTATTGCTGAGACACCTGACTTCCCAGAATTAGTTTAGGCTTATCTCCCCTCACAAATACCCCTGGTGGAAAAAGAATTGAATTGAAACTGGATTCATGCATGGGGACACAGAAAAAAACGAGGGAGTGCACACCAATTATGAGTTTGAGGCACTGTGATAATTTCCGGCAAGTATCGAAAAAAATGAATCGCAAAATGCTTTTAACAATTCGATTTTAGACGTACTTTCATCAAGAGGGCATGCAGTCGAACACGCAACTATGTGACGGTGTTCGTAAATTATTTCAAGTTTAATTTATTTTTTTTTCATCCTGATTATGTGCATTGTTATCTGACCCCCAGATATCTCCCAGACAGTGAATACGATTTTTTGGTGGTCATCCGACCTAGATCAAACTAGCCCGATGATAATGATTCCTTGTACATAATTTTTTTTAGGAATTCACTGTGGCGAGAATCGTATATGGCATATCTTCATTGGTGCAGGTACTGCTCTTCAAAAGCACACATATGATATTCGGCATGTCTTCGGTTACTGGCCATCACCATCCCTCTCAATTTTCCATTCCCGGCCACCGCTGATGGGTTGTGTGACAGAAGTTCAGGGAGAGATGCCCAGAAATGAGTGGGGTGGATGAGGGAGAGGGAGAGGGCGTGGGCCAAATATCGAATAAGTGCACAAACATTATATTGCTATCTCAGATCATGCTACTGTTCGCTTTCGTTATCATGCTTATCCTCAGAACGGAATCAAAGGGTAATTTTACACTTTTTTGCATTTTTTTTACAAAAAAAGTTAAATTTTACAAATAAATTATGTTATTTTAGTTCATTTTCACCGCGATTACTGGATTACGCGATTACGCGATCTGGCCTAATCTTCCTTCTCACGATCACCAATCTGATCATGTTCTACTGCCGAGAAGAAGAGATTCCATTCATTTCCAAAATGAAATCAAAGGACTCCGCTCAATACAATAAGGACTTCGAAAAATTGTCTATCGAAGATATGGGGAGTTATCATGGTTCTTTATGAGCCCGTTCGCGTAAGAGTCGGACAAACATTGGCACACCAAATTTTCGAAAATTTGGGTAATCGATGGTGCTGATCATCGTGTTCAACTTCATTTTGCACCCTCTCGACCGGCTAAGCCATTCTACATGTAGGCTGCACCTACACTTCTACCCATAACTCTGGAACTGATTTATGGAACAACTCGAAATGTGTATATGTGGTGCCTAGTGTCACTACTAAGCCGCTGGCATCAAAATATCGCATGATTCTTAATGACAACATGATGTAATCGACGTTCTCGAATATAAGGCAAAAACCAAAACCACGAATTACATGGTGAGATGCGCCTTGCTCTGGAGATAATTTTTCGTATACTATGTGTGGGATAAAAGCTGGACATATTTTTGCTATACATCATTTTATGATGCATTTATCAGCTCTTTGCAGACAACTATATGAGGGAGAGTGAAAAATGAATCAGTTGCCTTTGTTCTTTCTTCATCGGATAGTTCAGGTAATTAAATTATTTATCATTTTCACTCTCGCCCACAGAGTTGTCGGCATATAGCTAATAAATGCCTCATAAAATGATGTGTAGCAAAAATATGTCCAGCTTTTATCCCACACATAGTATACGAAAAATGATCACCAGAGCAAGGCGCATCTCGCCATGTAATTCGTGGTTTTGGTTTTTTTTCCATTATATTCGAGAACGTTGAATACACCATGTTGTCATGACAAATCATGTGATATGTTGATGCCAGCGGATTCGTAGTGGGAATAGCTAGCATCTATACAAATGTCAAGTCCTTTCCTAAATTGGTCGCCAAGTTATGAGTAGAAGTGTAGGTGCAGCCTACATGCACCCTGGCTTCACCGGTCGAGATGGTGCAAAAAAAAGTTGACCACGATGTTCATCACCATCGATTACCCCACTAGGAAAATTTTCGAAAATTTTATGTGCCATAACCTTCAGCACTTTGTTCGACTCTTACGCTAACGGGCTCTTATCATATTGATGTAAAAATCGTAATTATAAAATATATTAATAACATTATTAATAAAAATACCTCGAATGCAGGACTATGACTAGAGACCACAAGGCATTCTGCCAAAACCATCTCACAAGACAGTTTGTGTGCCCATTGGAACCCTAATGGTATAAATAACCATACCATACCATACTTTTTGATTTAGCTCGATATCTTAACCCTGCGCCGTATTATAATCTAAAACCTTAATCTCGCTCTCAATGGAAAAATGCTCGAAATCGGGACAGCGTGAAAACATCGCAAGGGAGCAAGTTAATGTATCATTCTTGATAGCAAGCCTGCAGTCGTTCAGTTGGTGTAGTGGTAGAGCTCTACCTCTAATGCCCGTAACATGCAGGTCCGAATCTGCCCGGATGAAAGTGGTTTGCACTTTTTTGCAAATTTTTGTATGAAATCTTTCAATCATTCCGACAGTCAGGAAAATGATCCATCTGTTTTCTCTTTGTGTCATGTATTTGAATGATGTGAACTGAAAAATACGAGTGGAGCAGCTGTACACGAGTACAATGGCCCATTTTACGCCTATTCTGGTTTTAATTAGTGTATGCTGACCTAATTAGAGTTGCCTAATTAAGCTGCTCCAGTGGTCATTTGTGAAGGATCCCAAGAGCTACTGAAATCGCTTTTGATCGTCCAATTTGGTCAAGAATTCCGACTGTCGGAGCTCTTGCGGATTTTGGGAGAATTCGGTATTCCCGAAAGTGGGCGTGGCTTGTGGTCTCTAACTATGACTACTCGCTCTATATGTACATTGGCGGAGTTTTCTTGCTGTTCGTGCAACTTGGAGTACCATTTTTGAAATTATTTTGTTTCGAAAAATATTGTTCGAAAATTTGCATATCTTCATTTTGTCTTTATTTTGCATTCACTCGAGATGCGGACCGAAATGCAGAAAGTCAAAATGCCGCGTGATATCATTTCTCAAATGTCTTTGTTTAAAATTAAATTATCACATTTCAGCTCGCTATTGGCGGAGTCGTCATTACTTGGTGTTGCGATGCAGAAAAAACTGGCAACCGGTAACTATCAGGTTGTCTCAAAAGTTTCTGACTATTTTCACTTTTTCATGTTTTCGCCCCTCCTGTCCTTGGATGTTGATCGATTTACTTCTAGTCTTCGATCATATATAGGGGCTTGGGTTCTCTATCTATCGCAATTACCCCAGTCATACAGAGCTCGTATTATTCTCGCCATAAACTCTAAAATTCAACTTGATTCAACGCAAAGGGACTAACTTTTCAAAGGTTCAAAATTCTTCGGAAAACCGTGTGAGGTGCAAATTTAAAACACTACCGTGAATTACTCCCATTAGGTTATTAACTGGTCATATTTGGTAGATGTACTGTTATATCCTCTTATATAAGGATCGCACAAACTGAAAACTATACTAGCTGGTGATTCACGAGGTAACATCAATAAATCCTTGATTTGCATTGAGGATCCGACAGAGCTCATTTGCGGTGATTTGTGAAGTTCTTTTCCCAATAAATAAATGACTAGAATTGTGAGATATTTGAACCATCCGTTATTGAGTTTAGCATATTGGAATGTGGAAGTCCAATCTCAAGCGTTAAAATATGACATTTTCACAACCTCCCGTTCCAAGCAAGCATTGATTTCCGTATTTTACGAGGTTAGCTGAACAATTAGTCCTTGGAATATCCCTCATTCACCAGGCAGAATCAACAGGGTAATCCTATTCGAGAATTCATCATCAGCAAAATGCGTCAAAAATAGGCATATTTCGACCTTTCTCCAAAAATAATTATTTTCTCTCATACCACGCATCAGAGTTTAGATTTCAATGTATATTAGTATTACACTACCAATTCCCTAACTTATGCTAAAGGCAAATTGAAACATCCGATGGTGACGAGAGCAAACCTGAAAAAATAAATAGTCAGAAACTTTTGAGACAACCTAATAGTAACTGAATATAATTATCGAGCTGGAATTTTCAGGAAAGCCTGAACTGAGGAGGAGCTCTGCGGGTGAAGAATGAAGCATTCGACTATATATCCCTATTTATAAAACGCTATGTGCGATTTGGTTCGCAGGGATGCGCAAAGGGCAACATGATGTGGAGAGAGTCCTAAATTTGTATCGATGCTTCTAATCCCTGCTCCCGATCCTGGCACAAATAATTACAATAACATTTATATCGGTAATTAGCCAAATAACGAGAGCATTTTGATGTTGTCCACGTGGTCAACCTCTTTCGCTGTAAGATTCATCGGCAAGGAAGACGTTCATTCTGAAATAAAAATAATTATTGAGCTTTTCTTCAATTACTGTCATGTTGTTCTTTATGTCGCTCCAATCTAATTTGTTAAGTATACTGGTGATACTGTGAGACAGGTTCATCAATGTATTCATTTTTCGAGAATCATTATCCTATAAAATGATAAAACTGGGAACTCAAAAATCTTGCCTAAATGAGATTTCTCATGACGTCGAAGATGTGAACTCCGGCCAAATATTTTACAGCACGATTCGCATTCAAATGTCTTCTTCTCCGGATTTTTATCGTCTAAACAAAACCAATCGATAATTTATTGAACAGTCTGAAATTAGGAAAACGTTAAAATCTCCCCGATAGGAGTATTCCAAAGGTTCATTCTTCGGCACTGCTTCGATTTCGGGTAACCCCTCCTCCCCGTAATTTCCCACTCCTTCCCATTGAGTGGTTGAGCGGCAGGGAAGAATTTCTATGAGTGGGCTAGATGAGGGAGGGGAGTGGCAAGAATCCGAAGAAGTGCCCACTCTTAATATTATCTCAAATACGCTTACCTAAATGAGAGTTCTCATGACGACGAAGATGCGAGTTGCTAGCGAATGTTTTAGCACACGATTTACATTCGAATTTCCTCTTCGCAGGATTTATATTATCTAGATGAACATGATTGAAAAATAAGGAATTTGATCGACAGGCGTAATTACTGAAGCTACTGTAAGTGGAGGAGTGATGTTCTGATCCCCTAATGTGCTGAGTGGATGGGTGCTTGTCTGTTGATGCGTTCAACTGACTCGAGGCTGAGGGCGTCATATTCTCGCAGCTGGGGACAAGTGGACCGATTATAGATTGGAAAAGGTGAAAAAAATTGTATGAAAACGTGCCAAGATGTGCAATCTCGTGATCCTTTAGATGGCAGCTCTTGGCAAAGCTCTTCTCGCATTGGCTACATTTGTGCCGTCGTCTGTCTTCCTCGTTCTCTGCAAAAGAGAGTGCAAAATGTTTAGTAAACAGCCTAACCTTTGAGTAAATATAAATTTCCCCCCCCCCCATCTCTCTTGCCGCTTCACAGCAAGTTTGGAAAGAAAATGGTAATTCACGATCATTAGAAATTATGCACTTCAAATGAGAAAGTAAATGGCTAATGATCAAAAGGGGCTAGCGGAAGATCTACATCTGAAAAACTCTATCAAAGTGATCGAAACGACCATTTCGACTAACCTCGGTGCAGCCGCATATGGGCGCGTAAGTTTCGATAATATCGATAAGTCTTTCTGCAAATTTGACACTCGAAGCGACCAGGCGCCTTGTTCTTCTTCACTTTCGCCTTCGGTTTACCGTGAATCTTTGATGAACTTTCGTAACAATCGTTGTCAATTTCCTGTAAATGTTATTTTTAAAAAAAACATCCAATTCTTAGGCATCCTTATTCTCCTTATTTTTTTCTCAAATGCGGATGTATTCCTGAGACACTGAACAGGATGCTTAGCATCTACATTTTGATATGTTTTCAGTTCATTTTTAACCTTCTCAATTCGTTTGTAACTGCCGTTCTCTATCATCCACTCGATAGCAGCTTCCAGAGAGTTCGACATCTCGATTATAATATCTGATATAGGAGAGTCGCTGAAGAGAGTTAATCAAAATACGGAAATGATAATAATCTGACCTCATTTCGCCCGATTCTTGAAATATATTGCGCTGTGTTCCAAGTGAAATTAATGCTGCACGTATCAACTGAAAATCATTTTTAAAAAATCAAGCTCGGAATGGCCTATGATACATTTTACCGTAAATTCGAATAATGATAATTGTTCGAGCACGAAAATTCAAGTTTCAACTGAACGAATATAACCTCTGGATCACCCTCTTCCACGATCTGTAGTAGATCTACAGCACTTTGAAACATAACCTCCATTGAATTGTCCTTTTCTCTGATGTTTAAATGAACATCAATTTTATTTTATGAGTGAATGCATTCAGAGCATCGGAAAGTGAAAAGTAGTTCTCATGAGGAATTATTGAACGGGCATAACTCCAAAGGATCTAATGGTAAGTAGACAATGGATATAATCGCGCTATTGTGACTAGTCGAGGTATGCCAGGGGGTATTATCGTTTCATTCATCGCCACTTATAGTCATCATGTGTCAATTTCTTCGGAAGAACCTATGCCAGAGGGGGGTTTGAACCAAATTTCCCAATTAAATGGCAAATTTTTCGTACGCGAGGCTAATGAGATCACCATGATCGATTATCTATGATGTGTACATGTAAAACTATCGGTGATCTTCGTCATGAAAAATCACCATATCGTTCTCTTAAATTTGATCTCGCATTTAGTGTAAGAGTCAAGACAAGAGTCTCTTTCGATACTGTTAGCTGAGATGACGTCAGACTGTCGAGTGCAGTTTAACCACAGTACGAGTGAAAATTTTACTTCATTTACCATGCTCTCTTCAGCTTTAGCTGCATAGAGGGAATGCGAAAGGAGGATACGAAGGCATGTTTTTTTATCTACTGGAGTGTAACAAGTACCGATCGAGAACTCGAATGATTGTTCAAATTACTTTTCTAAATAAGCTAAGGAGTGAAGGCAAAATGAAATGAAGATCTGCTGAAGTGGACACGATAAGAGCAGTAACAGAATATTATTGATGCAGCGAAAGAACTAATGGCACTTCTTGGATATTTGCCGCCCCCTTTCGTATCATGTATCATTCCCTCCGCATCACTAACTTTGGTTGTGTGACTGGAAATCAGGGGTTCTTTCCTAGAAATGAGTGAGGTGGAGGGGGAAGATGGGTGGGCCAAGATATCCAAGAAGTGCTGCAAAGATCATGCAACGATGAGCGACAGCATCTTTTCACCTATGATCGTTCAGAAACAGGCCTGTTGTTCCATAGATTGATAAACATGCGCGCCAGTCAGTTTGAAGTATCATACTATATTTATTTATACACCCGTAGGCACTTGTATTTCATCAGACAAATATCACCAGCACGATCACTGTGAGTATACAAGAAATATGCACTGCTCCAGACTTCATTTCCTTCTGTTCCTTCCGATGCCCTGAGAAATGGCTTTTTAAAAACTTTTTAACGCAATACTTAACATTTCCTTTGTATGCATGTGAATTGCAAAGCAATCACATGCAACACGGAATTGTATGTTATACTAAAGGATCCTACTTGGCTTGCAGTCGAGCTGCATCGGAGTCACGGAGTCAGGGATTTCCATAAACCGGTCACTATTTGCAGACCAAGACCATCCATTATTGAGTTGGCAGAACGCCTTATTGGCACGTAGATTGATGTCGTTGTGACTGCGAAAATAAGTGAATAAATATGGCTTTGCAGGGAACGAAATGACTTGAGAATGTTTTTGTAAACTAAAGTGATGCGTAAACAAATAAACATATTTACTCACTACATTACATGAAACCCATTTTTGCATTGAACTGAGATCGTATCGATATTGTTTCTCTTGTACTTTTTCACTATTGTCCCTTCTCCCTTTATAGTACATTCTTCAAAATTTAGTTCATTGTTCTAAAATGTACAGACGGCATACCTCGTGCGCACTCTACATGCATGGTTTTGTTTGAACTTCCGATAATATGTTCGTCATTATACCAACTTCCGGAATGACATCTTAGCGTTGGATAGCGGTTCGAATTTGTACTAAACTTCGGAATTGAATATATGTTGTGAAATCCATTTAAAAAATTGATAATTGGCTCACATCAGAGCTGTGAGTGAATCATCTCTTTCGATGCATGAAATTATGATAGTTTCCGCACCGTCTCTCATGCCCTTTTTCACGGCGAATCCTTCACCCGTCACCACACATTCTAAATTTAATAATAATATTATTTTTATTTTACAAGCAACAGTCATACCTGGTGCGCATTCAGCATGCAAAGGCATGTAAGCAATCCCAACTTTTTCTTCCCCATTGAACCAATTTCCGGAACGACACTCTAAAGCGGCATACCGCTTTGAGTTTAATCTAAAATTAGATTCTGGGCATACATATTAACTGAAATTAATTCACATTATGTAAGTTAGTGAGTCCTTTTCTCCACTGCAATAAAGTCTCCCACCAGAACTATCGGGCAGTTCCATGTTCTAGATTTGCTTATTGTCTGTAAAAGCAATAAAAAAATGAAAACACCTGATCCGGATTACGAATAGTGCAAGGGACAACTGAATAGTTCGATTATTATTTTATGTTTTACAATAATTCAAATATCACCATTTTTGCATTGAAACGGAAGGGCTGTTGCATTATCGGAAATGCTCAGATAAGAATCTCCCGTTATTTCCCATCCTTTATCAAACGAGCAAGTGGCCTTGTACACTCGATTTGTGCCTTGACTGAAAGAAAATATGCATGGTATATTATTTCTGCGTGCGCTCTCGCCTATTTGACCTTTGAGAAAGTATGCATATTAGTGATACCAAAACGGCGCGCGCTCTCCTCGTTTCACACACTCTCTCGCCGGTCAGACAGAGCGAGAGAGCGTGTGAAACGAGGAGAGCGCGCGCCGTTTTGGCATCACTAATGCACATTGAAGAGATTTATGTATTGTAAAAACATCCTAAACCTTATTTTACTCGACTCTTTCGCACCTTACCAGTAAGAAGCAGGGAGAATCGCTCCAAACTCACAACAGTAAATCCTGACCCCTACACGAGTGTGTTTCTATACTGTCGTTTTGTGTCTTCGATATGCTGATTCCAACAGCTTTGCAATCTGCAAAATATCACCAAACAACGCAACAATTTTTTGCGCCAGTAGTTCCTGATTTAACTCCGGTTTAGGCAGGCTCAGGATGTACCAGAAATGTATAGAATTTCTAAAGATACTTACATTCTATGCAGGGTGCATGCAATTCCTTGGAGGCCTCAGCAATTTCCTGATCACCAATGAACCAACCGAAATATGGATCACACTGTATCGAATTATATCTATTTGAGTTTATGCTGAACATCGGTTAGTTTACTCTGGAATATGAGCTAACTTTATAGCCGTAAGTTTGTCATTTTGTTCAGTGCAAGTCAGCGTCCTACTAGCACTGTCAAAATTGTGCTAAAAATATTTTTAAACAAAGGAAAACACGGACAGTAATATTGAGCTATTCCTACCTCTCCAATGTGCGTTTTGTACTTGCAAAAGTCTACGGAGGCTAAATTATTGGTATTGAACCATATTTTTCTTGGCACCTACGTTTCCTGCATTCAAACTGTGCGTTTTTTTGTATAATCGGCCGCCTTCACTAATTCTGAACCATTCCAGCCATTATCTGGACTGCACGTTGCTTGACTTCGCTTTATCGGTTCGTTTGCATAACTGATAACAATATATTTGTATTCATTGTATTCATTTGGAGTGTTTATTTAATATTAAATATATTCGTGTTGTACTTACAACAAATATAGTTCTGGGTTGCCACAAGATACTTGAATTCCATTACCAGTGGTAACTCGGTTGATTGGACCATTCGATTCACAAACTGTGGAAAACATGCACCATTTTGAATACTGAAAAAAAATCAAACGCACCCCTTCTGCATGCAAATTGTAATTCCTTTTTCTTGTCGTAACTTTTAAACAAATCAGAGCCACTCCATCAGTTGATTCCGCATAAGGCTTTGCCATTCGGTACACGCTGATTCAAGTAGCTGAAAATGTTCGTTTTGGAAATAATATTTTTCATTGAGACGAAGTGGTGTAGTGGTCTATGGCGCGCCCTCCCATTCCATCCCAACCGGGTTCGATTCCCTTTACCTTTTTTTATTTTTCATTTTTCCTAATTTGTAAATTTTAAAAAAATGAAAAATACTCACAATAAATGTAACTCAGAATCGGCGCATGTCACTTCCAGAATCTTGCTATTCTTTCTAACACGAATACCATCACCATCAGCAGCGCAAACTGAAAATCACAATTTTTCTATTGCCATCATCTTTTTCCAGAATTAATCACATATAAATATTATGAACATACAACAGCAAAAAAAGAAACGGAATATAGTTGGTTTAAAGTTACCGGATGAGACGAAACCCTGATCTCACCCTGATCTCGTCGCTTGTACGAGAGAGTATGCAAAAGTGAGTGAGCGCGGGATTACGCTGATCATTTCCGGATTTCCCTTGAGGCTGTTATTGATTTTTAGCATTTCCGTATATTAATTATCAACTAATTCAGCCATCGGCTATTCGATTGAGGACAAACAATAGGTGGTCAATTTTGTCCTCGACCGGTAACTTTAATATTTTTTTATGTTCGGTTTCTCCCCTCAAGTTGCCTGACTTTGACAGGACTTATTTTTGTTTCTAAATAAATTCAATACAGAAAACTCTTGAAAAATATGCGTTTCCGATTTAGGACAAGTCATCAAATAAGTGCTTCATATTACCCACTTTCAACACAAGTCACGGAGAGCGACTCATATCCCTCAACGACATTTTCTTGATCTGCTCTCCAAGTGTAAGACCATCTATCATGAACGCACTTTAAAGAGTGATACACATTTCCATAGTATCGGGAATTACGTAAAAATACAAATAGGTCAGTCGAAAACATACCCTATCTTAATGAGTTACTTTACTTATTGACATCTCTCGCACAGGTTAGCAGCCTTCTCACATCGTTACTGGGAAATCTTTCAACTTGAAGCTAAATTTATTTTCCTCAGTAAATTTCTAAGTCGCACTCACCCCACTCGTATTGTGGTAAGTGCATACATCGTGTTCTAAAACATTGGAGATCGTACAATTTTACAGTAGTATTGTTTGGATCGTCCCATCAAGAACTTTCCAATCATGCAAAAAATCCGTTTACTTTATAGTTGTTTTCTAGCTTTATTTCGTTGAGGGTGAAGCGTGCCAAAGATCAATAATCTAGGAAAAACTAAATAAAAATCTAAATCTAAAATCTAAATCAATAATCTAAATAGGATTACGGAGCATCGAAAATAGCCGGACCACTTGGGGAAATGTTTTCAATGTAATTGCATTAAATGGTAGACAGGAAGCCTCAAAGTTGTTGTGCTCCGTCCAGCTCCTGCTGCAACTTGTCCAGGAATTAACCCAGCTACTATTCAGTGTAGGGGGATCTTAGATGGGCTAAGTGGACCCAGACAATGTTTTTATCTCAATTTCGAAATTTAGCTCAATGCCAGACTGTTCTCGATTGTTAGATGATAGGCGTGATTTTGGGCATAAAATATATTATTTTTATCCTGTCAGCTTAAATTTATCTTTGGTATAATACAAACTGATTTTTGGCACCGTAAAAATAGTGCAATATTAATAAATCATTTTCCATTGTCTCGTCTTTTTTTCATTTTCCATTCATTTCACACTCGTTCGCTCATCTCGTGCGGTTTCTCTTTCTCTCTCCACTCGTCTATCGTATCCTTCCCTTCAAATCTGAGTGCAAAAAGGAGACTATGATCGAAACGGCCTCGAGAACGGAAAATGCGCTGGTACCCAAGCGTGAGTATATTTTTAAAGCAAAAAGGAAAATGTTAAATTGAAGGGAACCAACATGAATCGGGCATCAGTAAGAAGATAACTCTGGACAAGATGGAGCGAATGTCTGATTCGTCGGACTCCCTCAAGCCAGCCACCATTAATGAGGAGGTTCACTGCTCGCAAATTTTCTGTATTCATGCTCCATTCATTCGTCAAATTCCACGTGTTTGTTAAACCATCTACTAGATGACTCTCTTCTCGCTGTCTGAGGGTGCCCAGGAGATCCCGAAGCAGGGATCGAAGAGGATGAAGGCTCTGTGGAAGTGCATCTTGCACTGTCTTCAGGAGTCCAGGTATTGCATAAACATTATTCTACTTTACCTAGAGACCGCAATCTCCGCCCACTTTGAAGGAGAAAGAGTGCCCTCAAAATCTGGCACTCCAAACTACAGCGCGAATTCTTAACCAAATTCTTAGTGTAAGTCATTGTTCTGTAGGTCTCATCAGTCTTTACAATCTGCGAACTGGCGATCATGAACTGTTTTGTTTTAATATACAAAAAATCGATTGGAAGGTCATACATTCTCCAATTTTTTTACTTCCGATGAATGTTCGTCTTTCGCCTAAGTCCAGCAAGGTTTCCCTGATTTTTGTCATCACTTCAGCACAAATGAAATATAAAATTGATTTAAGTTCGAATAGTCGTTTGCAAAAAACTATCGGACAGTACGCGTATTTATTGTAATACGACTTCCGTTGTTTATCTCTGCTATCTGCAAAAGTCTTGCATGGGATGGGGAACGAACACACGGTCCCGTGGCACAAGGTCAATGAGCTTCACCACTATACCATGCGGATAGGTGCTAGAGTCGTTCCTCTGATGATACTTCATTACTAGGCATCGGAATACGATCGCCCGTTGAATTACTCGAGAACACTTTTCGAGCCATAGGACGAGTTAGAGTTGAAATATCGACAACCGGTCAAAAGTATCATCTTATTAGGTTCTTCACGGACATTTTGCGCAATGTTTTCCGTTAACTGCGACAATTCGGCAATCCACGTGTGTGTGGTCCCTAAATTTTGTGTGGTCCCTAAATTTACCTGTTAGCATCATCCTACTTTGCCTAAAACCATAAACTTTGTCGACCCAGAGCAGGTAGTGAGCTGTATTTTTGGGAACAAGTGCGCAAGCGTGGTATCTAAGGAATTGACAACATAAAACCCGAACTTAATTGAAAAACATCCATAAATTTGCAAAAAACGTTGTTGCTATCCGCGTGTCCACTACGGTAGCTTTCAGTCATTCACGCATAAGACTTTGTATTATGCTTTCTAATCTTTTTTTAATATATTTCCTGTCAAGCAACCGGCGGTAAGCTCATTCTGAAAAGAAAAGTTGCCTAAAAATGCGTGTTCGCCTTGCCACGCCCTTCCGAGTGATCGACTTGGGTCAATTCGGTGGGGCAACCTAGAGTAAATATTTTTGTTTAATTTTATATATATATTTTTTCATAATTTTAAGTGTAGTGATGAGTAAAAAGTAAGTTGACTGCTGACGTATCTGCTGAAATTTCAATAACCGATTCAGTGAATCACAGAATCCCAGACCTGCGATTCGAGCGCTATTATGAACTGACTGTTTTCGAGAAAATATTTTATATCACTGCATTTGGCATGTTTATTTGATCAATAATAAATAACTATTTTTATAAAGTTTTTTAATGCATAATATCATATTTCCAGATAGAAGTGACCGTTTCATTTTGACGATAACACGGATCTCCTGTAATAATGCAGGAACCGATGCGACAGAAAAAAATTCATGATCACTGTTTTCGCAGAAACTACTAAGACTGACCATAATGAGGGCGCTGAGAAGGCCTATGCACTTGATTTCTCGAAATTTGCATTTTTAAGGGCAGAGATGACCTACCGCTACAAAAGGCCGTAAATCAGTAAGATTTTGACCTACAGCGTTCTAATTTTTTTCAAACGACTCGTAATGAACTTCTCTACATACTCCTAAGCAGGCACTAGGCATTAAATATCATATTTCACTTGTTTTATATGAAAATGTGTTTTTGAGATCACATTATGCTAATTTTCTCACTCAGTTTTGCGATACTCACTAATGTTATGCTTGATTCGGATTCCCCATCCCAATTATGAAGTAAGTACATTGTTCGTTTGTAATAACTCGGGGACGTAGATACCGCTACTCAGTAGGGAGACTTCGGACTTGTCCTCATTTGCGAAGGTTTTACGGTTTACACTCTGTCTCGGTTGTAATTTAAGCAAATGAGCATTCTAGGACTATAAATCGATTGCTTCCAACCTGGTCTACAATAAATACTAAGTGGTCCTAGACATTAAACTTAACCGTTTTCGAGATATCACGCGATTATCGCTACAAATAGCAATGGCGAACTCGACTCGGACAAAGTCACTATTGCATTGTCTGCATTGCAGCCCTTGACTGCATTGTGCATGCTATTTCTTGAGAACGGTTAATATTAATGCCTAGGACCACTTACTAATTATTGTAGACCAGGTTGAAAGCAATTGATTGATAGTCCTAGAATGCTCATTTCCTTAACACGTGTATCACGAGTCAGTGGAGGTATGCGGGAACATTTTCAAAAAAGTTGTGCCAGATTTACCTCATATTATAGTAATATAATACCCTAGACTAAAGATTTCGGAAAATATGGGTCATTGCCCCCAGAGCCGGTTTTTAGGAATATTCCGGTTTTGCACCCGGCTGTACTGTATTTCAGCTCTCAGATGAGCTAGAGAGATGGCATTGGGCTCAGAATGTGCGGAAAATTATTTCCAGAAACTTTTATGTTGAGAACTTTAGCGTACGTGAAGAACTCACTATGGCACCAACGGAAAACCATATTTGGTTTTATAAAAATATTATCCCTCCTTTCTAAAGTTACCACATACAAAATGTTATTGCTTATTAATATAAAATAAGTCATGTGTCCATGAAAAATATTACCGACGTGATCAGCCTACGGCCTTTTTGGGTATTTTTTATCAAAGACAGCATAGTGCAGAATGTCATTGATATTTCCATTAAAATCACCATTCATTCGAATTTTAGAACATGCCCTTTGTAGTTTAAGAACATTAGAAGCACAATAAGTAGGATGGCACACGAAAACTAGAATTTTCACGAATTCGAAAAATCATTTTTCTTGACCTCGATTTTTTCGATTTTTTCGCATACCATACTTACCAATAATACTAACTGAACTGCCAGATTCATAATATTCGGAAAGTATGTAGCGGCATAAGTAAGAAAATTGCAAAATGGTTTGTTCATTCACCTTGAAAGGTCAACATTTCATGGCTCCAAAATTCAAAATTGCATGATGCAAAAAAATTTAAATTCGATTTTGAACGAAATACTGTGAAATGTTGCGCGATTTAAACATGTAAAACCATAATGTAATGAACGGAATGGAAATTCATTTGGAAAACAAAAAGAAGGACTCAATTATTGGAAACATAAAATTTTTGAAATAGTGCAAAATGTAAAATCTGAATTATCAAGATATCTTATGTTTCTCTTTGAAATCTTATTAATCCCTCTTAGTTATGATTTTCAATGTTCAAATCCGGCAGCTATTTGCAACATATCGCTCAAAATCGAATTTAAATTTTTTTGCATCATGCAAGTTTGAATTTTGGAGCCATGAAATTTTGACCTTTCAAGGTGAATGAACAAACCATTTTGCAATTTTCATACTTATGCCGGTACTTTCCGAATATTATGAATCTGGTAGTTCAGTTATTATTATTGATAAGTATGGGATGCGAAAATATCGAAAAAATCGAGGTCAAGAAAAATGATTTTTTCGAATTCGTGAAAATTCTAGTTTTCGTGTGCCATCCTACTTATTGTGCTTCTAATGTTCTTGAACTACAAAGGGCATGTTCTAAGATTCGAATGAATGGTGATTTTAATGGAAATATCAATGATATTCTGCACTATGCTGTCTTTGATCAAAAATACCCAAAAAGGCCGTAGGCTGATCACGTCGGTAATACTTTTCATGGACACATACTGACTTATTTTATATTAATAAGCAATAACATTTTGTATGTGGTAACTTTAGAAAGGAGGGATAATTTTTTTATAAAACCAAATATGGTTTTCCGTTGGTGCCATAGTGAGTTCTTCACGTACGCTAAAGTTCTCAACATAAAAGTTTCTGGAAATAATTTTCCGCACATTTTGAGCCCAATGCCATATCTTTAGCTCATCTTAGAGCTGAAATACAGTATAGACGGGTGCAAAACCGGAATATTCCTAAAAACCGGCTCTGGGGGCAATGACCCATATTTTCCGAAATCTTTAGTCTAGGGTATTATATTACTATAATATGAGGTAAATCTGGCACAACTTTTTTGAAAATGTTCCCGCATACCTCCACTGACTCGTGATACACGTGTTAAGGAAATGAGCATTCTAGGACTATCAATCAATTGCTTTCAACCTGGTCTACAATAATTACTAAGTGGTCCTAGGCATTAATATTAACCGTTTTCAAGAAATAGCATGCACAATGCAGTCAAGGGCTGCAATGCAGACAATGCAATAGTGACTTTGTCCGAGTCGAGTTCGCCATTGCTATTTGTAGCGATAATCGCGTGATATCTCGAAAACGGTTAAGTTTAATGTCTAGGACCACTTAGTATTTATTGTAGACCAGGTTGGAAGCAATCGATTTATAGTCCTAGAATGCTCATTTGCTTAAATTACAACCGAGACAGAGTGTAAACCGTAAAACCTTCGCAAATGAGGACAAGTCCGAAGTCTCCCTACTGAGTAGCGGTATCTACGTCCCCGAGTTATTACAAACGAACAATGTACTTACTTCATAATTGGGATGGGGAATCCGAATCAAGCATAACATTAGTGAGTATCGCAAAACTGAGTGAGAAAATTAGCATAATGTGATCTCAAAAACACATTTTCATATAAAACAAGTGAAAGATGATATTTTAGCGAGCAGTGCTTGCTTGGTAGTTTGTAGAGAAGTTCATTACGAGTTGTTTGAAAAAAATAGAACGCTGTAGGTCCACATCTGACTGATATACGGCCTTTTGAAGCGGTAGGTCATTTCTGCTCGTAAAAATGCAAATTTCGAGAAATCAAGTGCATAGTCCTTTTCAGGGCCTTCGTTATGGTAAGTCTTAGTAGTTTCTGCGAAAACAGTGATCATGAAGTTTTTTCTGTCGCAAAAGGCTTTCGTTTTCCTACATTTTTATAGGAGATCCGTGATAAAAGGATTTTAACGCTTAGGGGTTCCTCGCTAGTTCAACAATTAACGGACATTTAATTACAATGGAAACATTGCTAGGAGGAATACAAACAGTGCTGCTTGTTCCCAATTTAATCTTTCAGATTCCTTCCTTGTGTGGTCAGCACATTTATCCTTCTTCTCGCCGTATCGATCTTCTTGCTCACTATTTCTCGTGCTGATTACGGTATTCCAACCATATTAAAATTATCTTCGACTTTGTTACAGATTTCTCACTACATGAGACATTCGAGCACGATCCGCCCGTGTACAGCAATGAAACATATGAACTGCGCAATGAGCCGTGGTTCAGGAAAAGACCCGAAGTCGCTCATGTTGATTGTAGCCGGTTGCATCGGGGCGACAAAAAGTATATGAAAGTGAGTGTGGAATTTGAAAGAGAATGATAGAGTGTGACACACCCCGTCAAGAGGGGGGGGGAAGCTCATTTGCGTGGCAGAGCGATTTTCGGATAGATCTTGCCCTCTCACTGTCGCTTTTTATCTCCCTAAGAGTCGGTTGGTGGAAATTCATGCCACATTTTGGAAAGATAGGACAAGTGACGTTATTATATTTGTGAAACATATTTGGATACTTTTATTTGAACATAATTGTGTGTGAGGGTGTGTGTGATAAATGGCCTACGCCTCAATATTTCCCAAATTTTATATCCGATCGTGAGGCCTAACGATGACACGAAAATAGCATAATAATGTTTCAATTTTACTCAGGAAATTTCAACGAAGCGCCCGAGAATTGTGGAGCACGCCAACTTAAACATGTCGTGTTATGCAATCAAGGTTTACCTTGCAAACCAAGTTTTTTTACATATGATTTCTAGCTAATTCACTTGAAAAATGATCCTTCCTCGAAAAATGTAAAATGTTTAGGCTAGGATCCTGCCACCCCGTAATCCCGACACGAAATTCCCTATTTTGCACGCACGACTTGTGTACAAGGTAGCATAAATTTGTAAAATGTGAAAAATATACAATTTCAGGATTACGAGTTCCTTGAGGATCAGTTGGCCACAAATTACGCTTATGAGAACGTGTATTGCTTTTCAATCGACAATAAGGTTCTTGAAACATGCTTTCCCTGATTTTAAGCATGTATTTGTCGATTACCGAATAACAAATAACGGCTCTGTGTGAATAAGTGGGGCCGATGAAATTTTCAAATTTTTTAAAAAATTTCCCCGCGGGGCCGAAAAATTTGGCTAACGGGGCCGTAATTTTTTTCATTTAAAAATGAGTCATATTCATATATTATATAGAAATGATGTAATTTCATAGTTTTAATTCAATAACGTGTCTGGTCAGCATAGTACGCATAACAATTGTCGGCTCTATCTGAATATACGGGACCTTAACTTTTAGAGGCGGGGCCGTAAATGTTTTTTCATGCAAAAGGTGTAATATTGCTTAGAGATGTTGTAATTTCATAGGTATAATGAAATAAAGTGTATATGTCGCAGAGCTTGCATAAAAATCGTTACGAAAGGTCAGATAAGGTATCCGTTGTAGCGTTAAAAGGCATTTTTGTGTGAAAACTTTACGGCCTCTTTTAAGCCGAATTGATCGATATGTCCCCTGAAAGTGGCGACATGACCCCCCAAATCGGACAGAGACAATTACACTGAGTAATAACCTGCCCAGTATTCTTTGGTCAACCCTGAAATGATAGACGGCCCAGAAATATATAAAAACAATAACCCTACTATATTTCAAGACCTCTGCCGATTTTCACGAGCGTTTTTACCAGTTGGAGAAGTGTCTTCCAAACGTCATAGTTACGAAGTTCGTTTTACAATTTTATAAGCTTAATAACATGTTAAAAAATTGTAGCCGAATTTAATCGGTTGGATAAAAAATAGTATATTACCAATGCATCAATATCAACAGAATTAATTACAGAGTCGAGTATGACTTGAATAGCAAGGGGCACAACCATAATCAGGTTATTGTCTCAAACACATTAATAAAATTAATTAATTAAAAATTAACTATTAATTAATTAAAAATTAATTTAAATAAAATTAATTTATAAAAATGTATTTATATAATAGGCTCATCGCGATTGCTTGCGAGCCGTAAGGGACAGAAAATGGGAATATGCAATGCTGTTGCAGGTTTGTTATTGCATTATTCTCATTCTTCTGCTCACTTTTTACTCCTTTTTTCTTACTTTTTTTTACTTTTTACTTTTTACTTTTTTTCCGACCGGTTGTAGAGTACGTAGAATGAGAAGACCAATCTTTCCAAGCATTAACATAAATGTAAAAAGATTGATATTTCCCCATGTCTGGTGTTTTCATCCAGACATGATTTAGATACAGTATATCAATAATTTCTCTTTAATGATTTATTTATTTAATGATCCAAAATCATCTTAGAACCATGACGTGATTATCAAGACACATGGAGAGATGACGGAGATCCTCAAGATATACGGAGGTGATTTACAAAAGTGAGAGAGTATTGGATCAGGCAACTTCGCCATGATCCTTTGCCTTCGCCGGGGATTTTTGTACATTCTTTTTCAACTAATTCAGCCATCGGATATATAGAAAAAAATAGGAGGTCAATTCAGTCCTTGTTCGTTAACTTAAATCCGTCTAGTCTCAGTACAGCTGTAGTTCAACAATCTATCTCCCGATTTGATCGTGGTCAAGTTCACGAATAGGTATTCTGAGTTGTATGTGGGAACGCGGATAGCAGCTACACGTTTATCTTACACGGTCGAAGTACAAAGATAACGCGAGGCAATAATAGTAAAGTATGAGGTTTCCCGGATTGGGGGTAGGACAAAAATGCAAGACAAAACCTCAAATCGAAAAAAAAGCTTCCTTCCGAGAGATGATACAACTTCATAGTTGGTGTCTAATGATTGCTAGTGGCCAGCGCTATCTAAAGGCTCAGTGTCATCACGTTTATAAGATTTCATGCGTAGGTGTTCATTCAAACTTGTAAACCACGATCTAAGCAATAACTCATTAAAAAACTCCGCTACTTTAGGCCACCAGAGTGCTCGAAACTAGTAATCAGAAGATACCAACCACGAAGTAGTATCATCGCTCTGTACGGAGCCACTTCCATTTGTGGCTTCTCCGCTTTTGGGTAGTTAAAGCATGGGTATGGCCTAAAACGATGCGTAATTACTCTCTTCCTCTCTCAGTCTTGCGCACTCTCTAGTATAAGCCTTCGCGTTGTTCACCGGGCTACTTATAGCTTCTGAAACACGTGAGCGGGTATTGCGTAACTCCCCTTCCGGATATGCAATCTGAGGGTATCTCAGTGATATTTTCCTACTATGCGGTTATTCATGCTTTTTCGCGGCTTCACATTTCGCTCTTTAATTTCTACTGCCTTAGGTTCTCCCCAACAGTCATAACAGTGAACATATTGAATTTAGACAAATGAAATATAATGAAAGAAAATAAACCATACTATTTCAGGAGCGAACGACATGGAAATCCAGATTTGTCCCGGATACAATTGTCTGTCCTCTCTAGAGAAGAACCTCGGAAAGCTGCAACTCTGCCCAAAAAGTCTCAACGGAACAGAATGTTCGCGTTTTTTTTTTATTTCTACAGATATCATATTTATCATATCATATTTATCCTGACGCCGAACACCTGACTTGCGCCGGTTAGGAACTCACAACGCAGACAGCGGGGCTTTCTTGACGGTAGATCACTCGAGACGATGGGAATCCGTCCGTGCTCCTCCTCTTGAAGTGTACCAAGTAGGCGATACTCTCCGGGTTGCCCAAGCTGACGGGAGAGGATTCCCCAAACTAGGTCGGAAAAGAGCGGGGTCAGGGACGACCGCCCATCACGAGCGCTAGAATGGAGAAAATGTTTCTACAGAACATATCAATTATTTCATCATTATCTCAATAGGAAACATAGTCGGTGCGCTATTTATCTATACTATAGTAATTTTGCAAGCTTTTCGCATATTATACAATTAAGAATAGTTTTATTATTTTTCAAAAATTAAATCAGTAATGTGTAAATTCCAGTGGCGCAGTGCATGTCTAGCGAAATCCAGTGGAGCAAGGGGGATATGCAGGTAGATGCAATAATTGTGATCGTCGAATAATGAAAATATAATTTATGAGCACCCACTTTGAGATAAACCATCATTCAGGTCCTTCTTTCTCGGTCTGCTGCAGACTTCATTTTCGACGAAATCAATGTTGATCCGCTCATCAAGGAACTGAACGGCATGGTAACGAGACCTGTCCCTTGTTTATTAGGAACTATTTAAAATATTCTACAACATTGTTGTCAAAAACAATTGTCATGACTTCTTAGAAATACGGCGTAGACGAGCAACTATATGCGTCTCTCCAAGTTACGCCGGAAATTCGGCTTCCCGGTGGATTTCATCACAAATGCAGACGCGCCAGTAGCGACCCTCCTCAACATATTTCCCAGTGAGATTTTATATTATAAATATTTCCGCTAATTATAAATAAACTCAAATTGATTTTGTAGCATTTTTAGGATAATTGGCCCATCCCTCGTTCCGTGTCCTGATATATTCCACAATTTTCTAGACTTCCCTCCTTGTTTTTTTTCGGTCCGCAACCCTCTGGGATGGGGTGAAAGAGACGTGGGCCAAATATCCAAAAAGTGTCTATTTGTTTCAATTTGTGCTAATTGTTGCTTTCAGACTGTCGTTTTGGGTATCCATTCCGGCAAGTCTCAGAGAGAAAATATCATATTTCATGTGAGATATTTTTCCTAATCTGTTTTGGTTGGTTAGAGTAGTGCATACCAACACATACTCTTCACTAATAAAATACAATGTATTACAAGTTAATTACATCCATTAAAGTGTGTAGCGGAAGTATGGGATTATCCTGCGGTTGTCATACGAGTATATGGAAGCTAACGATCGAAGCGGTATATATATATATATTGTTCAGTGATCCGTTGTCGAGCTTGGGCGGATGTCCTTCTGGTAACATTCGCCACTCAGTCTGCATATACGGAGTGGAGGACTTACCCCGACTAGCAGAGTCAAAATTCTTAATGGCCAATAAGGCAGGAATCGAGAATTGAACAGCTTTATGTAATTGAAATGTTTTTCCAGATGATTTCCCAATTCGATCAGGCGATCATTTCATGCATGTCAGAATTGTTGTTCAATAGGACGAGAACTAGTCCGAATGTCGATGCAGCGTACTACAAAAATATCAACACCGTGAGTAGACCTGTTTAGGGTGTAGAGCGGGGTCATGCGAAATGAATATAGGAAAAATGTAATATGATATTTTATACGTTGCAGGTTCGATTTCATCACGAGCGAAACAAACCCGGCTTCAAGATAGACCAGTTTAAGTGCGATTTGAACAGTTCGGAAATCAGAATCTCAATGATTGGAATTTGCATGATTTTATTCCTTGCTTGGCAAGCATAACTGGAATAAATTGCCTATTGCGCAGTGTATTGAGCATAAACAATCAAAAATTGAATTCGTCCATATGATGAGTCCGGTAATAACGTAAAACGTAATCAAAACAACTAGATTCACAATCAAACGTGACCGGGCAGCGCAGTGGTTGTGTACCAGACTTGCGATCGAATGGTCACCAGCTCGACCCCCGCCCGCGTCCACAGATCCACCCAAAACCAAGTATTCAAAGATCACTGTAAGGAAATCCCCAACCACGTGCACACAACATGGGCGGTTTGAAGTCTCGTAGCAAGCGACTAGTTTCCAGGATAGGACGTCTTTGCTACATAGACTATGAGGTGGCACAGCCCGTCCATGCGTGGAATGTCTAACATCTTTACATTTAAGATTGCAATATTGGAATTCGTCGTTCCATATCAGTAAATACAGTACATGGCAAAAGTTTGGAAACATTTTTCGACTTATCATAACTTCATCCAACGTCATCCTATTCATATCACATTTGACCACTTCGGCACTTCCGACCCTCGTCCATTGTTCGACCGTAAAAAAGGTAGGGAGAATCGCCTGACTTCGCAATTTTGTAAACTTTTACGTGGGGAGATTATGCATGATGCAGCAAGAAACTAGAAGTTTTCCAAAGCGTTGAACTTTGATTTTATGATGATGAAAATTGAGGTCCAAAATTTTTCGAATGTTTCCTTTTGGAGCCGGATTATAATCAGACTTGGTGGATTGTTGCTGCACCTTGAGTGAACAATATCTGCAAAATTTAGGCCCCATAACTCAACTATTGCCTGAGATTCATTCGCCCAAAGAAATTTTAGACGTCTCGGAAAAACGATATTCTGGCGTTTTTAGATGATCACCAAAATAGTTCAGGAGTGAATTATTATCGTCAACGGTTAAACTTTATACACAGTTAGTATGAGATTATATCGACTTTTGGTTGAGGTTTAAAAAATAATTTCAAACACACTCACGGAAACTGCACACAGTAAACATTCTTCTTTAGATGTATGCCCATACACCATATGGCTATATTTTCGTGAGGTTGGCCTCTTGAATGCTCCAAACTATAAGTCAATAGGGTGACGTTGGATGAAGTTATGATAAGTCGAAAAATGTTTCCAAACTTTTGCACAATACTGTAGGTCAGGCAGGTACTGTAGGCAGAGATATCAAATAAACGTTGAGGGTACGATACCTTGAACAAGTTATCCGAAGGAGGAGAGGGAGGGGAGGAGAGGAGAGGAGGGGGGGAGGAGGAGGAGGTGGAGAGGAGGAGAGCACCAAGTGATGCGAGCGGAGAGGATGGGAATGAACGGAGAAGGAGAAGATCGATCGACGATAATATTGATAAGGAAATCGACTCAATTAACACGGAAAAGTGAACTAATCTGCCCATTATCATCGTATTTCTCGCTTAGAATCGTTCGATTGGCCGATCTTAACGAAACCATTTGATAACTTTAGTTCCTGCATTACTCAGATCAGGAGTGTCCATTAGCCATAGAATCCAGTGCATACACACAATTATTGATTTTTTTATATAAAAAAAACGCTCTTACCCCGATAGAATCACATTCAAAGTCATCGTCACATGACCACCATCTTTCATCGTTGATCACCTTTAACATGCAATAGTCGGTTCTCGTTTTGCACCTTTCCTGAAACAAGAAACACATTTATCATAGCATCAAACAAATTCATCATAGCATGTGCCTGACGTCAGAATAAAAATTAATATATACATGTACATGTACATGTGTGAGCATACGGTAGTCATAAGTCTGACCCAAGGAGAAAAGATGTGAATAAATTACCGGATCTCCCGCGAGAGAGGACGGGAATGATTGGAGAAGGAGAAGATCGATCGACGATAATTTTGGTTGATGTATTTTGGTTGATGTATGTCAACTAGCGACCTTTCGAAAATTCATTTTCGGCCTCTCATTCCTCGCCGATTCCCCCACCGGAGCGGTGAGGAATGACTATGAAAAAACGGTCAATTGAAACAGTTGGCTATTTTCATACTAAAGAGTATGATCTAGGGTTACATCCATACAATACCTAATCCCAATCAGTTACCCGTTCCCTGGGGAAGTCTCATGCAACCCCACAATCCAGTTATAGTGGTCGGGAGCGAGCCATGGGCCAAGAGACCGGGTCTATCGCGAGTCCAGTTACTATCCCTGGATATAACCCTAGCAATCCTAACAACCCAAGTGTACCGTGAGAGCTGCCAGGCTATAGAACAGTGGTGTTAGATACAAGTTTATCAATAGTGTTACAGATATAAGTTAGTAATGGGATGGAATGACAGAGCGGAACATAGTTGATGAGAGAGATTGATAGAAGAGGTAGAAAGGCTGGTAAGAGAGGGAGGAAGGAGAGGACTCGGACAGAGCCCTCTCCTCCTTGAGTGGAGCGGAGTGAAGGTTGGTGCAGATGAAGTGTGAATGTCCTAAGACTAAGACTGCTTTCTCATCTTTCTTCCGGGATTTTATACTAGTCTGTAAGTAGGCGGAGTTAGGACCGATAGAGACTCTCTTGATTTCACATTGACTCTCTGATGGTCTCTCTGGTCTATGTCTTTCTTATCCGCGTTGTCTCTATGTCATCTCTCGCCGTCTGGCAAGAGGCAAAGTGCGATAGGACTTAGAGCCGCGGGCTCATTCAGCTGTTCCTCCTCTTGATCTCTCAACTCATCTCGTCTACCCATTCTATCCATGACACTATGTTTCAAAAACAATTTATTTGTTAGGTCAAAGATTACGTCGAACGAAGTCTTTTCATGAATAATGCATCACGATTTCGACATCATCAATTATTTCATCTTGGAATTCGTCGTCACCTTCCTCGTGATTATGCATATCATTCGGGAATGAGAGGCCGAAAATGAATTTGCCTCTAAAACAATGTTTTAGTTAATTGACCTTAAAACTATGTAGCTAATACCAAAACATATGTACGGTATATCTCACCAATTGCAATAACATATAAAGAATTCAGACAGGTGTTCGGCTTTGTTTTCGAGATGAAAAATTTTGAACTTCTGATACAAAATTAAAATTTCGAATTTGCATGAACCAACACCACAGCTGGATAAAGTACATCAAGAAGGCTCTACATTCCAATTTTCCAGTGAATTGGCGGTTCCTCTAAGGACTTAAAGTGAAAAGAGTTTGACAGCGCCAAACTTTGAATGCATGTAATTATGCTAATTAATTTGGTGGTGACCAATGAAATACAGGAATCGATTGAGGACACCTATGGCTATCAGAACCCGCTTCAATCTCAAAGTGCCTCCTTTTGATGTACCGTCAAGAGTGCGATTCTTAGGCGAACGCACTGTTATGTGAACCTTTAGTCTATTTTTCAAACTTATTGATTTTTGATCTATTAGTATTTTGTTCACCGTGGCTCGCATTGACATTCTGATCATTTCGGTAACTGACTTCCTACTAACAACAACTCGCCCCACCAACTCAACATAGTTCTATTAGGATTCTGCAGGATACTTGTGGATACCGCAGACCCGGGCATGTCACTCTCAATCCTTCATGTGCACTATCGATCTCACTCCCCTCACGAAGACCGCCCTTCCCGTCTTCTTCATAGTCGGTACGGTATCCTACTGTAGTCTCTAAATTTGAATCACGGACCCTTTAATATCTTGTTCTTCTCCAGGTGGTCCCTACTCTAGTAAAGGCATTCCGTGTTAGAAGATGGTGGCAAAGTACGGTCTCTCGCATCTCTCGAGACCTGCTTCGAGCTGATGCACGGAGACGGATACTGTGATTGATCTACCGTAACCCTTGCGACTTACCGTAATCCTTGCTTCTCCTGGTCGCCCAAGGATATCAGTTCAATGCAGAGGCACTGTAATGCACTGTTGTGGAGGTCGGGATAGGCACTGAATTCGAGATACGGTAGTGGACTGTATTGGAGTAACGGTGTGGATACTGTAGGGTGGGGTTATGCTAAAACTCGTTGCCTCCGGATCATGCCTGCCATTCTGGCTTTCTACGATACTCTGAAATGTTTGAGGAGATCCCCTTGAAGACATACTGTAGATCTACATCCCCTACCGTATCCTTCAATTACACTATTCTTGTCTGCAGTGGACGTGCCGACGACAACATTGATACTTTAAGAAGCGCCTGACGAGTAGACGTCACGACGCTCAGGAAGGCTACTGCTCCCGTTGCGGTCGCCTACGAGAAGAGGGGCAAACTGGTTAGGATGAGTGTGGGGATACTGTAGAATCGTATGCTGAAACTTTCCTGATGAATGGCGTACAGTGGACGTCATCTTAGCCGAGGTGTGCACACACCTCGGCTATGCAATCAAGAGATGAAGCAGCCTCAAAAATTGTCCAACCCTTTCGATACGCGAATACGTGATGCCCTGATACTACAGTATCGGACAAAAGTATGGCCCTAAAATTGAAATCCTCATATCTTTCTTCTAAGATGAGCAATCGACTCATGGTTTGCGGTGATCAATAGGTAAAGTTCACGAGAATATAGCACTGATGTTTATGTGTACCTGCCTACAGGCGTTATTATTCTGCATAATATCTTATGTGACAATTTTTAACAATAAAGCTGTAGGGTACACCGAATTTTTCTGGACCTTCTCACTTCCTGTGGAGGTAGTACATCCACTGACGCCGGGAATCCATCACTGAACTCGTTGACCGCATTTCGCAACTTCCGGGAAAATCGATTTTTCAACAACCCTATTTTCGCGCTAAATAGCCATATCTTTGGTATCAGATGAGCTACAGCTTCCAAATTTGGTAGGTAACGTACACTAGTGATGAGTAAGTATTGTGCCAAAAACTAGCACGATTGACCGATTTCTTCAAAATCTCCAAAAATTTTGATCTTCATTTTCTTAGGATAGCAGATTTTACGATGCGTGAAGATAATATTTAGCTCTTTTGCATAGATGTAGGAAAACTATCTGAGGTAAAGTGAGTGAATTTGTGGAGTGGGATCTTTCAGTTGACGGATAGTACAGTTGCTTTTCGGAGGGCTTTAAGTGCTGAAATGTGGAATGATTCAAAATATTTTCGTCGCTAAGATAGAAATTCAAGGTCGAATCGTTCAGGATAAGTCAGAATAGTTAACAACTCAGCCAGTTCAACATATTGGCAAGTTTAGGAGTGAATTCGAAAAGGCTAAATTGTGACTCACTCACCATTTTACCATTCAAAACCATCCGCACCCCCTCCGAAAAGCAACTGTATTATCCGTCAACTGAAAGATCCGACTCCACAACTTCACTCACTTTACCTCAGATAGTTTTCCTACATCTATGCAAAAGACCTAAATATTATCTTCACGCATCGTAAAATCTGCTATCCGAAGAAAATGAAGATCAAAATTTTTGGAAATTTTGAAGAAATCGGTTAATCATGCTAGTTTTTGGCACAATACTTACTCATCACTAGTGTACGTTACCTACCAAATTTGGAAGCTGTAGCTCATCTGATACCAAAGATATGGCTATTTAGCGCGAAAATAGGGTTGTTGAAAAATCGATTTTCCCGGAAGTTGCGAAATGCGGTCAACGAGTTCAGTGATGGATTCCCGGCGTCAGTGGATGTACTACCTCCACAGGAAGTGAGAAGATCCACAAAAATTCGTTGTACCCTACAGCTTTATTGTTAAAAACTGTCACAGAAGATATTATGCAGAATAATAACGTCCGTAGGCAGATACACATAAACATCAGTGCTATATTCTCGTGAACTCTCGTGAACGACCACCGCAAACCATGAGTCGATTGCTCATCTTAGAAGAAAGATATGAGGATTTCAATTTTAGGGCCATACTTTTGTCCGATACTGTATACTTTGTTTTTCTCCACATAAATTACAGGTATCACTGACAAGTAGTTACAAAAAATAAAATCAGTTCTACGCGCTGTCCTATCTTCTCCCTCACTTCCCTCTGCAAGGCATGCTTCTCCCCCAGACTATATTGAACTAATCGCACTCGAAATCGCTAGCGGCATCGGTGATTACATGATCGATGATAGAACGCCGTAAAAAAGGTTTAGGAGAAAGCCCTAACAAGGGCGCCTTATTTTGGAACAAGCACACCTTACCGTCACGCGCGATGATGGAAACTCCGCACAAATCTGAGACGCACCACGTCATGGAAGTAAGTAGCAAAACTCGAACAAAAGCACTGATGGTGAGAGGAATACGCGGCAATAGCAACCTCATCATCATCACCCCCAACAGTTACACAGCGACAGACCTTGATAAATTCTGTATTTCCACACACATCCTACCCAAAACCCAGCATGAGCAGCCTGCACATTGTATGCTCCCATTCATCGCATAGCTTACCATCATTGCTGACCACACCAGCTGCGGGGAGCATGACCCCTATCCACGCTCCCGCCCCACAGACATGCCACCGATAGTCCAGCGACAGCTATGCTTACCCTTACCGGCTCGAGCAGCAGCCCTAACCTCAGAGCCTCGCATGCTGCTATAGTTACTGTACCGGGTACTCCGTGCACTGTCCCCACAAGAGCCCCCTCGCACGAGTGATTGATAGACTCAAGCGAGGAGAAAAACAAGAAAACAACAAAAACAACAACAGAAAAGACGGGAGAGAAGTGCTGCCCGCGAAGATGGGAGAGAAGCCAGCGAGTGAGAGGGAGAGAGAGGACGAACGGAGAGGAACGACTGAAAAGTGATTCATTATCATGATTCTACCTGGATGATGACGATTATATTTCGCCAGCAATTACTTTTCGATGGTCATTTAACTTACTACAGTTAAACATAGTTCCAGTCTAAATCTATCTCCTAGTCTAACAAGTAGTATCTTCAACTGTTTGCTACGTAACTTTCCCTACACATTTTTACACACACTTTTCCCTCCAATCTAGCCAATCTCCCATAATAATTTGCTAAATCTTCTCTCCATTGCCCACCATAATCAACAGTATTCCCCAAAAAACCTACGCTGAGACCAAGGATATTTTAAAAACGCGTTATCCTTTAAAACGAGAGGGGGTGGCACAGTTTTTTTCAAAATGATCTCGCAGCAACCATACTTTAAGTATGGTTACCAAGAACGGACTACACTTCGTCTGAAACTATCTTTTGCAAAATGTTCTCCTTGCTTTCAATCATTGTTCATGCAGGAAATAAAAATGAAAATATTTCCGGCCGTAGATCGCATCGAAAAAGTCCCAGTAGTAAAAAAGAATTTTTTCGCCGACATATCGACATACCCTGGTCGGCGATTGCGCTCAAGAAAATCAATCGAAAAGCATGAACTGCCACGAAAGTCCAAATTTTCAGCGCAGAATCAGAAACATGCAACAGAGCACCGAATATCCTAAATTCAGGATTCATTTTTTAGTTTCACACGAGCATTGAAATGATGATCACAGCCGGCCATCAACAATTTTCATTTTTCGACATTGCTCAGCCAAATTTCGATAAATTGGAAAACTGTCTTTCGTTTTGACATTGTCTCTTAAATCTAAAATATTGTTTTCTCACAATTAAAACCTGTGCCACCCCCAGGCCTTTTTGTTCTTACAGAAGTTCAGCGAATCTTTAGACAGCGACCAAGATATTGATTTCGGTCGAAATTTATAAGCACTAACGGCAGCAGCGACGGCATATGTCGAGGTCGTACTTGCGGATCAGACCGTGGTGATCGGAGCATACGCGGAAATCGAGCGATCCGGGTCTGTAGTTGCGGGGGTGAGAGAACCAGATGTTGGCGATTCCCATCATTGACACGGTGCTGAAGTGAGGGCAATTAAACCTACTTTGAGACAAAGTATTATGCATTTCATATTAATACAACTATTAAAAGTTCAAAGAATCTTTAGCATAGGTATCCAGGAATGGCGGCGAGGGGGGGGGGGGGGGGGGTACCCAAATTTAGGGCGGTGCGCAAGTATGAATAGGGGGGGGGTCATGGTAAAATCGATAATAAGTGATGGTTGGTCAAGACTAAGTACCGTACCCAATCGATAGTACAGTACCTCCAGATACCGTATATGGCTACCGTAACCTAGCGCAACCCTTGAATATCGCAAACTACTTTATTTTTTAAAAAAGTTCTTGTACGGTCCCCAATCGATTCTACAGTACCCAAATCACTACCGTAGCCCTGTTCCATGGGTCTGACCCAGTTCCTTGGGACAAACATTTTTCAAAAATTGTCACACTTTTCTACAATTCCTAAATCTATTACAAAATAACTAGTCCGGCTGCCCCCTGCCTTCGGGGGGGGGGGCCCATCTTACGGTTTCGCAATCACTCGTTCGAGTCGTTTCGAAACTTGTTGATGCGCGATCTCTCTCCCTCCGCATTTCGTAATCGTTTCGTAATCGTTTCGCAATCCGAACAGACGTACGGACACAACGCTTTATATACAGGTATAGATTCTACAGTAACAAGAAATACGGTATAACTTTAAATTAATTTTACAATCGATTTTGAATTTTTAGAAAAATGATTGAACCAAGGAACTGCATCTGACCCAAAAACTGGATTACGGTAATGTCTTGAGTACTGTAGAATCGTTTGGGCACCGTACCAGGACTTTTTAAAAATACAATTATTTTGCGATAATCGTGGGCTACGGTAGTGATATACGGTATCTGATGGTACGGTACGAGTAGTAAAAAGTAAAAATTGAAAAAATTATCAACTGAAATATTCCATTTAAAAAAATGTATGTTGATAATCGCAATGTGATTGCGTCACTACGCAAGAGCGAGAAATTTTGAAGAGGTGAAAATAGACTGCCCTGTTTCTACGATGAATTTCCTATATAATTTCCTATGAATGTCCTATATGAATTTAGAATTTCAGTTAAAATTAGTTAAAATTTCAGTTTGGATGTATTGTTCAAAAATTATAGAACTCGAAAGTTCTCGACGATGACTTATGATCGATACTGTAAGTACTCACGGAAACAGCGACGGCCCATGTCGAGGTTGTTCTTGCGGATCAGACCGTGGTGATTGGAGCAGATAAGGCAAGTGCGCGATCCGGGTCCGTATGCGCGGGGGCGCGAGGACCAGATGTTGGCGAATCCCACCGTTGATACGGTACTGCAATTTGCGAAAATTAGAATTATTCTACACCCAAAAGTAAAGCGTTTAAATTGAACACATCAATGACAAGTAGCACAAACCTCGGGGGCGAAGGAATTGTTGAGCTTCTTGAATCCGATCTCCTTGGAGTACTCATGGAAGCAGCGACGGCCCATGTCGAGGTTGTTCTTGCGGATCAGACCGTGGTGATTGGAGCAGATGCGGCAAGTGTGCGATCCGGGTCCGTAGTTGAGGGGGCGCGAGGACCAGATGTTGGCGAACCCCACCGTTGATACGGTACTGCAATTTGCGAACATTAGAATTATTCTACACCCAAAAGTAAAGCGTTTAAATTGAACACGTCAAATACAAAGAGCACAAACCTGCGCAACGATGAATTAGTTGAGTTTCTTGAATCCGATGTCCTTGGAGTACTCATGGAAGCAGCGACGGCCCATGTCGAGGTTGTTCTTGCGGATCAGACCGTGGTGATTGGAGCAGATGCGGCAAGTGTGCGATCCGGGTCCGTAGTTGAGGGGGCGCGAGGACCAGATGTTGGCGAATCCCACCGTTGATACGGTACTGCAATTTGCGAACATTAGAATTATTCTACACCCAAAAGTAAAGCGTTTAAATTGAACACGTCAATTACAAAGAGCACAAACCTGCGCAACGATGAATTAGTTGAGTTTCTTGAATCCGATGTCCTTGGAGTACTCATGGAAGCAGCGACGGCCCATGTCGAGGTTGTTCTTGCGGATCAGACCGTGGTGATTGGAGCAGACGTGGCAAGTGTGCGATCCGGGTCCGTAGTTGCGGGGGCGCGAGAACCGACACTGAAACATCGACCGAGATAACTGTACTTAACTCCGGTAATTAACTAAATAAAATGGATGCTCCATTCCAATTTATTTAGTTAAATACGTACAAAATGCGATAATTTTTACAGGGTCTCTACTCCCTCTTAGCTGGTGGCGGCGCTCTCGGACAAGCCACTCGTGATCTTGCTACCGCGCGGTCCTGCGGAAAGGGAAAGTTGGTCTCCTACTGAGCCCTGGTCACGAGGCATCTCACTCTGCCAATAAGGCAGAGCGGCTGTCGCGCCCTTTCCCTCGTCGGAGCAAACACTAGGCACCGGTGAAGGTGCCAGGACCAGCCGCCACTCACAACGGAATGGTTGAGTCCCGCCACCGGCCGTACGCGGTCATTATCTATGGATGGGCGGCGCAGCACTATGATCAGCGAAAATCATTCTCAAGATCTACACAGGCAATATCACTATTGTAAACAGCTAATATTGAATTGATATCAAAATCGCTAAATTGTTTCAGTGCCCATCCAGAGCCGTCAGCACTAGTTAAGCGCAAAGTTTTCAAAAAATATGAAAAATAAAAATAAATAGAAAAATAAAAATAAATAAAAAATAAATTTAAAAACAGCCTTTGGTTTAGCAGGCGTAGCGGGCGGCGTGTCGTCGTCCTGGTCCTGTAGAGCCTCTTGCACGGGAGGAGCCGCATCCTGCAATCGATAAACAGTTGGCACTATCAACAAAACCGAAGCAAAGCGTTCGTGCTTTAAAGCACGAACGGAAACAACAAAAATGGAGTAAGACTTGCATCAATTAATTTCGAAAAACAACAAGATTAGGTGAGATGATCATGACTTGGTGCATTTCATGTGCACCACTACGCAGTTCAGAAAGGGCTTCCGCTGATAAATTATCACTTTGAGCGCAAAAAAGTAGCCAAAAAACACAATGAAAACAAGGATGCGGCAGAACGGGGAGAATACGGAAAGCATAAATGAACTGAGAGTAGCAACGGACGGGACGATGCGAGCACAGGAGTAGGTCAAAAGGTGGCTGAGTTAGAGAGTAGCTAGCACGGAATCTTTGTGTCATGTCATCAGAAGCAACGGAGCGCAAAAAGAAACATGAACTGCTACGACTAGGCAGGTAGTGCACCACTCTAGCAGCTGAAAACGAAAAGTGACCCCAATCTGGCTCGGGATAAACAGCATGAAGTCGAAAAACCAGACGAAAACCGATGCGATATACGCGATTGCGAAGATAACAAAGAAGAAACTAGAGAAAAAACAACAACAGTTGCGCATTTTACCAGTTGCGCACCAATACGCAGCGAACATAAATACTAAGGAATCTCAGGGTCGAAAAAGTAAAGTCACAAACCCGAAAAAATTTATGGTTTTTGAGCGAAATTCGACGAAAATATTTTCGAAAATTGGAGCGGAAGGGGTAACGCACGGGCAAGGACAACGGAGGTCGAATGGCAATGAATTGATCGAGGAAGATGGGAAGGGGTCACGGAGAGCGGGGGGTAGATCAGAGGCCCGGAGGGATCTTCCAGAGGGACTCAAGACGATCGATAACTTCTCTGGAACTCGGGTCCAAACACTAATGTTCTTGAATTTTAGTGGGTCGGCCACTGTGGCCCGCTCCGCTAAAGGCCATAGTGGCCCTGCTTTTTGGGGCCATTTACCTTGTATATATATTTAATATACCGCTATTATTATCGTCGCGTCGATTGATTAATCGTTTATAATATTTACTCTAATTAATTTTGAATTAATGCCATGTCCCTTCTTCTTATATTTTATTGTTCTCTCTTTGGGGAATATTTCTGAGTGATAGAACTGTGAGAGCGAGTACTTTAGAGAGTAATGATGTTCTATTTATCATTTTCTTGTGAAACGTGAACATAGAGAGAGAAAGTATGCATATAATTAACGTCGAGAGGGATGATTATGCATCTAATTTCTAGAGAGCGATAATTTAATGGTCTTAATATATCTAGGCAGGGACATGAAAGGTAGACTGTTCCCCAAATGGCGAAGCAATGCGTTAGTCTGCTCGCAGCTTTGCGAGTTGAGAACAGCCATTGCGGGGTCAGCGTCATAGGAGCGTAGTCTGAGGGCCATGGCGCAGCTCTTGTGGTTGTGATGGTGAAAACGATCAACAAGGAACCGGACGTTGGAGAATCTCTCTGGCTCTCGTGCCAGGGAGTATACAGCCAGACGACACGAGTTATCGTATATTATGGTAGCTGGCATATTCGAACCAAGTCGGGTGAGGACTACTTGGAAGACATCTCGAACTGACTCTGGGGTCTTGAGCACTCGGAAACCATAGGGGCGGCGGTGGGTGCACATGACAAGCATGAGACCGGGGCTGAGCTTCTTGTTTTCCCCTATCACTTTCTCGGCGCATTCCAATTGCTCATCCAGCTTCTTGTCCTTGCGGTATGTCGTCAGTCCGCGCTGTAGAGGCCACATGGGGAATGATTCCATTCTACTCTCATTGAGGGGATCTCCTTCCCTTTCTCTTCATTGCTCTAACCTTTCTCCCGCTCTCTACTGCGATTAAGTGCTACGAGGGAGTACATGAAACCTATGACAATCAAGTTGCGAATGACACAAGGGTCAATACATTTCAAAAAATAGATTTACTAAATTTAAAAAAAAATTGTTATTTTTTCAGCGGGCGCAGGAATGCCACAAGTATGAAAATCTTTGCCGTTACATTACAACGACCGAAACTTTCGATCATAATGGAAAGACTATAGAGACAATTAAGTTCCAATGTGGTCCCACTGGCGAACCGTCGGTGAGAAAATACCATTGCTCTTAGCAAATTATTCATGCATGTACTTAACATTCATCATGTTAAAATTATTTAGAATTACAGATTAGTTGGGATCACCATGCTGAGAAATTCAAAGATGATGATGGAATTACGGGAATCCGCAGAACGATCAGTGCTTACTGTAAGGGAGATCTGTGCAACGACTCGGAGAAGACGGTAGAGGCAACCTTCAAAGATGCCGAAACCAGTATTAAACACAAGTGCTATGAAAGCAAAGATGGCGCCGCCGATCCCATCAACAACGTACCCGAGGTAGCCTGATCTAGTATGTTTGCATTTACAAAAAACAATATGCAGGGAAAAACTTTCTGCCAAGACGAATACTGTGTCACGCGGTCCATACAACATGTTGGAAGGGTTGAAGAAACTCGAGGTTGCGACTTGCGTAGGGAGTGCAGAAAGGATTCAGTGGTACTCACTAAGGACTATCTAACATCAAGTCTATAATGATTTTGCAGAAAAATTACGCACCTAATTCAGGAGAAAATAGGGACAATGTGAAATATCCCAAGAACATTTGTTGCTGCAAGGGTGACTACTGCAACGCCAAGAAAGGAAACGCTGGAGGAAATCCCGCATCCTCCCTTTCCCGTCTGATCAGACACTTACCATTTATGAATAAACTGTCACTCTTAGAAAGAACGCATGCAGAGATCATGATATGCCCTGTCACCTTTCTAATGTAAAAAATGAATTGGGAATAATGCTCATGGATTTGGGATTCAGTATTGTAAACAACTGTCAAAAGCCTCTCCCTTTTCCTCTCCCTCTGATCCCACTACTACCTCTCACTTGCGCAGTGCCGTGAGGCGCCGCTCGTCATGCAAGGGTCTCGAGTTCGACCCCACGCCAGGGCAGACCAGGCCCCTGACCCCCCCCCCCCCCCCCCGAGGTCGGTAAATTGGTAGCGACCCCGGTTAACGTTCCGTAGAAGCACTTTGGGTAGGAGGGTTACGTAGTCCTAGTAGGCCTCACCGCCCTACTCCACCTAACGTAGTTGTCACTTGACGACTACAAAATCGCATAACGTGGCTGTAACTTTACCTTTACCTTTTCTCTTCACTCTTCTCTCCCCCCCGGCCTTACAATTAGACCTATTTTTCGAAAGAACTACTAAAGGGCTTCTCTCGAAAATGTCAAATATGGTAAAACTTGAATTTTTCGGAAACCCAAAAAATGAAGTGATTTTAACACATGCATATGTTGGCCCAGTCAACCCCTAATATGAGATTGAGATCGTTAACGCAAATGATTTTAGGATGGTTCAAACATCAAGGTCCAAATCTACAATTACTTTCCTGACAGCCTAATATATTTGATTATTCAGTTGCTATTGCAAAGTTCTTAATCTAAAATCCATTCAAATTTAATTCAATTACTACGGAGAACGTGACAAATTTCAGTCAAATATAATTCAATTACTAATATGACACGGTCCCTTGCCCGTCGACATTTGAAAAATCGGACCGCCTAACTCCGCCCACATGACCCTGTTCTTCAATTCTCTATTTAGCAGTGAATTGCAAACTGAAATTTGGCAAAAGACGCAGAGGAGAGGTATAAATACTGTAAAATTTGAAGCTTAAATGACCCGCAATTTCCTGATTTCCTGAGGCAGGGTCAATTTAGGCACGTTTGAACGATTTCCGTTCGAGAAAAATTAGGCGGATTAGGTTTTCTAATGTCGACGAATAAGGGGCCGTGATATGACGTGTCACTCCCTCCATTCTCCATTCATTCGTTCCCTTTCCTCTTGCTCTGATTAGTCGAGTGAGCCTCTCCTCTCCCTTTCGACCTACGTCATCGCCTCCAGAATTCAGGTATTTTTTCTCTATTTTCGTTCTTTTTCAGCATTCGATCGTCGACCAGTGGAGGAAGTGATCCCCTCTGACTTCGTCAATGAAATTTATGACTTTGAATCAATCGCACATTATTCGGCCACTGTGGTGTCTATAGGAATTCCCTCGTTTGCGATTGATTAGACCGTAAAATGAGTGCCGTACTTTCAGTGATGCATCTCCTGCCCGTTTTCCTCATTAAACTCGTCTTTCTCCCACTCTCGGAAGCTCTCAAGTGCTACGAAGGAAAATATGAAAAATATGACAACAGAATTACAGAAAATACAAAGGTAAATAAGTTTCATAAATTTATATCTCACAATTCAATACAAGAATTAGAATTCTTTCAGACGGTGGTGGAATGTAGACTCTACTATATCTGCAAGTATGAGGTCGCAACCGAGCTCGATCATGATGGAAAGGAGATAGAGACCATTGAATACGGATGCGGTAGTAATGATAAGATGGACTATCCATCGGTGAGGAAATACTATAATTCTTCGCGAACTAACATTATATCACGGGTCTTCTGTAAGAATGCAGGAAAACGAGCCTCTTTTGCCACCAGAAAAAAAATCATTATCGATTTTTTTGATCTACCCCTTTCTGATACTGTAATTCGGTCAATTTTGATCGTACAGCCTATTTTTTTCCCATTTTACGCGGAATTTCGAGATCTACAAATTACTCTTCAGTACCCCATGTCGGAAATGACGTCATCAGGTACTTTTCGTCGAAAAACATGATTTTATCGATTTTTCTCGAAATTTTTGGCTTATACCACAAAACTTTATTTTACATACGGATTCTCCTCACAAAATGAGGGGGTGTCTACGTTGAAAATGTTTCATATAACCTGCCTCGGGATACTGAAATAGTAAGTGAGTCCCCAGACCGATTTTTTTACTAATTTTGGTTTTTTGACCATAAATCAGTTCAAAATGGTCCATTTTGGCAGTTAAAAAAATAGATCGATAGTAGGGTTGGTGAAATCGGGCCAGCCCGGTATTCGAGGGCCCGACTCGGAAAACAGCGCATTTTGGCTCGAGTTGGCTCGGAACCCGATCGGGTGGCCCGACCTCGAGAGTGAAGAGTCGAGCGGCTCGCCTGGCCCGACTTAGCCCGACTGGCCCGACTCGGCCCGACTTGTCTGGTGAATGCATTAGGGAAATTCCACTGCCGTTCTTGCCATTTCAGACAGATTTGTTCGAAGATGTGTCCTCTCCTATTTTCTCTGATCCTAAGTTTGATGTATTCAATCAGTAATAGTTATATTCACATCTATTCGAAGCAGTATTTTCTTTTCTTTAAACATTAAAGATGTAAATGATATTTTCCATACACACACGAATTAAAACTTGAAATGGCTTCGACGGAATTAAAACAGTATATTTATTCGGGCCAGTCGGGCTAAGTCGGGCCAGGCGAGCCGCTCGACTCTTCACTCTCGAGGTCGGGCCACCCGATCGGGTTTCGAGCCAACTCGAGCCAAAATGCGCTGTTTTCCGAGTCGGGCCCTCGAATACCGGGCTGGCCCGATTTCACCAACCCTACTATCGATCTATTTTTTTAACTGCCAAAATGGACCATTTTGAACTGATTTATGGTCAAAAAACCAAAATTAGTAAAAAAATCGGTCTGGGGACTCACTTACTATTTCAGTATCCCGAGGCAGGTTATATGAAACATTTTCAACGTAGACACCCCCTCATTTTGTGAGGAGAATCCGTATGTAAAATAAAATTTTGTGGTATAAGTGGTAGTCGCATGGGGAGAGATCCGGGGAATACGGTGGATGGGGAAACTTCTCGATCTTCAGCTCGTCCATTTTCTTCTGGGTCATCTTCGCTCGATGTGGGCGAGCATTGTCCATCAGAAGAAGAATTTTGCCCTGGTTCAGGAGTCTGGGAGGGACTCTGATCGCGACATCTTCCAGTTGTTCAGAGAAGAGGTCGGCATTGATGCTGGTGCCAGGGGCGAGGATCTCCCAGTAGATGGGACCGAGCACTGAGAAGAAGAAGCAGAGGAGTTCCTTCTTTCCGTGCTCTTCCTTCTTCGGGACGGGCGTGGGCTTCTCATCTGCATCCACCCATTGCAGTCTCCTCACAGGGTTATCGTACGTGATCCACTTCTCATCTGTAGCGATGATGGAATTGACCCATCGAAGATTGGATCTACGATGGAGGAATTCCCGACAGACTTGAACACGATTTTTCAGTGTGGGAGTTTCGGCTTCTTCCCAGATCGATGGAGGATATCGGACACCGTTGATCTGGGAGTACCAGTATCCTTCTTCAACTCACGCCCACTGGCCATGGGCTTGAGCTTCAGTGTGCGGAGAACGAGAGGCAGAGCGGGGTTGATCATCGAGACCAAACTCCCCTTTCTTGAAGCAGGAGAACCACTTATAGCAGAAGGGTATGGAGGGGGCGTCAGCTCCTTCCGACTGGGCCAGGGCAGAGTGGGCCTCCTTCACGGATCGGCCAAGACGGTAGTAATGAAGTAAAACTGCTCGGAGGTAGAGATGGGAGTCCATCACAAAAATCAATGTAGCAACTAGGAGACTGATTACATCCTCTCACTACTCAACGTCAGAATGATGCAATACATTGTTGACAAACAGATTGCGCAATCTCTGCATTTGATCGCGAACTGACTTTTTTTTCCGAAGCATTATACGAACTTTCCGGACACCCCAATAATTCCCCTTTTGCAAGTTGAATTGTCGTGCTGATCCGAGATGTATTCGGGAATCTCTTCATTCGTCATCCGGCAAGTAGTTTAGTGTTGTGAAGTTTGCTCTTGTTAATGTACCTTAGAAGTGAATAAAGACATTCAAAGAAAGGCACTTACAAAGGCACTGTATGTTGCTGGAAAACCTGCGAATCCATCACATCGACACTTCTACAAAGTGCAAATACATTTGATTAAGCTTTTGTTATTGCAGAGTTGACATTGCAAAATTCATTCAAATTTAATTCAATTACCCCTGAGAACGTGCCAAAGTTTAGTCAAATATAATTCAATTATCTAAGATGACGTGTCACTCCTTCCCTTCTCCATTCTCTCCCTCCCTTCTCCGTTCATTCGTTCACTTTTCACTCGCCCTGATCAGTCGAGCGAGCCTCTCCTCTCTCTTCCGACCTACGTCATCGCCTCCAGAATTCAGGTATTTTTCTATATTTTCGTTCTTTTTCAGTATTCGATCATCGACCAGTGGAGGAAGTGATCCCCTCTGACTTATTCAATTCAATTTATGACGTTCAATCAATCGCAAAGTCTATAGAAATTCCCTAATTTTTGCGATTTAGTCTCAGTATTCTATCGCAAACTGAGTACCGTACTTGCAGTGATGCATCTCCTACCCTTTCTCCTCATTGCACTCGCCTTGCTGCCGATTTCTGCCGCGGTCAAATGCTACGATGGAGTATATGAAAAATATAACAACGGAGATGTTTTGAGAAACACAAGGGTCAATAAATTAATTTACTCCGATTTTTCATGCAATTTATTCACTAAATAAGTTTGAAATTGAATATTTTAATTTTAAAGGTTGATAAAGAATGCTACCTTGGATAGTATTGCTATCACGAGACAACGATCGAAACTTTTGATAACTATTCAATGGCGAGAGAGACCATTTGGTACACCTGTGTCAAACCGCACATGGACGGGGACCGTCGTGGCATAAATAAAATTCCATCGGTGGGTGATGTCGAATACTCTGCGAATAATGTGCAAAATTGCAGTTTAGTTGGCGTTCCCGGTCTAGCAAATTCACAGATGATAGAGGAAATACGGGAATTCGGAAAACGATCAGTGCTTACTGTAATGCCGACCTGTGCAACGACTCGAAGGAAACTGTAGAGGCAACTTTCAAAGCTGCCGAAGATAGTACCAAGCACAAGTGCTATGAAAGTGAAGATGGTCCCATCCACAACGAACCCGAGGTAAACATTTGAATTATTATATTTTACTTTTGGCAAATTACAGCGAAAAGGCTGCGAGAACGAGAATTGTCAATTGTCTCGTACTGTATATCCCGGAGGAATTGAAGAACGCCGCACTTGTGACGAGGGCAGGATCTGCGAATCTCCATTGGATGTATATTGGAGTATCTATCATACGTTTTACCATAATTTAGGCGAACAATTGCACATTAAATCCATATGAAGCCTATCTAATGCAAAGAAAATGAATTGGGGATAATACTTATGGATTTAGGACTCACAATAAGTATCACGTGGAGCCAAATTTATATTGAAATATCGAGTTAATGGTTACTATTGGGGTGTCCGGAAAGTTCGTATAATGCATCGGAAAAAAGTCAGTTCGCGATCAAATGCAGTGGTTGCGCAATCTGTTTGTCAACAATGTATTGCATCATTCTGACGTTGAGTAGTGAGAGGATTTAATCAGTCTCCTAGTTGCTACATTGATTCTTGTGATGGACTCCCATCTCTACCTCCGAGCAGTTTTACTTCATTACTACCGTCTTGGCCGATCCGTGAAGGAGGCCCGCTCTGCCCTGGCCCAGTCGGAAGGAGCCGACGCCCCCTCCATACCCTTCTGCTATAAGTGGTTCTCCCGCTTCAAGAAAGGGGAGTTTGGTCTCGATGATCAACCCCGCTCTGGACGCCCTCCCTCCCTCGATCAGCCTCTCGTTCTCCGCACTCTGAAGCGCAAGCCCATGGCCAGTGTGCGTGAGTTGAAGAAGGATACTGGTACTCCCAGATCAACGGTGTCCGATATCCTCCATCGATCTGGGAAGAAGCCGAAACTCCCACAATATCGAAATATCGAAGAGACTCGGGACACATCTCGTCAAGAGATCCGCGGATGCGGCGTGGGCGATTTTAGCAGAAAGTTCATGACAAATGATTTCTCTGAGGTGAATGCGGGGTGGAATGAACAATTCCTCAAATTAATTTTAGGAGAAGTGTTACCATGAATTTAAACCGTATTATTTCGAAAATGGAGAACCGAAATTGGGAAATGTTACTAGCAAGATTTGTTGCTGCGAGGGTGATTATTGTAACGTCAAGAAAAGAAATGCTGGACGAAACCCCGCATCCTCCCTTCCCCCTCTGATCAGAAACTGACCATTTTTGGATAAAAAAGTACGAGAAAAAACGTTTTCAATGATCATGCTACGTATCTAATGTAAAAAACTCGATGAATAGTACATTTATGGACGAGGGCTCATTATTGCAAAACATCGGGATTCAAACGGGCACTCAACAATCCCGGAGGCGGCGTTCTCCCTCCCTCCCCCCTTCCTCTCGCTCCCCTCCCCGACGGACACTTACCCCCCGCTGGATGCCACGATGCCACTTCGAACATATTCTCAAATATTTACATAAAGTGCCCCTTCCCTCCCCTACTTCTGAATTCTTTCGCGATCACACTTTCCTCCTCTCGTGGACATTAATTTCAGGAATTTCCCCGATCTCGTCATGGTTATCTTGTTCGTACTGCTTTTCCTGATGATTTTCCTGGGTGCATTGATCAATACAAGTGATAGTACTTACTGTTCTTTCCTTAGCAAGTTGCCTCGTCATGCTGATCCGATTTGGATTCCGGCCTCGCTTTCCGTCGTTCTATAGTAGAGAAATCAGGATATTCACGCTAATATTATTATGAAAATGCAAAACTTTTACCTTAAAATCGGCATTTGCCTTAAAATGTTTAGAACAATCCTGTTTGAACAGGTACACAGTGTGTGCCTATCCGTATGTCCGGATTGCGAAATAGTTGCGTATGCGAGAGAGTATGCGAAATGAAGAGACCGTAAAATTGTTGCATTACCCATAAGTCATAGAATAAAATATTCAATTTCGAAATTCCCGCTATTTTCAATTCAATGGAGATCTGATTCCTTTGTGCCCTTCCTAATCTCTAATTTGCTCACAATATTATGATGCAAATATAATTTGTTGTTGTTGATTTCGATCGTCCTTCTCCTTCTCCATTCATTCGTTACCTTTCCTCTTGTTCTGATCAGTCGAGCGAGCCTCTCCTCTCCCTTTCGACCTACGTCATCGCCTCCAGAATTCAGGTATTTTTCTCTATGTTCGTTCATTGTTTCAATATTCGATCACAAACTGAGTACCGTACTTTCAGTGATGCATCTCCTTCCCTTTCTCCTCATTGCACTCGCCTTTCTCCCGCTCTCGGCGGCGCTCCAGTGCTACGAGGACATAGTCAACAAAGTGAACAACAAAATTTCCGGGGCAAAGGTCCACAAATCTAAGCATTAAAATATATATTTATATTTTTTCAGACAGTCGCTTATTGCGACATTTACTGCTTATACAAGGAAAGAACTGAAGATCATACTGGGATTACGAATGTAACGATTGAATATGCGTGCACACGCTACAATCTGCCTTCGGGAGAAAAAAATAGATTTTTCCTTGAGAAAATTTTTAAACAAATGCAGATCGATTGGCATTACTATGCCGAAAAAATAAAAGATATCGATGGTAAAATACAAATCGCTGCTAGAGAGATAGATGCTACCTGCAATGTCGACCTGTGCAACGACTCGAAGGAGACTGTAGAGGCAACGTTCAAAGCTGCCGAAGATAGTGTCAAGCACAAGTGCTATAGAAGCGTTGAATACTCTTCCGATCCCATTGGAAGCAATCGAACGGTAGGGGTTTCGTCGAGCAATCGTCTGACTCTCTTAAGTTTGCATGCTCTCTCGTCTCTCTGATCGGCGAGAGAGCGTGCAAACTGGAGAGAGTCAGACCATTACTTGTTTCGTCGTTATTTTTTAATATTTTGATCTTTGAAGGATAAAGTGTCATGCGAATCTGAGTATTGCGTAACTGCCGAAGGCACTTGGGGAAACTTAAATCAAAAGATGTCGCGAACAACTTGGTGGAATGGTCATGACAGATGAGTGCTCAGAGGTGAATGGCAAGATGGAATGATCAAGCCATAAAATCGATTTGCAGGAAAAGTGTTACAATACATCAAGAATTGAACCGTACAGGTCCGAAAATGGTGAACCGAAAACGAGAAATGTTACATACAATATTTGTTGCTGCAAGGGTGACTACTGTAACGACAAGAAAGGAAACACTGGGGGAAACCCCGCATCCTCCCTTCCCCCTCTGATCAGAAACTGACCATTCATGAATAAACTGTCAGTAGGAGAACAAACGGCATTCAGTTGACATGATATACCCTGTTGCGTTTTTATGGCTACAATTGCATTGACGATATCTTTCCCTCTGCCCCCATCCCCTTCTCTCCTCAGCCCTCTCTCTTACCGCCCCCTCATCGTCGCTCCTCCCATCCATTTCCCTCTCCCTACACTCTCATAATTCTTCCTCCCATTCCTGCACTTACTTCCTCCTCCCTCCACCCCCCCCCCCCTCAATCTCGTGGTGTAAAAGGGGTAAATTCAATGAATACATTTACTTTTTCACGGACTTAAAAAATAAAAAAAAATAGAGGAAAATAGAAAAATCTTTTCCGTTGTTTGTTTGTCCAACGGTGCGGTAGTTTTGGGTACTTTTTCAATGACTTTCCTGCAAATATTGAGCACATTCTTTCCAAACTTAGAGTGCGCACGGCCGGTTTGCACTTTTAAGTGCAAACCGGTCGTTAAAACTTAGAAGGTTCGTGGAAATACGTTTTCTCCTTGCTTTGCTACATCGATTCCGTCCTTGTCGGATGGTGGTTCGATTCCCGGCAGCGTCGAACGTGTGTTCCATTCTCCGGGGTTCCGGGGATTAACGTGTGACAGAAATCATAAGCGTTGCGTTGCGTAGTTTCCCATTTGTTTACAACCAAACACTATTCAGTTCGCAAAAAAGTGCAAACACATTTGATAAAGCTTTTGTTATTGCAAAACTCATTCAAATTTAATTCAATTACCGCTGCGAACGTGTCAAATTGAAGTAAAATATAATTCAATTGCTAAGATGACGTGTCACTCCCTCCCTTCTTCAATCAATTCCTCACTTCTTCATTCATTCGTTCCCTTTCCTCTTGTTCTGATCAGTCGAGCGAGCCTCTCCTCTCCCTTTCGACCTACGTCATCGCCTCTAGAATTCAGGTATTTTTTCTCTATTTTCGTTCGTTGTTACAGTATTTAATCGTCGACCAGGGGATTAAGTGATACCTTTTGACCATTTTATTGTACCTGGTGAATTCGAATCAATCACAAATAATTCAATCACTGCAGTGTCTCTAGATATAACTTCAATTTTGCGATTGAGTATTAACATTCTATCGCAAACTGATTACCGTACTTGCAGTTATGCATCTCCTTCCCTTTCTCCTCGTTCCACTCGCCTTTCTCCCACTCTCAGCAGCGCTCCAGTGCTACGAGGGGATAGTCGAAAAAGAGAACAACCAAATTATTTCTGATTCGAAGGTCGCAACTTTTCGCGCACACACACATTATAAATCGTTTGTTTAACTTTTTTCAGAAAGTTTCTTATTGCGACAAGGAGTGTGTATACAAGGAAAATGATGAAGATCGTAATGGAAATAAATATGTGAAAATTGAGTATGAGTGCATACTCTACAATGAACAATTTGTGAGAAAATATAGTCATTGTCGAAATGAGCCATTACAGTTGTGAGAAATATAATTTAAAATTACAGATCGACTGGCATCGATATGTCGACAAAATCTTAGAAAGTGGTGGGAAAATGAGACTCATAAAAGTGACCCTGGCTACGTGCACTGTCGACCTGTGCAACGATTCGAAGGAGACTGTAGAGGCAACCTTCAAAGCTGCCGAAGATAGTGTCAAGCACAAGTGCTATAGTAGCAAAGATGGAACGACCGATTTTATCGAGCCCGAGGTGGGAATTTCGTATTAGTTTTCTTCCATTGAGCTCTTTCAAGCGTAAAGTCCCATGCACATCTGAGTATTGCATAACTGTCGAAGGAGCTCGAGGCGCAGAAAAAGAAGAGCTTCGCGGATGTCGCGAAATGGACGAACTTCGAAATTTGGACAAGGCAGAGGAGTGCAAACGGGTGAATTGCGCGAAGGAATGATCATGCTACAGAATGAAATTGCAGGAGACGTGTAGCCATAAAACAATTGAAGATGCTACAGTGAAGATTTGTTGCTGCAAGGGTGACTACTGCAACGACAAGAAAGGAAACGCTGGAGGAAACCCCGCATCCTCCCTTCCCACTCTGATCAGAAACTGACCATTCATCAATAAACTATCAGTAGGAGAAAACACATTCAGTAAACATGGGAATATCATTCACTTCCACACAACTCGATTACCCTCAAACCCTATAATATAATAATAAGTTTTACAAAATCAATTCCCGGATGGATTTGAACGATTACTGTATGAAAAAGATAATCGATTACTGCCTTTCTTCGTTTTCCGAACTTTGTAATCAAATTGAAAATTGATTTTTTGACCTCGCCATAAAGAATGAAAAAAATAATTTCGTCACGTATCACTCCCTCCCTCTTGTCCTCCTCACTCATTTTCCATTCATTTCCGACTCTTCTCTCCATCCCGAGTGGTCTCCCCCTTCAGTGGCTCCGTCCACGAGGATGTCGAGGTATGGGTTTATTCATGATTTCGGCGGTTGGGAAGGGCACGCTCGGTGAAATAGTGGAGGCGTAGCACTCATGGGTGTGTGGTATGGTTATATTCATGGTTTCGGCTTCGGGGTTGTATGGTCTTGGTCGTGTACGGAAAGCGAAGAGACATAGTTGAATGTCCCGAAATGAATTGTCCAGAGAAGCTGTCAAATGGTAGATTTCGCATATATCTTTTCGCATATGAAAATATATTGGCTCCGTCTGGATTGGGGGGACATATTGGGGTCCTGTCTGATTTGGGGGGGACATATCGTTGGTTTGGGGGGACATATCGTCGGTTTCGACGGATAAAATTCAGAATCAGAAAAATTCATTTTAAAGCAATTTTTGGACCCTTTGTAATTTTATGGACGTTAGATTTGGGTGGACATATTGTCGGTTTGGGGGGACATATGGTCGGTTTGGGGGGACATATGTCCCCCGAAACCAACACTGTCCCCCCAAACCAGACAGAGCCAATATATTTTCTTCCTCCTCCTTATCTATCCCATTTGCTCGGAATGAAGGGTCAAATAAGAAGAGAACGGCCAGAAACCAAAGAAGTGTCCAATGTAAAAATAACACGTCACATATCAGGAATGCACTGTGTGCTTTGACTGCTGAATGTATGGCTCCGATCTCGTCTAAACTGATGTGCTCATTCCAAGGCGACAGTGTTAGCGAGTACGCCGGTTGTCACAGGTATGGAATTAATTGAGTTTGTAATTCGGGTCAACGTACAGTCGCGCTCATAAGTGAGTGAGTACTTTTTGAATTTGCTGCAACTTTTTGCCCAGGGCAGGCATCATTCTGCCACTAAGGTAGCATGTGCCAAATTCATTGGAGATTATGGCCATGGTATTGGGATATGACGCAATAGCCTAATCATTGCGTAGTGATGACGCAATAAAAATGTACTTTTTCAAAACGGCTTTATTCTTGCATAGATTTTTTCCTACTGGCCACACTTTCTATGGTTGGAGATATGTCTGTGGACTACCCAGAAAATTTTTTTGAAGTTGCTGCGTGGTCGCACATTGGCTGCAGACTTGCTGCAAAATGGAGGTCGAAAATACAGATCTCGGCTCCTAGATAAGCTAGAGACTCGTTCAAAGCGTCAAAATGATCGTAATCACAATTCCACATGATCCGGAGAATAAGAAAACACTTGGTCAAAATTTGCCCTCAGGGCACCAAAAAATCACTTTTTGCATGCTCATTTTTTAGACATTCATAACTTTCTGGCCAGTTTTCGGAAAAATCTGGTTATTATGTGAGAATGTTCAAAATGTATTAAAGATATGATGCCCAACTTTTTAGACTGTTTGGATAACTTTCCTGCCCGCGGCGGACATTTTTCGGAGGGATACTCGGGTCGGGAAACACCTTGTTTACGCACTCTCGTCGTCTGTACTCTCTCGCCATAGCGGTAAACAAGGTGTTTCCCGACCCGAGTATCCCTCCGAAAAATGCCCGCCGCGGGCAGGAATGTTATCCAAACAGTCTAAAAAGTTGGGCATCATATCTTTAATACATTTTGAAAATTCTCACATAAAATCAGATTTTTCCGAAAACACGTCCAATGAATTTGGCACATGCTACCTTAGTGGCAGAATGATGCCTGCCCTGGGCAAAAAGTTGCAGCAAATTCAAAAAGTGCGCACTCACTTATGAGCGCGACTGAATCTTCCTTCGACACATTATTTCGAGAAGAAAATCGGTTAGGAATTGCGGGAAATTTTAGGAAATTAACAGATATTTTTTCAGATTTGACCAAAGTTCGATTAACATCATAATGACGTCACTTCTGGAGAAGCATAAAAGTAGCAAAAACAAAGTCGATAAGGGAATCAATTTTATACGAGGAGCGAGAGGAGATGAAGACCATGAGAGATTGTCTATTGCGTGTCAATAGACCCCTCCGGAATTCTGAAACGATTTCATCTATTGCGAACCAGAACAAAACTTTGATAAATGTATGACCAAATTGTTTCACTTTATCAGACGCAAATTTCAGCAAAATTGTTATCGATTCAACGATAAAAAATCGATACTTTGTTTGCTTTGAATTTTTGTCGTTTTATTATTACATCAGTTCTTGAAATATTTCTCTAAAATAATAAAAAATAACCAGCGCCTGATAATCAAAGCAAATTTGAACAAATATACCGTTAGTCAGGATTAGTTATGTCGACTTAATCACGGCTCGGTAAGGCAGCCCTTGAACGCACGCATCGAGCCCCTCTGCCCTCACACTAACCCGGCGCAGTTAGAACGCGCCCTCTCGCCTGCCTATTTATGTGAGCGCGCCCTCGGCGCGCGAAACGAGGGCTTCTCTCTCTCTTTAACGACGCGATCCCCCCATTAAGAGACGTTCCACGAGAGAACGTACTTTCTCCACGGATGACTATTTTTCGATGAAAATGACGAAAAACATACTTAGGAAGCGATCGGATGCAGATAAAGTGTCGAAAACGTCGATTTTCGTCGTTTTTTGCCCGCCGTGAAAATTTTGTAATGTCATAGGAAAAATTGTATTGCATTTTCGAAATCAGCGCGAAAAACTACTCCAGGGGTCCAGTTTTCACGAGATGTTTCACTATGTGCTCGGAAGTTATAGCGCCCAGAAGAAGGAGTCAACAACGGGAGCAACGGCCACATCAACCCATACTACAACTACTTCAAATGTTAATCGAAAGTACGTTTTCTGATGGTTCAGAATGATTTTCATAGTGCACATCTAAACATTTCTTCAGCCCAAGCTTACCCTCATGGAGTATCATCTTGATTATCCTTGGCACCATATTGTTGGTCGGGTGTGGATTTGGAACAGTGTTGTTATTTATTCGATATAAAATGAGAGAGGTATTCATTTTTTTCGAAAATGTCAAAACTCAATATTTGAAGGAGTTCAAGTTCAACGGTGGGATGGAAAATAACTCGAATTTTCAAGAAATCATCTATTCTACCGAACCAGGTGAATTCGTTCAATTGACATGAGACATGATTCATAGATTGAAAAAAATCTGAAATCAAATATAATGGGAGCATAATGGACAGTAGTTTTTGAGTGAGACTTGGTCAGATCGAAATCATATGTTTTCCTTGAAAATATCAAAGCATTCATTTGTTGCGGGCGGCCAGCCTACATTCGGAAAAGTAAGTTGAGCTAATAAGAGATAGATTCATTCAGTAATTCAATTTTGTATGTTTAATGTTTACAAAAATTGTTGAAGGTGCTGCTAATTTCATCTGTTGATGCATATTCTTCCAGGTCTTCCAGGTATGCATTACTCATATTTTTTAAATTTTTTTTTCATATTTGTCAATGAGTTCAAAATTGAAAATATTATTGGCGTGGGCGGATTCGGAATTGTATTCGAAGTGATTCATGCTTTGGATGCGAGGAGATATGCAGTGAAACGAATTCCCGTCGATCCCAAGTACGATTGCTTGCCGAATTTAATTATTGCACCCTTATAACTCGAATTCAACTCCTTTGCTTTTCAAATGCGTTGCACACTGTATAATTATTAATTTGGTATCGGAATGCGCATACACGCCAAGAGTTATTTTGCCAGCTCTTTGGTTCAAAAGCTACAAAAGCAACGTGTTTCAGGGAAGAAAAGAGAATGGTAGTGAGGGAAGTTCAAGCGATGGCCAAATTCGATCATCCGGGAATTGTTCGATACAATAATGCGTGGATTGAGGCACCTCCTCCGGGATGGCAGGTTTTAAATTTGATATTGAATTCTTAAAAATTTAACTTTACATAGTATGAAACTGATATGGCAATGCTTGAAAAGATTGGATCGTCGAAGAATTTATAGGTAAGTTTTCAGAGCAGTAATCAGATCACCGGGGGGCGGACAATCCGGAAAAGGATCGCCGCTCGCTGGAGATTCGAGCTAGCCACTTGGGTGTTGTTTCATTGTAACCAGTATGTACTACCCTACATTTGCATATATAATTCTTGCTACCAGGCGAACTTAAGTTTCATTCCATATCTCCATATCCATATCCATATCATGTCCATATCCATATCATATCCATATCCATATCCATATCCATATCATGGTCCAAAATTGAGAATTTGAGTGGAAAACCATGGTTAGATAAACACGAAATATCGTAACGAATTCATATTCCAGTATTCCAGTAACTACTGTAACCCGGTGATATGGGTATCGATTGGTTACGATATTTGGTGTTTATCTAACATGATTTTCCACTAAAATTCTCAATTTTGGACCATCAACCCAATACATAGATATGGAGTGATACTCAAATTCGCCTGGTAACAAGAATTATATATGCAAAGATAGGGTAGCACACATACTGGTTACAATGAAACAACACAAGTGGCTAGCCCGAATCTCCAACGAAGTGCGATCCGTTGCCGGATTGTCCGCCCCCCATATCACCACATATTTCAGAAATTCAACTCCGCATTGGATAGCGCGTTCCTCTATATCCATATGGAGGTACCACACTATAACTCTTTGTTTGTTATATCATATTTCTTGCAGTTGTGTAATTACTCATTGGCTTTTTGGCTAGATGAGAACAGGGCACCCATTACCCGATCTTTCTCTCGTATGAAGTCATGGTTCATGCAAATACTATCTGCGGTTGCTTACATACTCGAGCAAGGCCTCTTGCATAGGGATCTAAAGGTTCATTTTAAATATTTAAATATTTTAAATATTCTAAAAAATATTTTAAAGCGAAATACTCAATTCAGCCGGGCAATATTTTGTTCGCGGATGAGCATCGGTTAAAAGTGTGCAACCTCGGATTGGCGACGGAGAGAAGAGAAGAAGGAGGGTTGCAAACTGCGCTTACTCGCACAAATATTGGAACTGATCTGTATATGAGCCCAGAAAGCGTAAGTACTGATATAGCAAAGATTAAAACAACAATATTTTTAGAGAGATTTTCACTCGAAATACAGTTCAAAGACCGACGTCTTCGCTCTCGGCCTTATTCTCATAGAGCTATTCGTAGTAATGACAAGTGAGGATCGAGCTAATTTGATTTTTTCAGATTTTCGGCGAAATTCGGCGTGGAAAAAAGTGCGAGATTATCGGAAACTCCGAAGCTGTATGTGTCCACAATGAAATGATAGAACGAGTCAGTTTTCAGGCAAAAATGGCTGAAGAACTTACTCGAATGGATCCTAAGAGTTGGCCGTCTTGCAAAGAAATACTAGAACGTCCATCTCTCGCAGTAGAGTAATAATTATGTTGTTAACGTTACTTGTTTTCTCTTTTTTGTGATCAGAACTACATTATGACTGTCATTTCCGTCGAAGTTGCAATTTGACTCTTCATCCAACTATTTTTTTTCATCAACTACAGGTATGAAATTTCTTCTGAAAGCAATGCCAACTGTGTCTCTACGTACTTTCTGAACCTGATTGAAGATAATGTATTTGTTTCGCTTTTTCTGAGAGAAAGTAGAAGGGTTTGAGCGCTGATTGATTCACATACAAAAGAGAGAAGGTTTGACCACAGACAGCTGTAATCGCAAGCTCACCCAAATTGCTCTAATCTGTCCTTTTTCATGGACGCGACATATTAGAGGCTAAATTCAAATGTATATTATGTATCCATTTAACTGGCAACTGTGTTTGTCAAATACAATGTATTGCTATTCGAAAGTTACTGTACATTCTTCACAGAAGTGGCATTATTCACGATATCATATGATCGATTCCATTGTTGTGTTAGCTGATCGAAGTAGTTGTTCGACTCGTCATCCAGTCGACTCTGAGCGTACATCAGGGGAAGACCGCTGCAATAACGATTTATTGATTCGGAACATGAAAACAACTGATGAATTCATGTCGACGAGAGATTTTTCATCATAGTTTTTACTATTATTTAAATTTAGATTGCGAAAAAGTTCTCATCAATAATATTTTTGAATTCAAACCTAATCCTGCGATTCTTTCTCGTTTCTGCCCAAGAGACAAGGCACTCCGGAAATACGAGTGGGCGGAGTTTATCCAACGACCACGATATCAGAATGCCGACGGTGACGGAGGCACTGGCAAACGTATTTGTCAGCCACATCGAAAGTCGTTTTTTATACTCATAATTTAGGCAAAAATATGCGCATGCCCGTGGATTGAACATAATGTTCAATGTTCATTTGAAAAACTCACACAGGCACGGCTAAATTCGAGAGCATCACAAGCAAGTGCAGCATCCATTCGCTGTCTCGAGTAAATGGAATGAGTGGTGGAGCGGCGAATGCGAACTGACATTGCCAATCTAAGTTTCAAATCTGCTATCTTTGCTCACCACAACCAATGCGAATGCATACATGACGACATCGTTGCCCTGAGTGAGTTGCTGAAAATAATATTGTTTGCATTTTAAATTTTTTATGGAAAAGGTTTTCTTACTTTACAGCACCAAATATTCTCGTCAAGTTGCAGCCTCAAGCTCAAAGTGTACATGTCTTTCGATGAATCTCCGAAGAATTTCCTGCAATGTTCTCGTTATGACAACATACCGCATCGTAAGAAACAACAGATATGAATAATAGTTACGTGTGTACTCGGGCGCAGTACCTATTTGAAATTTATTTTCTAGACATTCAAACTTTGATTACCTAGCCCCGTCCGTAGTCCAGACAGTGGGCCGTCGGATGTCGATCGAATTCAGGTTCACCAGCCGTTTCTCATTCTCTCGTAGCAGTTTTTTAATGAGCTGAAATTGAGACCATCACGGGAATTGAAAGAACTGCTTGCAAAATAGAAGACAGCGTGTAGTACAATTGCGAATAGAAAGCAGGGATAACCGGGAACGTATTCTAAAATAATTAAATTATTAATAAATACAATTTCATTCATAGCAATATTAGTGACGTAAACTTACCGTTCATGAGCAACCATGCTGTCAAATTGGATACAATCAGATCTTGAATGATGTAAATAGCCGATATGTAAAGCCTCCGAATTCTTTCGTAGTCTCGAACGAATCGAAGAGCCAAGTATCTGAAGTTCGGAGGTAAATGCTAATACTTCGGAGCATATCGGGCTCTAATTCGAGGAAAATTGAATCAGACCGCTCGCAATAGATGGCCATTGCGAATCTCGCAGCCGTTGCAAATCCAGCCAAACGTAGATGTGAACAAACCATCAACGGCAAGGATATGAAACCTTAGTTAATATTTTAATACTTTGTATTCACGCTATCGTAGTGCCTGCACTATTCGAAACTATTCCAATATATATTGAACTTATAGACCATAAGTTCTAAATAATAAATCACCTGGTTCTCCTATGAGTCCAGCCTCGTAGAATATCTGAATAAATCTTCCAAGGCACGATACGGTAAGCATGACAACTCCATAGATTGTGATGAAGACGAGGTTCAGATGAACAGGCTGAGGGAATCTGTGAACATTTATCGATTCTGAAATCTTACCGGGAAACGAATAGCGAAACTAAGAATGGACACTGTGAATATTACATCAAGTATTAACATTGTTGCCTGCAATTTTCGAAATTATTCAGCTCATTTTCATTTGTGTAATTGTCTATAAATTGTCAATAAGCCTTTCTCACCTCGAATGACGCAATTACTCGATAGAAACCGCGCAAATCATCCAAATCATCGATTCTCAGCATGTGAAAAATCCACACTTCCGATCCGAATTCAGTGGTAAAGTGGAATGGCACGGAGTAATTCATAACTGTAAATTTAAAGTAGAATATTGAACGAGCACTCAAAACTGTCACCTGAAATTCAATGTGAAGACAAAACAATTAGGAAGTGCAATCAACAACGTAAAATACAGTGCTATTGAATGTACATCGAACGTTGGAAAGAATTTAATATTTAAAAAGCAGGAAGTAAATTGTTTCCTCTATGACATTCTTATAAGAATGATAGCCAAGCTGAGAGTGGGAGAGGGACTTTCGAAGATCATAACAAGAGTTCACTTGCTGGAATTGAATCCTTCTTGCTGAATTTCCACTATCTCACACATTTAAACTTTCATTGAAATTCCAACTGACACAGTGCAGGTATGGTCATTGACCACTAGTAGTTACGCAAACAAGGGAAAAGTGAGAAAAAAGTGAAATGTGAAGAGTTATTCGTTCATTCTTTCACGAATAAACCAAAAGGTGTTTTATCGGCTAGAAATTGATTTTTTGCACGAAATCTCTCGCTTAGGACGTGGTCCGTCAGAAAGGACCGAATAAAATTTCGAAAGTGAAGAGCTTATCAGAGCGACAATTTACGCTGATCGGAACTGCGCTCCAGGTTTTCATCCTAACTAATTTTCTAGAAATGCACGGTCAGTCATGGAAAAATTAAAACAAATGTGAATCACTAACTATGCAATGCGCGCTAAGATATGATGCAAGAGTACTTTCAATGAATCTTGCATCTTATGTGATAAATTTAAATTGTTTTTCATCTTTTAGAGAGTAATAAGATTCGATACGAAGTGAACCTTTATGCGAGCAGATATTCATGGTATGGAATTATGTGCTCAGCCTCGATTCCGATAAATTTCCAGAATTTTTATTTTGTAGTGTTATGAATACAAAAATTGAGTTCTGTTGAGAAGACAAATGGTTTTGCTTCTCGAAAACGTATTTCGTGATACAAAACCGCTTTCTGTCATGATGTCCACCTCATAACTGACTTGTCTAGAATAAGTAAAATTACGTTTATAAATCTTTATAGAAAACAAATCAAAAAGTAATCAAAACATATGACGCCGTTTGCCTAAAAATCGAGCAAATTGGAGCAGGTCTGGCACAGAGAAAAAAGGTCGAATTTCTGAATCTTCGGATGTGGGGGTTCTCAAGGGTACTGATGACGGTTATGTTCGGAATGGAGATATAAATGTGAAAATTTCGGAGCTTGTTACCGTTGTGGAGCTCTAGGCCGTTCAGATGATAGCTTTAAAAATTGAATTTTGACTTTACTCCTCCTTTAAGCTCAGATCTGAATTATTTGTTTAATTACCGTTTCCACATCAGAAGCTATTATTTTTATCGTTGAGGACCATTCTTCCACGAGTGATTCACATGACGCGAGCTGCAGTTAATCTGAGCATCCGGGTAGGCATTACACTAATTCTAAACAAAAAAAAGTGAGCAGTTATTTTTTCAAGACAATTTTTAAAAAATCAACTGCTCACGTTTGCAAAATGTTCAGTGCGAAATGGTCACCCCTGTCGCGTTTCCTGACTCTCGAAGCACGACAAAATGAGCGAGAGGAAAGAGAGAAAATAATGAAACATATCCGAAATTTAAGCGCGAGCAACAGCGTCATCAACAACAAGCGAAGAAAGTGTTGAGAAGAAATCACACAAGGCAGCTCCTAACTCACTATTGTTGTCCTGATAAACAATTTGATCGACAAATGAACATAATGTATTTTGACACATGGGAAAATCATGAAATGCAGAAAACACAATAAATATTGTACATAAATATGAATATTTTGCCAAACGGTGATTTCAACCGAATTTGGTACAAAATGCAGTCGCTCCAAAAAGGATTTTCTGAAACTGACAATCAGCTCAGGAAAAATTAATTTGACCCGTCTTATATCGATATTTCAGAACCCATTTAAAAAAAAGTAATATTTGTCGAAAAAACTATTTTTCGGGGAAATTGCGAAAAAAACCCGATATTCAGGTATTTCAGGCACAACCTGCCCTAAAAAAGTAGAGATCTCCAAAACCATTCCAATTAGTGAGTGGTATGGCAAGAGTTGTAAATTAATTTTCGCATGAAGCTCTTATAGCTCTTAAAACTATGGGACTGTTGAAAACATGTCAAAAGTTTGAATTTCCGCGCTCAAAACTGGGTTCCTAAAAGCTAAAGAACCCTGTTCCTGAACTAAGAACCGCATCCTCTCTCAAAGATAATTGTGACTTATACTGGCAAGGTAGGTTACATTGGTGGATAATTGAAATCGCGAGACGCATTGGTATGGATACCGTAAGCCAAAAATCTCAACTGGAACCCCATGATGAAAACCCCAACTCGGATTACTCATCTCTAATAGGCCTCTCGTGGGTGATCAGACTCAACAGTACCAGTTCGGTCTATGTCCATCGTACTTTACCACTGTGGCCTAGATTGGCCCCTTTCTCTATTCTCAATGGAATGCTGAGTATCTAAAAAGACAGGGTTTCTGGAAGCCCCTGAAGATTAGGACATTACTATATTCGTTTTCTTGGTTGAACAGATTTATGATAGAGTGCGCTAAGGAGAGTATAAATTTCCCTATCTGTCATTAAAAGACTCGAGCCGATTGTACAGCAACGAACTATGGGAGTGTTCAGAATGCCTGATGGTCGAAATCGGCAAAAACTTTCTGACCAAACCTGATAACTACCGACCTTGAATAATATGATTGTTTTCCTTGTAACTGAGACCTCGAAAGTGCTGATAATTAGAAGCTTCCAACCACACTTTCTTGCCGATATGGGGCAATTTCTGCAAACATCTGGGTTATCCCCAGTCAATGTTGAAATTGTCCTATTTTTTAAAAATAAATTCGAAAAACCCTTACCTTAATGAGCAAGTCTGCGCTTTCGGTCGATAGATACCGTATGTTATAGCGCTCTGTATTCGTAATTCGCAATTTATCAAGTCTTCTCGTAAACATTTCGAGTATGATTGGTCCCCATTGCACTTCGTGCGCACCGAAGAGGTTGCCGATAGGCCCTGGAAGAGGGGCAATGCCGCGGGTATTTCGAAATGTACCGTTATTAAGGTAGGCCATGGATATGAAACAATTTTGGCCTTCTAAGTAAAATTCAAAAAAAAGATACACCTAGTGGTTTACCAAATGTAATATCTGCAAGTCGGCGTCCGCAATAATGGTCGAAATGATCAATAATGGACAATGATCGAACGACTGATGACAATTCCAGAAGAAATTTCTCTGAACAAAAACAACATTAAATATGGGACCATTTTGAATGAATTCATCGCCAACCTGGCAGAGAAATTCTGTTGACGTTGAGGGTGAGGTGGTCAACATTGTGAGCTTGCAGCTCCTTTAGAAGAACATTCCTGCAAAGGGTTATTGTATAAACATCGGTAACATTGTAGTTTTTCATTCGACAAGTAACCTAACTTTCGCAATGTTCGCACTGTCACTATGGGTGACTGAACATGCCCCCGAGCACTCCTTTAACTCACCAATAGTATAACCAAAAAGCTTGCGAAATATTCAACTCTATTAATTATCCACTCTATTCAAGGCATACTTCGCAACCTTATTTCCCTGTGTGAATATGAGGAAAAACATGGGCAAACGTGAAACAGATGCAAAACGAACGCAGCATACGGCCTGAGCTCATCGATGTCGATCCTGACTTTCTCGCTATCGAAACTGCCGACCACATTCCACCCCATTGACTCCCCCAAATGAGGACAATCCGTTGGCTTGGTTCCCATTCCAGAGCACTCCACCAGATATTCCCATACATCGATGTCTTCCTTATTAGGGAAACACTTATCGCTCTCAAGAACCTCTGTCCCGTAGTAGACCTGTAAAGCATGATTTTTTTTCATTTTTTGTTCACTGCGTCAATAATAAAAACATCCGAAAAAGTGTTGACCACCACTTTCTCTTCGCAATTTGAGTGTGAATATTTCCTGATGCGGCCAAGTAGTTCTGGCTTGCGGAGATTTAGGCGCAGCTGGTACAGATTCGCGAGTCGCTCAGGCACTAGGACTGAGTGCCTGAGTTGGATACGATGCCTAACCTTGAAAGAAGGAAACATTTATGCAATTTGGAATGTGCAGCCAAGATCGACAACGAACTGTTCGTGGCGTATGGGTGGGAACGGGCCCACGAGCGTAGCTGTCTACGTGGCGTCGAAAGGCTCGGCATGTCTACAACGAAATAAATGGAAGCGATAACGTATTTTGAAGCTACCATATGATGAGTGAATCAGCCTACCAGTCTAAGTTCGAACACCGACTCCGGAACGCATTCGACAATGGAATACACGAGTTCGCATGGCAAAGATTCGAAGGGAGAGAGGCTTTCACTGCCTTGATTGACAGATATTTTGAGAACTCTCAGATTCTCCGAGCAATCGTCATCTTGCGTGGCGAGCAACAGAGCTTCTCAATAATCAGTTCAACATTTGCGTTTTGACTTGATAATGATCTCCGCTTTCACTTAGTTCACCCATTTGGAAGAGAAACTTGTTAGTAGACTGGAATAACAGTTTAAGTCTGGCTAATTATCGATTGACATACGGTAGCTGACCCAATGCTAATTATTGATTGGCATACGGCAATTCAAAGATCAAAGGTCAAAGTCATAAATCTGAACCAGGGAATAATAGGCGACCCATGGCTAATTACCGATTGGTATACTGTAGTTGGCTCAATGCTAATTATTGGTTGGTATACGGTAATGTACCAATGCTTTGCTGACGTCATCAGCCCCTCACCCCCCTATTTCGCAATCCGAACAGACGTACCGACACACACTGCGCTTTATATAGGTAATGATAATCCTCAGAACGATTCTTCAGAACCCTTCATTCGTCCTCGATTCGTGTTTGATGCTTAGGTAAGTATCGGAAGTACGGCCTCTCTCACGACAAGCTAAATAATGAATTTTGCTTTTCAGGGGAAACAACTACCTACCTCGAACAATATGATTATTTTCCGTGTAATTTAGATCTCGAGTGTGATCATAATAAACAGCTTCGAACCAAACTTTCTTGCCGAAATTTGGCAATTTCTGAAAAAATCTGGATATTCTTTGCCCAATGCACTTTTAATCGGAATTCAAGTATCTTATTACGTAAGTGAATGAACACTGACCGTAATTAAGAATTCAGCGCTTCCACGAAAATCGGTGTCACGTAGAAATTCAATTTTTAATTTATCTAGCCTCTTCGCAAAACATGTTGAGGATTATTGTTACTTTCACTGCAGCTGGAATTCCCTTCAGGAAACCATGTGCCCTATTCGCGTCTCCATATGCGCATATGTGCACGATGTACATAGACCGAACAAACGATGACGCATCGATAAGAAACTTCTCTGAATTATGGTATTTCAGTTATGTATGAATCCTGTAGCACACCTGGTGATGGAACATTACTGGAAGACAGGGTTAGCTGTTCCACGCAACGCGTTTCAAGTGTTTTCAATATCGCGGCCCTGAATGACATAGTATATGTTGGGGAATAACATAATTTTCAAAACGAACGTCGCATTACATCCTATCTTCTTGGCCATAACGGAAAGGTGATGGATTTGAAAATTGTCGAGAAGGTTCCAAGCACAATTCGACCCCAGTCCATCGTTCCATTCGAAAGCATTTCCATACTCATGTTGACGCATATCGTCCATGTGCACTTTGTAAACTCGTGTTCCTATGCTTGCAACTAGACATTCCCACGCCAACACATGTCTATATCTGGCGCTTGTGGGACATGTTTCAAGAAACAGATAATACTGCTGCAAAAGCACTCCTCAGAAAAGTACACAATCAAACAACAAAAATCAAAATGAACGTATTTATCGTTCCACTCACTTTAGTCGTGTTATATTTTGAAGTTGCCACTCGTTGGATTCGGCTGTGAAGTGGTGGTGGGTAATAGCGGAGATGTAGGCGCAGCTCAAATAAATTCGCCTTTCGACTGGAAACGATTACAGTGATTGAGATTCGACTTAGGCTTCGGACGGCATCGTGAGACTGAAATGAATGCGGATAATTTCCAGCTACAATCAATTGATATGAATAAGCAAACGCAAAATGAATTAACTTATCTTCATTTAGCATTTTTCATGAAATATGTACAATGTTTTAAGAAATTCCTAACCCTTTCTAATTGAACGCTTAGTTGATCAACGAGTGGAATGGTTTGGCGCTGACGAGCAAATTCGTAGACATGACTTCGAAGTACTCGGCAAGTCTGAAAGGTAATTTATGTGTGATGCCATAGTTTTAACCAGATATTAAGCAAAATTGAATCAAGACACTTGAAAATGCGATTACGATGAGGTGGGTTCAAAAAACAAACTAAAACATACCTGCATAAGCTCGCGAACTGACTCCGGGACGAATTCAATAATGACAAACACGAGTTCGCGTGTCAAGCACTCAAAGGGAGAGAGACTCATTAAATACCGATCATCGACGATTTTGAGGGTTTCAACGTTCTCCGAGCAATCTTCGTCTTGAGTGGAAAGTAGAAAAGTATCTTCCATCCTGTTGAACAGGAAAGAATTAATTCATTGAGAAACACCTGACAAAAAAGGGGATCGCTTTATTCCGCTCTGAGATAAGTATGTGACGAAAATAATGGGCTAGCATTCGAGCGAAGTATTCCCTATCGAAATACTCTCACTCGTTGTGTCAAAAAGCGATGAGAGATGGGGAAACATTTTTGGATAATCTGATGGAAAGGTTAATATATTTGCCCAGCTAACATTCGAAACCGCAAAGGATAATGCACAAAAAGAGCGAATTAGCCTATGCAGATTTACTCACGGTCCGATAACAATGCTACAATGTTGAAAAATTATAAAACTGTTAAACAAATTGCTTAGTATACCCGTAGTATGTGGCGGTGACGTGACATCGATATCTATAGATGACTCACAGGTTGATGATTCTCGGCGATTTCGAAACAAGCTGAGCAATCTGATTTCGTCAATCTTCCGCTATTCATCATTCTCTCATGAATTCATGCAATGATGTAATAGGCGGGGTATTTGTGCCTGGATGTGAGATTGGAATAGCAATTGTCTGTGAACAAATCACCATTCCTTGCGATCTGATTACTCGTTCGTTTTTTTCCCGATCGACATAATTATGCTGATATTCCAAAAAAAGTTTGACCTGAATTTCACATTTTCTAGATTGCCGAATGTCTACTTCACAACAGTGTTTTGCACATGAAGAATCGATTTCGATGGATTTGGGATCACTCAAACTCTCAAGTATTCAAGATGCGGACGTCTTATCTCCTTTCGAATCTTTACCATGCGATCTCGTATTTGCAATCATAGAATGCGTGCCGGAATCGGTGTTCGAGCTCAGGCTGGTCAGTTAATTGCGTTACTTTTTTCTTGGTAAACTTAAAAGTCTAATAACATTCTTTGGCTACTTACATTTTCCTCTTTTCAGCATACGAAGGAATCAAAACTTACGTATTTTCTTTCAGACTTGTCGAGCACTCCAAAATCATATCGACGAATTTGCGCGCCTTGTCGACTACTTGCAAATTACCTTCGACAGAGTACGGGTTTATCCGTGTATTTTCCCCCAAATGTATCAGTGTTAATTCAGAGAAAATGCGCTTCTTGGCAAATTGATTGTGGTTGTGTGAGCATTATGCGACATTGCAGCCAATTATTTTTGGTATTGATTGATAACATCAATTTTTCAGTCTCTGGATCCAGTCCGAGTTGAATTCACTTGTAATGTTGCTGATCGAATGGCGAACTTATTCGAATTGCGTATCCAGCTACGATATTCAACACGGACATTTGATTCCAGCTCCAGTCGAATAAAGCGAAGATGTTACGTTGTTGGGTATCAAAAGGTGAGTGGAAAATAATATTGGTTCTCCATTTCTTCATGTCAAAAACGATCAGTGGAACGGCGCGAAAGTGCATAGCATGACTAGATCCTTGTATTGTTTCTAATATTAGGTTGAGTAGAAAGTTCTGTCGCATTTTGAGGGCCCATTTCAATACCTTTGTTCTCTGTTCTTTGTCAAAAGCGGAAGCCCTATTTTTCAAGTTAATGAGGTATGCAAGGGGACATTTTAGGTATGATTTAAATTTGGTAATCACTGCCTATCTAAAGGAGTTACATCTAAAAGATCGTCAACGAGGGTTCATCTTTTCATGACACAATGATGTTCTTATTAATTTCTACTTTGACAACAAAGGTAGGTAAACATCAAATAGGGCATCCATATCAGGGACTTGTACCTTTGCTACCGCTGGGCGAAGTTGGTTCGAAACAGTCATCAATAAGTGGTTTAATCTAATTGATTAGATTCGGTCTGATGAATATACACCGTCAGTCGTTAAGCGCCCTCTTTTAGAAGCAGGCAATAGCCACAACCCCACTATGCGCAATCTCAACATCAATATTGGGGGTAGCTATTCCATTATCAACCATGGGCTTTAGTTGTTCCGAAGCGTGTGAAAATATGACAAATATTTTCACGGCTGAAATAGGGATTCTCACAATATCACAATGATGAATGTGTCTCTGACTTTGTCCCTTCTCCGAGGCTGCTCCAATTGCCTAGGCATGTTACTGCATGGGTTGATTGCTTCAAATGGTTGATATTCAAATTGTGGATTAGGGTCCAAGCCTCACTCGAATCCACCCCATTTCCACTATTATTAAAACAGGTATCGTGCACCGCTACATTCACTTTGTGTCCAATACTCGTGACCAGACCTTCCCAAGCAGTCTGATCTCTCCCATAAATGTGGTACATGCACGAACTGAGGCGGTACTCCTACAAATCTTCATTATTTGACTTCGCAAATAGACAAATTAATTCAGAAGCTTCTCACATCACACGAATGTATCAGGTTGAGTAGAAAGTTTTGTCTTATTTTTGATATTTAAACGCTTGGTTACTACTATGGTTCAAACGGGTGCATCATCTAGATATTCTAAGGAATACTATGGATAGTCCCATGCTATAAATTAATGGTGTTACGGACATCTCACTGGCAATATGTTGGGAGCTATGATTCGAATAATTTGATCATTTGCATTTCAATGACTCGTGTTCTTTAACTTGCCGCCCATCCTAGAAGTTAGACAGGGCTGCGAACAAGTGATAATTGAAATGTGCAATGTCCAAGGAATAAAATAAGAGTATTAGAAGGTATCATTAACAACAGGCCTTCCTTTTCTGCGATTTAGTAAATCACACCATGGTGTGTGGTGTGGTGGGTTACGGTAGCGTGCATTTAAGTTTTCTGTGATTTAGTAAATCACACCATGGTGTGTGATGCGCCGTTTTTTGCGCAGTTTTTCATATTTTGAATTGAACCTTTAATACAAGAAGATAAAAGTTATGCATTGATTAGAATTGTCAAAAATTGTCTTCTAAGGGTGTAAACTCCAGTTTATAAATAGGGTTTGCTACGACCTCGTCCTTTCACCCCCCCCCCCCCTCCGTATGAGATCTCCCCACCCGACAAAAAAAAATCTAAACAACAAACAACACGAGAAATTTCAGAGGAATAACAAGCCGTTACACCCACTCGGGACATATTTGATAAAGATCAACACAATCTCGCTCAGTGGATCAGTGGAACGGCGCGAAAGTGCATAGCATGACTAGATCCTTGTATTGTTTCTAATATTAGGTTGAGTAGAAAGTTCTGTCGCATTTTGAGGGCCCATTTCAATACCTTTGTTCTCTGTTCTTTGTCAAAAGCGGAAGCCCTATTTTTCAAGTTAATGAGGTATGCAAGGGGACATTTTAGATATGATTTAAATTTGGTAATCACTGCCTATCTAAAGGAGTTACATCTAAAAGATCGTCAACGAGGGTTCATCTTTTCATGACACAATGATGTTCTTATTAATTTCTACTTTGACAACAAAGGTAGGTAAACATCAAATAGGGCATCCATATCAGGGACTTGTACCTTCGCTACCGCTGGGCGAAGTTGGTTCGAAACAGTCATCAATAAGTGGTTTAATCTAATTGATTAGATTCGGTCTGATGAATATACACCGTCAGTCGTTAAGCGCCCTCTTTTGCTGAGACTCCTTCTTTAAATATTCAATATGCGGAAACCATCTGCCTCTTCTAGAGTTTATCAAGCGAGATTGTGTTGATCTTTATCAAATATGTCCCGAGTGGGTGTAACGGCTTGTTATTCCTCTAAAATTTCTCGTGTTGTTTGTTGTTTAGATTTTTTTTTGTCGGGTGGGGAGATCTCATACGGAGGGGGGGGGGGGGTGAAAGGACGAGGTCGTAGCAAACCCTATTTATAAACTGGAGTTTACACCCTTAGAAGACAATTTTTGACAATTCTAATCAATGCATAACTTTTATCTTCTTGTATTAAAGGTTCAATTCAAAATATGAAAAACTGCGCAAAAAACGGCGCATCACACACCATGGTGTGATTTACTAAATCACAGAAAACTTAAATGCACGCTACCGTAACCCACCACACCACACACCATGGTGTGATTTACTAAATCGCAGAAAAGGAAGGCCTGTTGTTAATGATACCTTCTAATACTCTTATTTTATTCCTTGGACATTGCACATTTCAATTATCACTTGTTCGCAGCCCTGTCTAACTTCTAGGATGGGCGGCAAGTTAAAGAACACGAGTCATTGAAATGCAAATGATCAAATTATTCGAATCATAGCTCCCAACATATTGCCAGTGAGATGTCCGTAACACCATTAATTTATAGCATGGGACTATCCATAGTATTCCTTAGAATATCTAGATGATGCACCCGTTTGAACCATAGTAGTAACCAAGCGTTTAAATATCAAAAATAAGACAAAACTTTCTACTCAACCTGATACATTCGTGTGATGTGAGAAGCTTCTGAATTAATTTGTCTATTTGCGAAGTCAAATAATGAAGATTTGTAGGAGTACCGCCTCAGTTCGTGCATGTACCACATTTATGGGAGAGATCAGACTGCTTGGGAAGGTCTGGTCACGAGTATTGGACACAAAGTGAATGTAGCGGTGCACGATACCTGTTTTAATAATAGTGGAAATGGGGTGGATTCGAGTGAGGCTTGGACCCTAATCCACAATTTGAATATCAACCATTTGAAGCAATCAACCCATGCAGTAACATGCCTAGGCAATTGGAGCAGCCTCGGAGAAGGGACAAAGTCAGAGACACATTCATCATTGTGATATTGTGAGAATCCCTATTTCAGCCGTGAAAATATTTGTCATATTTTCACACGCTTCGGAACAACTAAAGCCCATGGTTGATAATGGAATAGCTACCCCCAATATTGATGTTGAGATTGCGCATAGTGGGGTTGTGGCTATTGCCTGCTTCTAAAAGAGGGCGCTTAACGACTGACGGTGTATATTCATCAGACCGAATCTAATCAATTAGATTAAACCACTTATTGATGACTGTTTCGAACCAACTTCGCCCAGCGGTAGCAAAGGTACAAGTCCCTGATATGGATGCCCTATTTGATGTTTACCTACCTTTGTTGTCAAAGTAGAAATTAATAAGAACATCATTGTGTCATGAAAAGATGAACCCTCGTTGACGATCTTTTAGATGTAACTCCTTTAGATAGGCAGTGATTACCAAATTTAAATCATACCTAAAATGTCCCCTTGCATACCTCATTAACTTGAAAAATAGGGCTTCCGCTTTTGACAAAGAACAGAGAACAAAGGTATTGAAATGGGCCCTCAAAATGCGACAGAACTTTCTACTCAACCTAATATTAGAAACAATACAAGGATCTAGTCATGCTATGCACTTTCGCGCCGTTCCACTGATCGTTTTTGACATGAAGAAATGGAGAACCAATATTATTTTCCACTCACCTTTTGATACCCAACAACGTAACATCTTCGCTTTATTCGACTGGAGCTGGAATCAAATGTCCGTGTTGAATATCGTAGCTGGATACGCAATTCGAATAAGTTCGCCATTCGATCAGCAACATTACAAGTGAATTCAACTCGGACTGGATCCAGAGACTGAAAAATTGATGTTATCAATCAATACCAAAAATAATTGGCTGCAATGTCGCATAATGCTCACACAACCACAATCAATTTGCCAAGAAGCGCATTTTCTCTGAATTAACACTGATACATTTGGGGGAAAATACACGGATAAACCCGTACTCTGTCGAAGGTAATTTGCAAGTAGTCGACAAGGCGCGCAAATTCGTCGATATGATTTTGGAGTGCTCGACAAGTCTGAAAGAAAATACGTAAGTTTTGATTCCTTCGTATGCTGAAAAGAGGAAAATGTAAGTAGCCAAAGAATGTTATTAGACTTTTAAGTTTACCAAGAAAAAAGTAACGCAATTAACTGACCAGCCTGAGCTCGAACACCGATTCCGGCACGCATTCTATGATTGCAAATACGAGATCGCATGGTAAAGATTCGAAAGGAGATAAGACGTCCGCATCTTGAATACTTGAGAGTTTGAGTGATCCCAAATCCATCGAAATCGATTCTTCATGTGCAAAACACTGTTGTGAAGTAGACATTCGGCAATCTAGAAAATGTGAAATTCAGGTCAAACTTTTTTTGGAATATCAGCATAATTATGTCGATCGGGAAAAAAACGAACGAGTAATCAGATCGCAAGGAATGGTGATTTGTTCACAGACAATTGCTATTCCAATCTCACATCCAGGCACAAATACCCCGCCTATTACATCATTGCATGAATTCATGAGAGAATGATGAATAGCGGAAGATTGACGAAATCAGATTGCTCAGCTTGTTTCGAAATCGCCGAGAATCATCAACCTGTGAGTCATCTATAGATATCGATGTCACGTCACCGCCACATACTACGGGTATACTAAGCAATTTGTTTAACAGTTTTATAATTTTTCAACATTGTAGCATTGTTATCGGACCGTGAGTAAATCTGCATAGGCTAATTCGCTCTTTTTGTGCATTATCCTTTGCGGTTTCGAATGTTAGCTGGGCAAATATATTAACCTTTCCATCAGATTATCCAAAAATGTTTCCCCATCTCTCATCGCTTTTTGACACAACGAGTGAGAGTATTTCGATAGGGAATACTTCGCTCGAATGCTAGCCCATTATTTTCGTCACATACTTATCTCAGAGCGGAATAAAGCGATCCCCTTTTTTGTCAGGTGTTTCTCAATGAATTAATTCTTTCCTGTTCAACAGGATGGAAGATACTTTTCTACTTTCCACTCAAGACGAAGATTGCTCGGAGAACGTTGAAACCCTCAAAATCGTCGATGATCGGTATTTAATGAGTCTCTCTCCCTTTGAGTGCTTGACACGCGAACTCGTGTTTGTCATTATTGAATTCGTCCCGGAGTCAGTTCGCGAGCTTATGCAGGTATGTTTTAGTTTGTTTTTTGAACCCACCTCATCGTAATCGCATTTTCAAGTGTCTTGATTCAATTTTGCTTAATATCTGGTTAAAACTATGGCATCACACATAAATTACCTTTCAGACTTGCCGAGTACTTCGAAGTCATGTCTACGAATTTGCTCGTCAGCGCCAAACCATTCCACTCGTTGATCAACTAAGCGTTCAATTAGAAAGGGTTAGGAATTTCTTAAAACATTGTACATATTTCATGAAAAATGCTAAATGAAGATAAGTTAATTCATTTTGCGTTTGCTTATTCATATCAATTGATTGTAGCTGGAAATTATCCGCATTCATTTCAGTCTCACGATGCCGTCCGAAGCCTAAGTCGAATCTCAATCACTGTAATCGTTTCCAGTCGAAAGGCGAATTTATTTGAGCTGCGCCTACATCTCCGCTATTACCCACCACCACTTCACAGCCGAATCCAACGAGTGGCAACTTCAAAATATAACACGACTAAAGTGAGTGGAACGATAAATACGTTCATTTTGATTTTTGTTGTTTGATTGTGTACTTTTCTGAGGAGTGCTTTTGCAGCAGTATTATCTGTTTCTTGAAACATGTCCCACAAGCGGCAGATATAGACATGTGTTGGCGTGGGAATGTCTAGTTGCAAGCATAGGAACACGAGTTTACAAAGTGCACATGGACGATATGCGTCAACATGAGTATGGAAATGCTTTCGAATGGAACGATGGACTGGGGTCGAATTGTGCTTGGAACCTTCTCGACAATTTTCAAATCCATCACCTTTCCGTTATGGCCAAGAAGATAGGATGTAATGCGACGTTCGTTTTGAAAATTATGTTATTCCCCAACATATACTATGTCATTCAGGGCCGCGATATTGAAACGCGTTGCGTGGAACAGCTAACCCTGTCTTCCAGTAATGTTCCATCACCAGGTGTGCTACAGGATTCATACATAACTGAAATACCATAATTCAGAGAAGTTTCTTATCGATGCGTCATCGTTTGTTCGGTCTATGTACATCGTGCACATATGCGCATATGGAGACGCGAATAGGGCACATGGTTTCCTGAAGGGAATTCCAGCTGCAGTGAAAGTAACAATAATCCTCAACATGTTTTGCGAAGAGGCTAGATAAATTAAAAATTGAATTTCTACGTGACACCGATTTTCGTGGAAGCGCTGAATTCTTAATTACGGTCAGTGTTCATTCACTTACGTAATAAGATACTTGAATTCCGATTAAAAGTGCATTGGGCAAAGAATATCCAGATTTTTTCAGAAATTGCCAAATTTCGGCAAGAAAGTTTGGTTCGAAGCTGTTTATTATGATCACACTCGAGATCTAAATTACACGGAAAATAATCATATTGTTCGAGGTAGGTAGTTGTTTCCCCTGAAAAGCAAAATTCATTATTTAGCTTGTCGTGAGAGAGGCCGTACTTCCGATACTTACCTAAGCATCAAACACGAATCGAGGACGAATGAAGGGTTCTGAAGAATCGTTCTGAGGATTATCATCACCTATATAAAGCGCAGTGTGTGTCGGTACGTCTGTTCGGATTGCGAAATAGGGGGGGTGAGGGGCTGATGACGTCAGCAAAGCATTGGTACATTACCGTATACCAACCAATAATTAGCATTGAGCCAACTACAGTATACCAATCGGTAATTAGCCATGGGTCGCCTATTATTCCCTGGTTCAGATTTATGACTTTGACTTTTGATCTTTGAATTGCCGTATGCCAATCAATAATTAGCATTGGGTCAGCTACCGTATGTCAATCGATAATTAGCCAGACTTAAACTGTTATTCCAGTCTACTAACAAGTTTCTCTTCCAAATGGGTGAACTAAGTGAAAGCGGAGATCATTATCAAGTCAAAACGCAAATGTTGAACTGATTATTGAGAAAACACAAACGAAATAACTCCACCGAAATGGTGTATTGGCATCATTGTGTCTCGTCGGGAAAAAGTGTAATAAGATCACAAAGAATGATGAATCACAATCGATTGCAATCTCAGTCTCACATCTAGGCACAACAATTGCACACCCATTGCGTCAGATTGTGCGGAATTGTGAGGGAACGATGCATAGAGGAGTGATGGTCTGACTCCCCCCGATTTCCATGCTCTCTCATCTCTTTATCCGAAGAGAGAGTGTGCGGTTTGGAGAGAGCGAGACCATTGTTCGCATAGAGAAAGAGATAGATTTTCTGATACAACGAGTGAGAGTGTTTGAGATCACCATCGATCTTTCTATCGACTAGGCTCACATTTCTTTCATCGTTCTTATATTCTGAGCGCTCTTGTAATATTTTAATTTGAAACAAGTCTTTCTCAGATTCTTCTTTGTTATCTTCTCTGAGTGATGGAAGCTCTGTTGCTCGCCACGCAAGATGACGATTGCTCGGAGAATCTGAGAGTTCTCAAAATATCTGTCAATCAAGGCAGTGAAAGCCTCTCTCCCTTCGAATCTTTGCCATGCGAACTCGTGCATTCCATTGTCGAATGCGTTCCGGAGTCGGTGTTCGAACTTAGACTGGTAGGCTGATTCACTCATCATATGGTAGCTTCAAAATACGTTATCGCTTCCATTTATTTCGTTGTAGACATGCCGAGCCTTTCGACGCCACGTAGACAGCTACGCTCGTGGGCCCGTTCCCACCCATACGCCACGAACAGTTCGTTGTCGATCTTGGCTGCACATTCCAAATTGCATAAATGTTTCCTTCTTTCAAGGTTAGGCATCGTATCCAACTCAGGCACTCAGTCCTAGTGCCTGAGCGACTCGCGAATCTGTACCAGCTGCGCCTAAATCTCCGCAAGCCAGAACTACTTGGCCGCATCAGGAAATATTCACACTCAAATTGCGAAGAGAAAGTGGTGGTCAACACTTTTTCGGATGTTTTTATTATTGACGCAGTGAACAAAAAATGAAAAAAAATCATGCTTTACAGGTCTACTACGGGACAGAGGTTCTTGAGAGCGATAAGTGTTTCCCTAATAAGGAAGACATCGATGTATGGGAATATCTGGTGGAGTGCTCTGGAATGGGAACCAAGCCAACGGATTGTCCTCATTTGGGGGAGTCAATGGGGTGGAATGTGGTCGGCAGTTTCGATAGCGAGAAAGTCAGGATCGACATCGATGAGCTCAGGCCGTATGCTGCGTTCGTTTTGCATCTGTTTCACGTTTGCCCATGTTTTTCCTCATATTCACACAGGGAAATAAGGTTGCGAAGTATGCCTTGAATAGAGTGGATAATTAATAGAGTTGAATATTTCGCAAGCTTTTTGGTTATACTATTGGTGAGTTAAAGGAGTGCTCGGGGGCATGTTCAGTCACCCATAGTGACAGTGCGAACATTGCGAAAGTTAGGTTACTTGTCGAATGAAAAACTACAATGTTACCGATGTTTATACAATAACCCTTTGCAGGAATGTTCTTCTAAAGGAGCTGCAAGCTCACAATGTTGACCACCTCACCCTCAACGTCAACAGAATTTCTCTGCCAGGTTGGCGATGAATTCATTCAAAATGGTCCCATATTTAATGTTGTTTTTGTTCAGAGAAATTTCTTCTGGAATTGTCATCAGTCGTTCGATCATTGTCCATTATTGATCATTTCGACCATTATTGCGGACGCCGACTTGCAGATATTACATTTGGTAAACCACTAGGTGTATCTTTTTTTTGAATTTTACTTAGAAGGCCAAAATTGTTTCATATCCATTGCCTACCTTAATAACGGTACATTTCGAAATACCCGCGGCATTGCCCCTCTTCCAGGGCCTATCGGCAACCTCTTCGGTGCGCACGAAGTGCAATGGGGACCAATCATACTCGAAATGTTTACGAGAAGACTTGATAAATTGCGAATTACGAATACAGAGCGCTATAACATACGGTATCTATCATCCGAAAGCGCAGACTTGCTCATTAAGGTAAGGGTTTTTCGAATTTATTTTTAAAAAATAGGACAATTTCAACATTGACTGGGGATAACCCAGATGTTTGCAGAAATTGCCCCATATCGGCAAGAAAGTGTGGTTGGAAGCTTCTAATTATCAGCACTTTCGAGGTCTCAGTTACAAGGAAAACAATCATATTATTCAAGGTCGGTAGTTATCAGGTTTGGTCAGAAAGTTTTTGCCGATTTCGACCATCAGGCATTCTGAACACTCCCATAGTTCGTTGCTGTACAATCGGCTCGAGTCTTTTAATGACAGATAGGGAAATTTATACTCTCCTTAGCGCACTCTATCATAAATCTGTTCAACCAAGAAAACGAATATAGTAATGTCCTAATCTTCAGGGGCTTCCAGAAACCCTGTCTTTTTAGATACTCAGCATTCCATTGAGAATAGAGAAAGGGGCCAATCTAGGCCACAGTGGTAAAGTACGATGGACATAGACCGAACTGGTACTGTTGAGTCTGATCACCCACGAGAGGCCTATTAGAGATGAGTAATCCGAGTTGGGGTTTTCATCATGGGGTTCCAGTTGAGATTTTTGGCTTACGGTATCCATACCAATGCGTCTCGCGATTTCAATTATCCACCAATGTAACCTACCTTGCCAGTATAAGTCACAATTATCTTTGAGAGAGGATGCGGTTCTTAGTTCAGGAACAGGGTTCTTTAGCTTTTAGGAACCCAGTTTTGAGCGCGGAAATTCAAACTTTTGACATGTTTTCAACAGTCCCATAGTTTTAAGAGCTATAAGAGCTTCATGCGAAAATTAATTTACAACTCTTGCCATACCACTCACTAATTGGAATGGTTTTGGAGATCTCTACTTTTTTAGGGCAGGTTGTGCCTGAAATACCTGAATATCGGGTTTTTTTCGCAATTTCCCCGAAAAATAGTTTTTTCGACAAATATTACTTTTTTTTAAATGGGTTCTGAAATATCGATATAAGACGGGTCAAATTAATTTTTCCTGAGCTGATTGTCAGTTTCAGAAAATCCTTTTTGGAGCGACTGCATTTTGTACCAAATTCGGTTGAAATCACCGTTTGGCAAAATATTCATATTTATGTACAATATTTATTGTGTTTTCTGCATTTCATGATTTTCCCATGTGTCAAAATACATTATGTTCATTTGTCGATCAAATTGTTTATCAGGACAACAATAGTGAGTTAGGAGCTGCCTTGTGTGATTTCTTCTCAACACTTTCTTCGCTTGTTGTTGATGACGCTGTTGCTCGCGCTTAAATTTCGGATATGTTTCATTATTTTCTCTCTTTCCTCTCGCTCATTTTGTCGTGCTTCGAGAGTCAGGAAACGAGACAGGGGAGACCATTTCGCACTGAACATTTTGCAAACATGAGCAGTTGATTTTTTTAAAATTGTCTTGAAAAAATAACTGCTCACTTTTTTTTGTTTAGAATTAGTGTAATGCCTACCCGGATGCTCAGATTAACTGCAGCTCGCGTCATGTGAATCACTCGTGGAAGAATGGTCCTCAACGATAAAAATAATAGCTTCTGATGTGGAAACGGTAATTAAACAAATAATTCAGATCTGAGCTTAAAGGAGGAGTAAAGTCAAAATTCAATTTTTAAAGCTATCATCTGAACGGCCTAGAGCTCCACAACGGTAACAAGCTCCGAAATTTTCACATTTATATCTCCATTCCGAACATAGTTATCGCTAGTTGGTTGGGAGCCAGATCAGGGAAAGCTCAGGGAAAGGAGCGAGATAGCACGCGACTTGAAGAGAGCGCGTCCCTAGGTGAAACATATTCCATCCGGGCGCGCGGTTGCATTTACTCCTCCTTTAAGACTACACGAGTGAATACATAATAAAAATCATTTAATTATAGATTTAAATACTCATATTTTAATTTTATTGCCTCTTGAAAGGCTCACTGGATCCCCGTTGGAAGTTGGTGATGTGTGTGTGATGTAAAGGAATCTGGATGTCTTACAATACTGCACTCACTAACAAAAAATACTACTCCTTAAAGGAGGAGAGTAGCAAACGCGAGCCCTGTTGGAATATGTTTCACATAGGGACCCACTCCCTTCAAGTCGCGTGCTATCTCGCCCCCTTCCCTGAGCTTTCCCTGATCTGGCTCCCAGCCAACTAGCTATAATTCGGTTCGGAATGGAGATATCAATACGAAAATTTCGAAGCTTCTTATCGTTGTGGACCGTGCATATGATAAAATTGAATTTTGAGTTTGCTCCTCCTTTAATTAGGAAAAAAACGCACAAAAAGAAGCAGCTTCACGCCCTTGAAACAGTGGAGGAGCGGGGGAGGAACCGCCCTGAACAGGCGAAAGAAAAAAAATTGAATACGGACAAAAGAATTTGTACTCTTTTAGAAGAGTAGACCCTATTTTAGTCTTCATTCGCCCCCCTTTCCCCCCTTCCCATTCCACCCCCCCCCTGTCTACACCTCGGCCGTCGGTGTCGCTCGTCCCTACAGGTTAAGATATATAACCTGTCATCGGGGCTGGCAACCCCGGGAACGCCATGGGCCCGCTCACCCCATGGCGTTCGACGAGTGCCCGACGGACCCGTTGCCCATTCCCTGCTTTTGTTCCCCGTATCCCCCTTCCCCCTTCTAGATCTTTATCTGAGAGCCGTCGCTTCTCTCTTTTCACTTCGATTTAGTCTCTTCTTTTTCATCCATACCGTTCGCTCGTGTTTTCTATTGTCTCGTTGTATAAGTAAACTTCTTGTATTCCGAGCCCTTGTTACTTGCAATTTGCACTGGGAAAAGGAACAGTGGGGATTCGGGGTCACTCGTCTTTCCCTCTCTTTCCTCCTTGTATCAATTTGTATGATCTTTGTCCTCACAATCCTATCTCATTATTTGTTTAATAACCGAATTTTTAAAACAAATCAACTGCTCACGTTTACAAAATGTTCAGTGCGAAATGGTCTCCCCTGTCGCGTTTCCTGACTCTCGAAGCACGACAAAATGAGCGAGAGGAAAGAGAGAAAATAATGAAACATATCCGAAATTTAAGCGCGAGCAACAGCGTCATCAACAACAAGCGAAGAAAGTGTTGAAAAGAAATCACACAAGGCAGCTCCTAACTCACTATTGTTGTCCTGATAAACAATTTGATCGACAAATGAACATAATGTATTTTGACACATGGGAAAATCATGAAATGCAGAAAACACAATAAATATTGTACATAAATATGAATATTTTGCCAAACGGTGATTTCAACCGAATTTGGTACAAAATGCAGTCGCTCCAAAAAGGTTTTTCCGAGACTGTCAATCAGTTCAGAAAAAAATAATTTGACCTCATCGTTCTGCTACTAGGGAGAGCACGCCTCGGGCTTCTTAATATACTTAGTGAGCTTCCTCTCAACAATTGATCCCGATATTTTAAAGACAATGTTAATTTTTCTGAAAACTTCACTGTTACGCTTCCCTCAATTTCTCCCATATTAGACAGGCTTGCCCCACTATAACCCTAATGTTGTAAACTTTGAACATGTCCCTGTATAATGGTATGAGGACAACAGGAAGCGATTTGAGACAAGTAGAATATACGAGCTCAAATTTGTGGTCCGAAATCGGCAAAAACTTTTTGACCAACCTAATAAGTTCTTTAGATTTTGATGTAAATTTTGTTTTAGTCAGTCGTGTAAGATGGCGAGATCAATTCACAATCTTGGGAGGTAACCTTAGCATCAAACATAAATCGAGACAGAATGAAACCCTCGAAGCTTCGCTACATCGACCGACAGGAAGAGGCGCTGGTCTCAATCAGTTTTGATTTTTTTTAAAGTTTTACTTGTGTAAACATCGGTGTAAAGTAATTGTGGGGTCGTTCTCACTTAGAAATTTTGTTCTATAGTTTAATTGTTTAATACTGGTCGTATATTTTCGTGTTTGTAATTTAATGTACTATTAAACTAGCGACCTTCGGTCGCTACGTTACGCGGGGTTGTGTGTTAAGGAAAAAGTTGGGATAGGGCTTCGCCCCTTCCCAACTTTTTCGAATCACCCTCGGCCTCACGAGCCTTTCACAACGCTTACGCTACGGGGGGTGAGAGCAAGTTGGGCAGATTCTATAACAGCTATGTGTTATATTTCAAAACTATGTGTTGTGAATTCGCAGAAAAAAATACGTTACCCTGTTCTAAGGTATGCAAGTAGAAGCCTGCTTAAAACGTTGTAAAAGGCTCGTGAGGACCCTCGAACTCACAAGCCTTTCACCACGCTTACGCTGCGGGGGGGGGGGGGGGGGGTGAGAGCAGGTTAGGATAGTGGGGTGGGTGGTGCATCGGGTGCATTTAAGGTTTCTGCGATTTTGTAAATCACGCCATGGTGTGTGGTGTGGGTGTACTGTAGCGTGCATTTAACTTTTCTGCGATTTAGTAAATCACACCATGGTGTGTGGTGTGGGTATATTGTAGCGTGCATTTAACTTTTCCGCGATTTAGTAAATCACACCATGGTGTGTGGTGTGGTTATACTGTAGCGTGCATTTAACTTTTCTGCGATTTAGTAAATCACACCATGGTGTGATTTGTGGTGTGGTTACGGTAGCGTGCATTTAACTTTTCTACGTTTTAGTAAATCACACCATGGTGTGTGGTGTGGGTATGCTGTAGCGTGCATTTGACTTTTCTGCGATTTAGTAAATCACACCATGGTGTGTGGTGTGGGTATATTGTAGCGTGCATTTAACTTTTCCGCGATTTAGTAAATCACACCATGGTGTGTGGTGTGGTTATACTGTAGCGTGCATTTAACTTTTCTGCGATTTAGTAAATCACACCATGGTGTGTGGTGTGGTGGGTTACGGTAGCGTGCATTTAACTTTTCTGCGATTTAGTAAATCACACCATGGTGCGTGGTGTGGGTATACTGTAGCGTACATTTAACTTTTCTGCGATTTAGTAAATCACACCATGGTGTGTGGTGTGGGTATATTGTAGCGTGCATTTAACTTTTCCGCGATTTAGTAAATCACACCATGGTGTGTGGTGTGGTTATACTGTAGCGTGCATTTAACTTTTCTGCGATTTAGTAAATCACACCATGGTGTGTGGTGTGGTTATACTGTAGCGTGCATTTAACTTTTCTGCGATTTAGTAAATCACACCATGGTGTGTGGTGTGGTGGGTTACGGTAGCGTGCATTTAACTTTTCTGCGATTTAGTAAATCACACCATGGTGTGTGGTGTGGTGGGTTACGGTAGCGTGCATTTAACTTTTCTGCGATTTAGTAAATCACACCATGGTGTGTGGTGTGGTGGGTTACGGTAGCGTGCATTTAACTTTTCTACGATTTAGTAAATCACACCATGGTGTGTGGTGTGGTGGGTTACGGTAGCGTGCATTTAACTTTTCTGCGATTTAGTAAATCACACCATGGTGTGTGGTGTGGTGGGTTACGGTAGCGTGCATTTAACTTTTCTGCGATTTAGTAAATCACACCATGGTGTGTGGTGTGGTGGGTTACGGTAGCGTGCATTTAACTTTTCTGCGATTTAGTAAATCACACCATGGTGCGTGGTGTGGTTATACTGTAGCGTGCATTTAACTTTTCTGCGATTTAGTAAATCACACCATGGTGTGTGGTGTGGTGGGTTACGGTAGCGTGCATTTAACTTTTCTACGATTTAGTAAATCACACCATGGTGTGTGGTGTGGTGGGTTACGGTAGCGTGCATTTAACTTTTCTGCGATTTAGTAAATCACACCATGGTGTGTGGTGTGGTGGGTTACGGTAGCGTGCATTTAACTTTTCTACGATTTAGTAAATCACACCATGGTGTGTGGTGTGGTGGGTTACGGTAGCGTGCATTTAACTTTTCTACGATTTAGTAAATCACACCATGGTGTGTGGTGTGGTGGGTTACGGTAGCGTGCATTTAAGTTTTCTGCGATTTAGTAAATCACACCATGGTGTGTGGTGTGGGTATACTGTAGCGTGCATTTAACTTTTCTGCGATTTAGTAAATCACACCATGGTGTGATTTGTGGTGTGGGTATACTGTAGCGTGCATTTGACTTTTCTGCGATTTAGTAAATCACACCATGGTGTGTGGTGTGGGTATATTGTAGCGTGCATTTAACTTTTCCGCGATTTAGTAAATCACACCATGGTGTGTGGTGTGGTTATACTGTAGCGTGCATTTAACTTTTCTGCGATTTAGTAAATCACACCATGGTGTGTGGTGTGGGTATATTGTAGCGTGCATTTAACTTTTCCGCGATTTAGTAAATCACACCATGGTGTGTGGTGTGGTGGGTTACGGTAGCGTGCATTTAACTTTTCTGCGATTTAGTAAATCACACCATGGTGTGTGGTGTGGTGGGTTACGGTAGCGTGCATTTAACTTTTCTGCGATTTAGTAAATCACACCATGGTGCGTGGTGTGGGTATATTGTAGCGTGCATTTAACTTTTCCGCGATTTAGTAAATCACACCATGGTGTGTGGTGTGGTTATACTGTAGCGTGCATTTAACTTTTCTGCGATTTAGTAAATCACACCATGGTGTGTGGTGTGGTGGGTTACGGTAGCGTGCATTTAACTTTTCCGCGATTTAGTAAATCACACCATGGTGTGTGGTGTGGTTATACTGTAGCGTGCATTTAACTTTTCTGCGATTTAGTAAATCACACCATGGTGTGTGGTGTGGTGGGTTACGGTAGCGTGCATTTAACTTTTCTGCGATTTAGTAAATCACACCATGGTGCGTGGTGTGGTTATACTGTAGCGTGCATTTAACTTTTCTGCGATTTAGTAAATCACACCATGGTGTGTGGTGTGGTGGGTTACGGTAGCGTGCATTTAACTTTTCTGCGATTTAGTAAATCACACCATGGTGTGTGGTGTGGTGGGTTACGGTAGCGTGCATTTAACTTTTCTACGATTTAGTAAATCACACCATGGTGTGTGGTGTGGTGGGTTACGGTAGCGTGCATTTAACTTTTCTGCGATTTAGTAAATCACACCATGGTGTGTGGTGTGGTGGGTTACGGTAGCGTGCATTTAACTTTTCCACGATTTAGTAAATCACACCATGGTGTGTGGTGTGGTGGGTTACGGTAGCGTGCATTTAACTTTTCTGCGATTTAGTAAATCACACCATGGTGTGTGGTGTGGTGGGTTACGGTAGCGTGCATTTAACTTTTCTGCGATTTAGTAAATCACACCATGGTGTGTGGTGTGGTGGGTTACGGTAGCGTGCATTTAACTTTTCTGCGATTTAGTAAATCACACCATGGTGCGTGGTGTGGTTATACTGTAGCGTGCATTTAACTTTTCTGCGATTTAGTAAATCACACCATGGTGTGTGGTGTGGTGGGTTACGGTAGCGTGCATTTAACTTTTCCGCGATTTAGTAAATCACACCATGGTGTGTGGTGTGGTTATACTGTAGCGTGCATTTAACTTTTCTGCGATTTAGTAAATCACACCATGGTGTGTGGTGTGGTGGGTTACGGTAGCGTGCAATTAACTTTTCTGCGATTTAGTAAATCACACCATGGTGCGTGGTGTGGTTATACTGTAGCGTGCATTTAACTTTTCTGCGATTTAGTAAATCACACCATGGTGTGTGGTGTGGTGGGTTACGGTAGCGTGCATTTAACTTTTCTGCGATTTAGTAAATCACACCATGGTGTGTGGTGTGGTGGGTTACGGTAGCGTGCATTTAACTTTTCTACGATTTAGTAAATCACACCATGGTGTGTGGTGTGGTGGGTTACGGTAGCGTGCATTTAACTTTTCTACGATTTAGTAAATCACACCATGGTGTGTGGTGTGGTGGGTTACGGTAGCGTGCATTTAAGTTTTCTGCGATTTAGTAAATCACACCATGGTGTGTGATGCGCCGTTTTTTGCGCAGTTTTTCATATTTTGAATTGAACCTTTAATACAAGAAGATAAAAGTTATGCATTGATTAGAATTGTCAAAAATTGTCTTCTAAGGGTGTAAACTCCAGTTTATAAATAGGGTTTGCTACGACCTCGTCCTTTCACCCCCCCCCCCCTCCGTATGAGATCTCCCCACCCGACAAAAAAAAATCTAAACAACAAACAACACGAGAAATTTTAGAGGAATAACAAGCCGTTACACCCACTCGGGACATATTTGATAAAGATCAACACAATCTCGCTTGATAAACTCTAGAAGAGGCAGATGGTTTCCGCATATTGAATATTTAAAGAAGGAGTCTCAGCAACCACATTGTGGTCAGAGAAACAAGAAGGTCACGCTCTCGATTGCGCACTCTCTCGCTCGTTCCCTGAGCAATCTCTCCGGATATCCATCTCTGCCAATCAGCCAAGTAATGATAACAAACAAAGTGCTAATTTCAGAATCCTCTATCGTTGGAGAAAGCTAGTCAATGGAAAAGAAAGAGTCATTTGTATTTTTGCCGCTATTCCTCTAAGACTTTGAGGAAGACGTTCGCTTCCGAAATCGAAACTTCGTGTTTAGAACACAGTTGCGAAGTTGGCATTCGGTAGTCCATAAATAATGAGATTGGATAAACATCCATTGTCATCATTGTACCGTGTCTGGAAAAAGGTTTAATACGATCACAAAGAATGATAAGCCACAATCGATTGCAATCTCAATCTCACATCTAGGCACAAAAATCCATTGCGTCAGATTGTGCGGAATTGTGAGGGAATGATGCATATAGAGAGTGACTTTAACGAGCGAGAGTGTCTGAATTTGCAATCGCTCGTTCTATCGAACAGGCTCACATGTCTTTCATCGTCCTTGCCTAGCCTTAAAATGGTTATATTCCTCATTTCAAACAAGTCTTTCTCAGATTGTTGTTTTTTATCTCCTCCGAGTGATGGAAGCTCCATTGTTCGCCACGCAAGATGATGATTGCTCGGAGAATCTGAGACGTATCAAAATCTCTGATAATCAAGCCAGCGAAAACGTCTCTCCCTTCGAGTCTTTGCCAGGCGAACTCGTGTATTCCATTGTCGAATACGTTCCGGAATCGGTGTTCGAACTTAGGCTGGTATGCTCGTTCATTCATCATATGGTAGCTTCAAGATCCGTTGTCGTTTCCATTAGGATTGCACGGTCGAGATCAGGATCGGGATATCCGCACCCTCTTCCCATCCTCTCTCACTCTCCTACCTAATTCGTGCGAGCGGGCCGAACCTGCCAGTGGGCACGAAAATCCCGACATTGAACGAATTTTTCGCGTCTCTATCCCTTCCTCTTGGGCTGATAGGAAATGATAGAGCACTCTCCATGGGGAGAGTCATGAGAAGGGAAGGGGAAAAGGAGCGCGAAAAATTCGCTCTATGTCGGGATTTTCGTGCCCACTGGCGCCTTTCCCCGAAATTTCGTGGTGGGAGAGGGGCGCGGCCTCTCTAAAGAGCACGTGCGAGAGGGAGATGGGAAGGTGTGCCAGAGGGGACGAAATTGCCGATCCCGTTCGTGCAACCCTAGTTTCCATGTATTTCGTTGTAGTCATGCCGATCCTTACAACGCCACGTAGACAGCTACGCTCGTGGACCCGTTCCCACCCGTACGCCACGAACAGTTCGTTGTCGATCTTGGCTGCACATTCCAAATTGCATAAATGTTTCCTTCTTTCAAGGTTAGGCATCGTATCCAACTCAGGCACTCAGTCCTAGTGCCTGAGCGACTCGCGAATCTGTACCAGCTGCGCCTAAATCTCCGCAAGCCAGAACTACTTGGCCGCATCAGGAAATATTCACACTCAAATTGCGAAGAGAAAGTGGTGGTCAACACTTTTTCGGATGTTTTTATTATTGACGCAGTGAACAAAAAATGAAAAAAAATCATGCTTTACAGGTCTACTACGGGACAGAGGTTCTTGAGAGCGATAAGTGTTTCCCTAATAAGGAAGACATCGATGTATGGGAATATCTGGTGGAGTGCTCTGGAATGGGAACCAAGCCAACGGATTGTCCTCATTTGGGGGAGTCAATGGGGTGGAATGTGGTCGGCAGTTTCGATAGCGAGAAAGTCAGGATCTACATCGATGAGCTCAGGCCGTATGCTGCGTTCGTTTTGCATCTGTTTCACGTTTGCCCATGTTTTTCCTCATAATCACACAAGGAAATAAGGTTGCGAAGCATGCCTTGAATAGAGTGGATAATTAATAGAGTTGAATATTTCGCAAGCTTTTTGGTTTTACTATTGGGGAGTTAAAAGAGTGCTCGGGGGCATGTTCAGTCACCCATAGTGACAGTGCGGACATCGTAGAGGGCACTCACACGATCAGAAATCACTTTGTGCGAAGTTCCACAGACAACTCTGAGACTACTTGCATACGCGCAAAGTTCATTGAATCGTAGGGTCGTGACTGATTCATTTATGTTTACTCGATCAACTTATGTTTCATCTCTGTATTGGGGTAAATACAGTTTCCCTTTGGAAGCATAGGATTTTCGTGATGGGAGGCCAAACTCACAAGATTATCGACATAGAGTATTTGAATATCTTCGAAGACAATAAAATATATATCTTGTGATAGTGTGTTCGAAATTATTTTTTAAACCTCAGCCGGAAGCCGATGTGGCCTTGCACTAACATTTTTCGATTTTTTACATTGGAGCCGGATCATTATCATACTTCATATATTGGTGCTCCGTGTGGTCTCTATAATACCTGCAAAGTTGAGCCCGTTGCTTAATTATGGCCTGAGATATGAGCGTACATCGAAATTTTCGGGATCTCGGAAAATCGATATTCTGGCGTATTTGCTTAAGCACCAAACAAGTTATGTGGTGGATTCTTATCATTGATGGATGTACTCCAACCACAGTTAGTGAAAGGTCACAGCAGCTTCCGGCTGAGGTTTAAACAATTAATTTCGAACACACTATCATTAGATGTACACAGTATCCTGAGCTTTACCGAGCTTGTGAGCTTGTTAGCTTTACATATATCACAGGTAGTAGCGCGCACCCATAGTGACAGTGCGGACATCGTAGAGGGCACTCACACGATCAGAAATCACTTTGTGCGAAGTTCCACAGACAACTCTGAGACTACTTGCATACGCGCAAAGTTCATTGAATCGTAGGGTCGTGACTGATTCATTTATGTTTACTCGATCAACTTATGTTTCATCTCTGTATTGGGGTAAATACAGTTTCCCTTTGGAAGCATAGGATTTTCGTGATGGGAGGCCAAACTCACAAGATTATCGACATAGAGTATTTGAATATCTTCGAAGACAATAAAATATATATCTTGTGATAGTGTGTTCGAAATTATTTTTTAAACCTCAGCCGGAAGCCGATGTGGCCTTGCACTAACATTTTTCGATTTTTTACATTGGAGCCGGATCATTATCATACTTCATATATTGGTGCTCCGTGTTGTCTCTATAATACCTGCAAAGTTGAGCCCGTTGCTTAATTATGGCCTGAGATATGAGCGTACATCGAAATTTTCGGGATCTCGGAAAATCGATATTCTGGCGTATTTGCTTAAGCACCAAACAAGTTATGTGGTGGATTCTTATCATTGATGGATGTACTCCAACCACAGTTAGTGAAAGGTCACAGCAGCTTCCGGCTGAGGTTTAAACAATTAATTTCGAACACACTATCATTAGATGTACACAGTATCCTGAGCTTTACCGAGCTTGTGAGCTTGTTAGCTTTACATATATCACAGGTAGTAGCGGAGGAAAAAACCAACCCTCGGGAACAATTTCCAACTTTTATTTTTTGTTTTGCTTCATATTATGGTGGTAGCATACACTAGAGACAACTTCTTGAAATTTCTGGGTCACAGGTCCCAGAACCGTCATTTAGGAATTTTCCGGTTTTATACCGGGCTCTACTGTATTTCAGCTCCCAGATGAGCTAGAGAGCTGACATTGGGCTCAAAATGCGCGGAAAAATCAGTTGCCCAACTTTTATGTTGAAAGGTAGGCCGTAGGATTGCAAGTTCATAAACTGTGAACAAAAAACTGAAATTTCAAATAAAAATAAAATCATAGCATCTCGGTAAGGGGCAAACCCAGTGAATTTTATTACAGATTTTGGAAGAACAAGTCCATACGCGTATAGAAAAAAATTGAAATAGGCAACTTCAGGGTGGCCTACGCCCGCTGTATAGCTCTGAATGTTGAAAACCATCAATTTCAAATTTTGAAAAATTCTCAGCTCGCAGATTCATCATACAAATCGATCAGTTAAACCCATTTCTAACATTACTTGATCAATGAAGTTAGATCATGTTGAAAGAGCACGACATTTCAGCACTTAAAAAATTTCGATTTTCAAGTCATCTCAAAAGCCAAATTCGAGCGCATCCAGCTCACGATTTAGCGTTCCCTGAAAATGAAATAAAATCGTTCTCAATACATTCCACAATCATGAACACATTCTGGCATTTTGAGTGTTCCAGCCCATTCCAGACCCTTGATTTAAATTCTCAAACTTGCTGGATCGTGATGTGAGAAATTCAAAATAATTATATTTTGACTAAATGGTAATGGCTCTCGGCTCTTTTCGATCACTAAAAATCATTTTATGAGTAGAATAGATAGAAGACACTGATAATACCAACATGGTGATCGTTTAAAAAATATGAAATATATGTGAACATTGACATTTCGAATTTTGGAATACAAATGAAAATGGCATAAATTTTAACATTTTTCATCTCTATTGATCTCAAGATTATTGTTGGAGGTTGAAAATGCCTAGAATTCATTACAATTTAATTGAAATATAATTATTTTAAATTTCTCACATCACGATCCAGCAAGTTCGACAATTGAAATCACGGGTCTGGAATGGGCTGGAACACTAAAAATGCCCGAATGTGTTCATGATTGCGAAATGTATTGAGAACGATTTGATTTCATTTTCAGGGAACGCTAAATCGTGAGCTGGATGCGCTCGAATTTGGCTTTTGAGATGCCTTGAAAATCGAATTGTTTGAAGTGTTGAAATTTCGCGCTCTTTCAACATCTTCTAACTTCACTGATCGAGTAATGTTGGAAATTGGTTTAACTGATCGATTTGCATGATATATCTGCGAGCTGTGAATTTTTCAAAATTTGAAATTGATGGTTTTAAACATTCAGAGCTATACAGCGGGCGTAGGCCACCCTGAAGTTGCCTATTTCAATTTTTTCTATACGCGTATGCACTTATTCTTCCAAAATCTGTAATAAAATTCTCTGGGTTTGTCCCTTACCGAAATGCTATGATTTTATTTTTATTTGAAATTTCAGTATTTTGTTCACAGTTTATGATCTTGCAATCCTACGGCCTTCCTTTCAACTGATTTTTCCGCGCATTTTGAGCCCAATGTCAGCTCTCTAGCTCATGGGAGCTGAAATACAGTAGAGCCGGGTACAAAACCGGAACATTCGTAAATGACGGTTCTGGGACCTGGGACCCAGAAATTTCAGGAAGTTGTCTCTAGTGTATGCTACCACTATAATATGAAGCAAAACAAACCTCCTCTTCCGCTTCCTGTCCTGCGCAATCTAGCCACCCCCTCCACCACTCCCCCTCCCCCCCTCTGTCTTCCCATCCATCTCCCTCTCCCCTTCCACCCACTACACATACGATGAGAAAGTAGGGGTGGTTAGCGTAGATGGAGCGGGAGATGGAGATACAGAGGGAGAGGGAGGGTAAGACAGAGGGGGAGGTTGATTAGGGGTGGTGGGATATTGGCCCCCCCCCCCACCCCCACCACTTCTTCACTCCCCCTCTTTCTTCCCATCCATCTCCCTCTTTCCCCTACCCCTCCATCTTGCCCCTCCTCTCCTCTCCCCTCCCTCTCCTCTTACCCTCATTATCCGTCTACTCCTCTTCCTGTACTGCTTTGCATTTGAGTATGAATGCAAAGGGGGAGGTGTGCGGGTACAATTTACGAAAAGTTTGCCTGCTCTAGTCAGCATAATCAGGAATCATTCTCCTGACTGTGCTTATTTTCCCCATGATGGAGTGTGTACTGAAAACAACAAGTGTAAAAAGGTAAAGGTAAAGGCTGTTCCGTCTTCAGCTTTTTTTCAACGCGCGGAACATGCGCAGGTGTCTTTTGATCGGTGTGTACGCATCCATAGCATATAGCGGCATAAGTTGTCACTCAGTTGCCAGCCGGCGACGCCGCCCCTTTACTCCTGGTTTTAGTACCAGTACCAATTGGACCAGGCTTGGTCGGCCTGTTGGGGTTGTCTTGTTGCGAACGGGATTCGAACCCGGAACCCTGCGTCGCTCAGCCAGACACACTACCGGCTGAGCTATGCCCCCGACACAACAAGTGTAAGCAGTAGTAAGCAGTTCTGTAAACAGTTCTACAACATGTGTAAGCAGTTCTAATTCCACTCCTTGCAAGTTGCCTTGTCATTCTGATCCAAAATGTATTCTGGCCTCTATATCTTCGTCCTCGGGTAATTCTAGGATTAACCGTGCACTGAAGCCTTCTCCAGATAATGCACTTCGGAAGGGATGAAAGACTTTCAACGTCTTTTATGTTGTTGGAGTAAGAAAACTACGAATTAGAGTTCGTAATTCGGGCCTTCGTCTCTTCATTTCACGCACTCTCTAGACGGTTGAGCGGTGAGAGAGTGTGTAAAGTGAAGATGTATCGTTTCTCGAACTCTCCTACGAATTCCCCACATCGACACATCTATGATACAAAGTACAAATACATTTGATTAATCAGCTGTTTTTCCAAAGTTGTTATTGCGAAAATCATTCAAATTGCATTCAATTACCCCAGTGAACGTGCCAAATTTCAGTCAAATATAATTCAATTACTAAGATGACGTGTCGCTCCCTCCCTTCCATTGATTCCTTCCATTCATTCGTTCACTTTTCACTCGCCCTGATCAGTCGAGTGAGCCTCTCCTCTCCCTTTCGACCTACGTCATCGCCTCCAGAATTCAGGTATTTTTATTAGGTTGTAACATAAGTTTTGTCGCATTTCGGAGGTTCACAATATTTCCATGAAGGATTCTTCTCAAACATTCCCGTTGCCTGACCTCCTAGTATATGTTTGGGGTGTGCATGCACATTCAAACTGTAGGGAATAGCTGAACTGTCCATGCCGGCTATGTAAAAAAATATTAGTAAGAACAAATTTAAATGTTGTGGAAATTTTATTAATTTGTTTAACCTGGTGCTAGATCGCAGAGACGAATAATGAACCAAACTCCCATAGCTTGGTGATATGCCGTGTGAATGATCTTTCAAAAGATATGTCAGATATGATGCTATGTTAAGCGGAACCAAAGATATAGTTCACTGAATCTATGGTTAGCCGATGATTCGTTGCCAACTTGATCAACTCTCCTGAAACCAAAATTACAACAACATTGACTAACATAAGTGCGTTCCAATTACCACTCATGCGGGTCTAATTTATCATTAAACATGTGCGGCAGATACTAATCTACTTGCGGGAAATTTGAAATGATCATTAATTCAATTCGCGCACAATTTTGCCAGAAATGCAAGTTTAGGTGTTTCGAATTCAAGATTGTCATTCAAAAGCTATTGACTTACAAAATTATCCCAAATAGATAATGGTAAAGGAAGGGTTGATGGTTCGGATGGGCACAATAAATCAGATATTGAACATGTGTGTGAGGTAGGAATTTTAACAAAGTGCAAATTTCAGTAGTTTCATTTACATACCGTCGTTCTGTATCGAGCCACTTATCTGAACAGAACCCAATCGACCCCAAACTTTAACTGTATACTAAACACTTTGGGTGAATTATATTCCATAACTATTTGGATCTCGATATCTATTGAGAAGAAAATTCGACTTGCAAAAGTTTTCCCGACCGTCACCTACCATCCACATTATGCAAACTTGTTTAAATTTCTAGAAAGCTTTTCGTTTGTCATTATTCGTGAGTGGTTCAAAATGATGCTCATATATATTACTTTACTCAAATCACGTTAAATCGACATAATTCCTCATTTTCAAGAAGACATGATACGTGAAAATTATTTGTAATCCTAATCTCACTACAACTTTGTCTGGCTACTGTGCCTCCCTAACTGTCTTGACAGGACTGAAGTAAAGTGCGTAAGAAAGGGTACGAAGGCCCTCACTGAATATGAATAACGATATTGAGATTAAATTAATTCGCAGAATTTCTGAGGTTAGAATGCTTAAGAGATAGGACGCGACAAAACTTATGTTACAACCTGATATCTATTTTCGTTCTTTTTCAGCATTCGATTGTCGACCAGTGAAGGAAGTGATCCCCTCTGACTTCATCAATGAAATTTATGAATTTGAATCAATCGCAAAGTATTTTATCACTGTAGTGTCTATAGAAATTCCCTCATTTTTGTGGTTGATTCTCGGTTATCGATCGCAAACTGAGTACCGTACCTTCAGTGATGCATCTCCTTCCCTTTCTCTTCATTGCTCTAACCTTTCTCCCGCTCTCTACTGCGATTAAGTGCTACGAGGGAGTACATGAAACCTATGACAATCAAGTTGCGAATGACACAAGGGTCAATACATTTCAAAAAATAGATTTACTAAATTTAAAAAAAAATTGTTATTTTTTCAGCGGGCGCAGGAATGCCACAAGTATGAAAATCTTTGCCGTTACATTACAACGACCGAAACTTTCGATCATAATGGAAAGACTATAGAGACAATTAAGTTCCAATGTGGTCCCACTGGCGAACCGTCGGTGAGAAAATACCATTGCTCTTAGCAAATTATTCATGCATGTACTTAACATTCATCATGTTAAAATTATTTAGAATTACAGATTAGTTGGGATCACCATGCTGAGAAATTCAAAGATGATGATGGAATTACGGGAATCCGCAGAACGATCAGTGCTTACTGTAAGGGAGATCTGTGCAACGACTCGGAGAAGACGGTAGAGGCAACCTTCAAAGATGCCGAAACCAGTATTAAACACAAGTGCTATGAAAGCAAAGATGGCGCCGCCGATCCCATCAACAACGTACCCGAGGTAGCCTGATCTAGTATGTTTGCATTTACAAAAAACAATATGCAGGGAAAAACTTCCTGCCAAGACGAATACTGTGTCACGCGGTCCATACAACATGTTGGAAGGGTTGAAGAAACTCGAGGTTGCGACTTGCGTAGGGAGTGCAGAAAGGATTCAGTGGTACTCACTAAGGACTATCTAACATCAAGTCTATAATGATTTTGCAGAAAAATTACGCACCTAATTCAGGAGAAAATAGGGACAATGTGAAATATCCCAAGAACATTTGTTGCTGCAAGGGTGACTACTGCAACGCCAAGAAAGGAAACGCTGGAGGAAATCCCGCATCCTCCCTTTCCCGTCTGATCAGACACTTACCATTTATGAATAAACTGTCACTCTTAGAAAGAACGCATGCAGAGATCATGATATGCCCTGTCACCTTTCTAATGTAAAAAATGAATTGGGAATAATGCTCATGGATTTGGGATTCAGTATTGTAAACAACTGTCAAAAGCCTCTCCCTTTTCCTCTCCCTCTGATCCCACTACTACCTCTCACTTGCGCAGTGCCGTGAGGCGCCACTCGTCATGCAAGGGTCTCGAGTTCGACCCCACGCCAGGGCAGACCAGGCCCCTGACCCCCCCCCCCCCCGAGGTCGGTAAATTGGTAGCGACCCCGGTTAACGTTCCGTAGAAGCACTTTGGGTAGGAGGGTTACGTAGTCCTAGTAGGCCTCACCGCCCTACTCCACCTAACGTAGTTGTCACTTGACGACTACAAAATCGCATAACGTGGCTGTAACTTTACCTTTACCTTTTCTCTTCACTCTTCTCTCCCCCCCGGCCTTACAATTAGACCTATTTTTCGAAAGAACTACTAAAGGGCTTCTCTCGAAAATGTCAAATATGGTAAAACTTGAATTTTTCGGAAACCCAAAAAATGAAGTGATTTTAACACATGCATATGTTGGCCCAGTCAACCCCTAATATGAGATTGAGATCGTTAACGCAAATGATTTTAGGATGGTTCAAACATCAAGGTCCAAATCTACAATTACTTTCCTGACAGCCTAATATATTTGATTATTCAGTTGCTATTGCAAAGTTCTTAATCTAAAATCCATTCAAATTTAATTCAATTACTACGGAGAACGTGACAAATTTCAGTCAAATATAATTCAATTACTAATATGACACGGTCCCTTGCCCGTCGACATTTGAAAAATCGGACCGCCTAACTCCGCCCACATGACCCTGTTCTTCAATTCTCTATTTAGCAGTGAATTGCAAACTGAAATTTGGCAAAAGACGCAGAGGAGAGGTATAAATACTGTAAAATTTGAAGCTTAAATGACCCGCAATTTCCTGATTTCCTGAGGTAGGGTCAATTTAGGCACGTTTGAACGATTTCCGTTCGAGAAAAATTAGGCGGATTAGGTTTTCTAATGTCGACGAATAAGGGGCCGTGATATGACGTGTCACTCCCTCCATTCTCCATTCATTCGTTCCCTTTCCTCTTGCTCTGATTAGTCGAGTGAGCCTCTCCTCTCCCTTTCGACCTACGTCATCGCCTCCAGAATTCAGGTATTTTTTCTCTATTTTCGTTCTTTTTCAGCATTCGATCGTCGACCAGTGGAGGAAGTGATCCCCTCTGACTTCGTCAATGAAATTTATGACTTTGAATCAATCGCACATTATTCGGCCACTGTGGTGTCTATAGGAATTCCCTCGTTTGCGATTGATTAGACCGTAAAATGAGTGCCGTACTTTCAGTGATGCATCTCGTGCCCGTTTTCCTCATTAAACTCGTCTTTCTCCCACTCTCGGAAGCTCTCAAGTGCTACGAAGGAAAATATGAAAAATATGACAACAGAATTACAGAAAATACAAAGGTAAATAAGTTTCATAAATTTATATCTCACAATTCAATACAAGAATTAGAATTCTTTCAGACGGTGGTGGAATGTAGACTCTACTATATCTGCAAGTATGAGGTCGCAACCGAGCTCGATCATGATGGAAAGGAGATAGAGACCATTGAATACGGATGCGGTAGTAATGATAAGATGGACTATCCATCGGTGAGGAAATACTATAATTCTTCGCGAACTAACATTATATCACGGGTCTTCTGTAAGAATGCAGGAAAACGAGCCTCTTTTGCCACCAGAAAAAAATCATTATCGATTTTTTTGATCTACCCCTTTCTGATACTGTAATTCGGTCAATTTTGATCGTACAGCCTACTTTTTTCCCATTTTACGCGGAATTTCGAGATCTACAAATTACTCTTCAGTACCCCATGTCGGAAATGACGTCATCAGGTACTTTTCGTCGAAAAACATGATTTTATCGATTTTTCTCGAAATTTTTGGCTTATACCACAAAATTTTATTTTACATACGGATTCTCCTCACAAAATGAGGGGGTGTCTACGTTGAAAATGTTTCATATAACCTGCCTCGGGATACTGAAATAGTAAGTGAGTCCCCAGACCGATTTTTTTACTAATTTTGGTTTTTTGACCATAAATCAGTTCAAAATGGTCCATTTTGGCAGTTAAAAAAATAGATCGATAGTAGGGTTGGTGAAATCGGGCCAGCCCGGTATTCGAGGGCCCGACTCGGAAAACAGCGCATTTTGGCTCGAGTTGGCTCGGAACCCGATCGGGTGGCCCGACCTCGAGAGTGAAGAGTCGAGCGGCTCGCCTGGCCCGACTTAGCCCGACTGGCCCGACTCGGCCCGACTTGTCTGGTGAATGCATTAGGGAAATTCCACTGCCGTTCTTGCCATTTCAGACAGATTTGTTCGAAGATGTGTCCTCTCCTATTTTCTCTGATCCTAAGTTTGATGTATTCAATCAGTAATAGTTATATTCACATCTATTCGAAGCAGTATTTTCTTTTCTTTAAACATTAAAGATGTAAATGATATTTTCCATACACACACGAATTAAAACTTGAAATGGCTTCGACGGAATTAAAACAGTATATTTATTCGGGCCAGTCGGGCTAAGTCGGGCCAGGCGAGCCGCTCGACTCTTCACTCTCGAGGTCGGGCCACCCGATCGGGTTTCGAGCCAACTCGAGCCAAAATGCGCTGTTTTCCGAGTCGGGCCCTCGAATACCGGGCTGGCCCGATTTCACCAACCCTACTATCGATCTATTTTTTTAACTGCCAAAATGGACCATTTTGAACTGATTTATGGTCAAAAAACCAAAATTAGTAAAAAAATCGGTCTGGGGACTCACTTACTATTTCAGTATCCCGAGGCAGGTTATATGAAACATTTTCAACGTAGACACCCCCTCATTTTGTGAGGAGAATCCGTATGTAAAATAAAATTTTGTGGTATAAGTGGTAGTCGCATGGGGAGAGATCCGGGGAATACGGTGGATGGGGAAACTTCTCGATCTTCAGCTCGTCCATTTTCTTCTGGGTCATCTTCGCTCGATGTGGGCGAGCATTGTCCATCAGAAGAAGAATTTTGCCCTGGTTCAGGAGTCTGGGAGGGACTCTGATCGCGACATCTTCCAGTTGTTCAGAGAAGAGGTCGGCATTGATGCTGGTGCCAGGGGCGAGGATCTCCCAGTAGATGGGACCGAGCACTGAGAAGAAGAAGCAGAGGAGTTCCTTCTTTCCGTGCTCTTCCTTCTTCGGGACGGGCGTGGGCTTCTCATCTGCATCCACCCATTGCAGTCTCCTCACAGGGTTATCGTACGTGATCCACTTCTCATCTGTAGCGATGATGGAATTGACCCATCGAAGATTGGATCTACGATGGAGGAATTCCCGACAGACTTGAACACGATTTTTCAGTGTGGGAGTTTCGGCTTCTTCCCAGATCGATGGAGGATATCGGACACCGTTGATCTGGGAGTACCAGTATCCTTCTTCAACTCACGCCCACTGGCCATGGGCTTGAGCTTCAGTGTGCGGAGAACGAGAGGCAGAGCGGGGTTGATCATCGAGACCAAACTCCCCTTTCTTGAAGCAGGAGAACCACTTATAGCAGAAGGGTATGGAGGGGGCGTCAGCTCCTTCCGACTGGGCCAGGGCAGAGTGGGCCTCCTTCACGGATCGGCCAAGACGGTAGTAATGAAGTAAAACTGCTCGGAGGTAGAGATGGGAGTCCATCACAAAAATCAATGTAGCAACTAGGAGACTGATTACATCCTCTCACTACTCAACGTCAGAATGATGCAATACATTGTTGACAAACAGATTGCGCAATCTCTGCATTTGATCGCGAACTGACTTTTTTTTCCGAAGCATTATACGAACTTTCCGGACACCCCAATAATTCCCCTTTTGCAAGTTGAATTGTCGTGCTGATCCGAGATGTATTCGGGAATCTCTTCATTCGTCATCCGGCAAGTAGTTTAGTGTTGTGAAGTTTGCTCTTGTTAATGTACCTTAGAAGTGAATAAAGACATTCAAAGAAAGGCACTTACAAAGGCACTGTATGTTGCTGGAAAACCTGCGAATCCATCACATCGACACTTCTACAAAGTGCAAATACATTTGATTAAGCTTTTGTTATTGCAGAGTTGACATTGCAAAATTCATTCAAATTTAATTCAATTACCCCTGAGAACGTGCCAAAGTTTAGTCAAATATAATTCAATTATCTAAGATGACGTGTCACTCCTTCCCTTCTCCATTCTCTCCCTCCCTTCTCCATTCATTCGTTCACTTTTCACTCGCCCTGATCAGTCGAGCGAGCCTCTCCTCTCTCTTCCGACCTACGTCATCGCCTCCAGAATTCAGGTATTTTTCTATATTTTCGTTCTTTTTCAGTATTCGATCATCGACCAGTGGAGGAAGTGATCCCCTCTGACTTATTCAATTCAATTTATGACGTTCAATCAATCGCAAAGTCTATAGAAATTCCCTAATTTTTGCGATTTAGTCTCAGTATTCTATCGCAAACTGAGTACCGTACTTGCAGTGATGCATCTCCTACCCTTTCTCCTCATTGCACTCGCCTTGCTGCCGATTTCTGCCGCGGTCAAATGCTACGATGGAGTATATGAAAAATATAACAACGGAGATGTTTTGAGAAACACAAGGGTCAATAAATTAATTTACTCCGATTTTTCATGCAATTTATTCACTAAATAAGTTTGAAATTGAATATTTTTATTTTAAAGGTTGATAAAGAATGCTACCTTGGATAGTATTGCTATCACGAGACAACGATCGAAACTTTTGATAACTATTCAATGGCGAGAGAGACCATTTGGTACACCTGTGTCAAACCGCACATGGACGGGGACCGTCGTGGCATAAATAAAATTCCATCGGTGGGTGATGTCGAATACTCTGCGAATAATGTGCAAAATTGCAGTTTAGTTGGCGTTCCCGGTCTAGCAAATTCACAGATGATAGAGGAAATACGGGAATTCGGAAAACGATCAGTGCTTACTGTAATGCCGACCTGTGCAACGACTCGAAGGAAACTGTAGAGGCAACTTTCAAAGCTGCCGAAGATAGTACCAAGCACAAGTGCTATGAAAGTGAAGATGGTCCCATCCACAACGAACCCGAGGTAAACATTTGAATTATTATATTTTACTTTTGGCAAATTACAGCGAAAAGGCTGCGAGAACGAGAATTGTCAATTGTCTCGTACTGTATATCCCGGAGGAATTGAAGAACGCCGCACTTGTGACGAGGGCAGGATCTGCGAATCTCCATTGGATGTATATTGGAGTATCTATCATACGTTTTACCATAATTTAGGCGAACAATTGCACATTAAATCCATATGAAGCCTATCTAATGCAAAGAAAATGAATTGGGGATAATACTTATGGATTTAGGACTCACAATAAGTATCACGTGGAGCCAAATTTATATTGAAATATCGAGTTAATGGTTACTATTGGGGTGTCCGGAAAGTTCGTATAATGCATCGGAAAAAAGTCAGTTCGCGATCAAATGCAGTGGTTGCGCAATCTGTTTGTCAACAATGTATTGCATCATTCTGACGTTGAGTAGTGAGAGGATTTAATCAGTCTCCTAGTTGCTACATTGATTCTTGTGATGGACTCCCATCTCTACCTCCGAGCAGTTTTACTTCATTACTACCGTCTTGGCCGATCCGTGAAGGAGGCCCGCTCTGCCCTGGCCCAGTCGGAAGGAGCCGACGCCCCCTCCATACCCTTCTGCTATAAGTGGTTCTCCCGCTTCAAGAAAGGGGAGTTTGGTCTCGATGATCAACCCCGCTCTGGACGCCCTCCCTCCCTCGATCAGCCTCTCGTTCTCCGCACTCTGAAGCGCAAGCCCATGGCCAGTGTGCGTGAGTTGAAGAAGGATACTGGTACTCCCAGATCAACGGTGTCCGATATCCTCCATCGATCTGGGAAGAAGCCGAAACTCCCACAATATCGAAATATCGAAGAGACTCGGGACACATCTCGTCAAGAGATCCGCGGATGCGGCGTGGGCGATTTTAGCAGAAAGTTCATGACAAATGATTTCTCTGAGGTGAATGCGGGGTGGAATGAACAATTCCTCAAATTAATTTTAGGAGAAGTGTTACCATGAATTTAAACCGTATTATTTCGAAAATGGAGAACCGAAATTGGGAAATGTTACTAGCAAGATTTGTTGCTGCGAGGGTGATTATTGTAACGTCAAGAAAAGAAATGCTGGACGAAACCCCGCATCCTCCCTTCCCCCTCTGATCAGAAACTGACCATTTTTGGATAAAAAAGTACGAGAAAAAACGTTTTCAATGATCATGCTACGTATCTAATGTAAAAAACTCGATGAATAGTACATTTATGGACGAGGGCTCATTATTGCAAAACATCGGGATTCAAACGGGCACTCAACAATCCCGGAGGCGGCGTTCTCCCTCCCTCCCCCCTTCCTCTCGCTCCCCTCCCCGACGGACACTTACCCCCCGCTGGATGCCACGATGCCACTTCGAACATATTCTCAAATATTTACATAAAGTGCCCCTTCCCTCCCCTACTTCTGAATTCTTTCGCGATCACACTTTCCTCCTCTCGTGGACATTAATTTCAGGAATTTCCCCGATCTCGTCATGGTTATCTTGTTCGTACTGCTTTTCCTGATGATTTTCCTGGGTGCATTGATCAATACAAGTGATAGTACTTACTGTTCTTTCCTTAGCAAGTTGCCTCGTCATGCTGATCCGATTTGGATTCCGGCCTCGCTTTCCGTCGTTCTATAGTAGAGAAATCAGGATATTCACGCTAATATTATTATGAAAATGCAAAACTTTTACCTTAAAATCGGCATTTGCCTTAAAATGTTTAGAACAATCCTGTTTGAACAGGTATACAGTGTGTGCCTATCCGTATGTCCGGATTGCGAAATAGTTGCGTATGCGAGAGAGTATGCGAAATGAAGAGACCGTAAAATTGTTGCATTACCCATAAGTCATAGAATAAAATATTCAATTTCGAAATTCCCGCTATTTTCAATTCAATGGAGATCTGATTCCTTTGTGCCCTTCCTAATCTCTAATTTGCTCACAATATTATGATGCAAATATAATTTGTTGTTGTTGATTTCGATCGTCCTTCTCCTTCTCCATTCATTCGTTACCTTTCCTCTTGTTCTGATCAGTCGAGCGAGCCTCTCCTCTCCCTTTCGACCTACGTCATCGCCTCCAGAATTCAGGTATTTTTCTCTATGTTCGTTCATTGTTTCAATATTCGATCACAAACTGAGTACCGTACTTTCAGTGATGCATCTCCTTCCCTTTCTCCTCATTGCACTCGCCTTTCTCCCGCTCTCGGCGGCGCTCCAGTGCTACGAGGACATAGTCAACAAAGTGAACAACAAAATTTCCGGGGCAAAGGTCCACAAATCTAAGCATTAAAATATATATTTATATTTTTTCAGACAGTCGCTTATTGCGACATTTACTGCTTATACAAGGAAAGAACTGAAGATCATACTGGGATTACGAATGTAACGATTGAATATGCGTGCACACGCTACAATCTGCCTTCGGGAGAAAAAAATAGATTTTTCCTTGAGAAAATTTTTAAACAAATGCAGATCGATTGGCATTACTATGCCGAAAAAATAAAAGATATCGATGGTAAAATACAAATCGCTGCTAGAGAGATAGATGCTACCTGCAATGTCGACCTGTGCAACGACTCGAAGGAGACTGTAGAGGCAACGTGCAAAGCTGCCGAAGATAGTGTCAAGCACAAGTGCTATAGAAGCGTTGAATACTCTTCCGATCCCATTGGAAGCAATCGAACGGTAGGGGTTTCGTCGAGCAATCGTCTGACTCTCTTAAGTTTGCATGCTCTCTCGTCTCTCTGATCGGCGAGAGAGCGTGCAAACTGGAGAGAGTCAGACCATTACTTGTTTCGTCGTTATTTTTTAATATTTTGATCTTTGAAGGATAAAGTGTCATGCGAATCTGAGTATTGCGTAACTGCCGAAGGCACTTGGGGAAACTTAAATCAAAAGATGTCGCGAACAACTTGGTGGAATGGTCATGACAGATGAGTGCTCAGAGGTGAATGGCAAGATGGAATGATCAAGCCATAAAATCGATTTGCAGGAAAAGTGTTACAATACATCAAGAATTGAACCGTACAGGTCCGAAAATGGTGAACCGAAAACGAGAAATGTTACATACAATATTTGTTGCTGCAAGGGTGACTACTGTAACGACAAGAAAGGAAACACTGGGGGAAACCCCGCATCCTCCCTTCCCCCTCTGATCAGAAACTGACCATTCATGAATAAACTGTCAGTAGGAGAACAAACGGCATTCAGTTGACATGATATACCCTGTTGCGTTTTTATGGCTACAATTGCATTGACGATATCTTTCCCTCTGCCCCCATCCCCTTCTCTCCTCAGCCCTCTCTCTTACCGCCCCCTCATCGTCGCTCCTCCCATCCATTTCCCTCTCCCTACACTCTCATAATTCTTCCTCCCATTCCTGCACTTACTTCCTCCTCCCTCCACCCCCCCCCCTCAATCTCGTGGTGTAAAAGGGGTAAATTCAATGAATACATTTACTTTTTCACGGACTTAAAAAATAAAAAAAAATAGAGGAAAATAGAAAAATCTTTTCCGTTGTTTGTTTGTCCAACGGTGCGGTAGTTTTGGGTACTTTTTCAATGACTTTCCTGCAAATATTGAGCACATTCTTTCCAAACTTAGAGTGCGCACGGCCGGTTTGCACTTTTAAGTGCAAACCGGTCGTTAAAACTTAGAAGGTTCGTGGAAATACGTTTTCTCCTTGCTTTGCTACATCGATTCCGTCCTTGTCGGATGGTGGTTCGATTCCCGGCAGCGTCGAACGTGTGTTCCATTCTCCGGGGTTCCGGGGATTAACGTGTGACAGAAATCATAAGCGTTGCGTTGCGTAGTTTCCCATTTGTTTACAACCAAACACTATTCAGTTCGCAAAAAAGTGCAAACACATTTGATAAAGCTTTTGTTATTGCAAAACTCATTCAAATTTAATTCAATTACCGCTGCGAACGTGTCAAATTGAAGTAAAATATAATTCAATTGCTAAGATGACGTGTCACTCCCTCCCTTCTTCAATCAATTCCTCACTTCTTCATTCATTCGTTCCCTTTCCTCTTGTTCTGATCAGTCGAGCGAGCCTCTCCTCTCCCTTTCGACCTACGTCATCGCCTCTAGAATTCAGGTATTTTTTCTCTATTTTCGTTCGTTGTTACAGTATTTAATCGTCGACCAGGGGATTAAGTGATACCTTTTGACCATTTTATTGTACCTGGTGAATTCGAATCAATCACAAATAATTCAATCACTGCAGTGTCTCTAGATATAACTTCAATTTTGCGATTGAGTATTAACATTCTATCGCAAACTGATTACCGTACTTGCAGTTATGCATCTCCTTCCCTTTCTCCTCGTTCCACTCGCCTTTCTCCCACTCTCAGCAGCGCTCCAGTGCTACGAGGGGATAGTCGAAAAAGAGAACAACCAAATTATTTCTGATTCGAAGGTCGCAACTTTTCGCGCACACACACATTATAAATCGTTTGTTTAACTTTTTTCAGAAAGTTTCTTATTGCGACAAGGAGTGTGTATACAAGGAAAATGATGAAGATCGTAATGGAAATAAATATGTGAAAATTGAGTATGAGTGCATACTCTACAATGAACAATTTGTGAGAAAATATAGTCATTGTCGAAATGAGCCATTACAGTTGTGAGAAATATAATTTAAAATTACAGATCGACTGGCATCGATATGTCGACAAAATCTTAGAAAGTGGTGGGAAAATGAGACTCATAAAAGTGACCCTGGCTACGTGCACTGTCGACCTGTGCAACGATTCGAAGGAGACTGTAGAGGCAACCTTCAAAGCTGCCGAAGATAGTGTCAAGCACAAGTGCTATAGTAGCAAAGATGGAACGACCGATTTTATCGAGCCCGAGGTGGGAATTTCGTATTAGTTTTCTTCCATTGAGCTCTTTCAAGCGTAAAGTCCCATGCACATCTGAGTATTGCATAACTGTCGAAGGAGCTCGAGGCGCAGAAAAAGAAGAGCTTCGCGGATGTCGCGAAATGGACGAACTTCGAAATTTGGACAAGGCAGAGGAGTGCAAACGGGTGAATTGCGCGAAGGAATGATCATGCTACAGAATGAAATTGCAGGAGACGTGTAGCCATAAAACAATTGAAGATGCTACAGTGAAGATTTGTTGCTGCAAGGGTGACTACTGCAACGACAAGAAAGGAAACGCTGGAGGAAACCCCGCATCCTCCCTTCCCACTCTGATCAGAAACTGACCATTCATCAATAAACTATCAGTAGGAGAAAACACATTCAGTAAACATGGGAATATCATTCACTTCCACACAACTCGATTACCCTCAAACCCTATAATATAATAATAAGTTTTACAAAATCAATTCCCGGATGGATTTGAACGATTACTGTATGAAAAAGATAATCGATTACTGCCTTTCTTCGTTTTCCGAACTTTGTAATCAAATTGAAAATTGATTTTTTGACCTCGCCATAAAGAATGAAAAAAATAATTTCGTCACGTATCACTCCCTCCCTCTTGTCCTCCTCACTCATTTTCCATTCATTTCCGACTCTTCTCTCCATCCCGAGTGGTCTCCCCCTTCAGTGGCTCCGTCCACGAGGATGTCGAGGTATGGGTTTATTCATGATTTCGGCGGTTGGGAAGGGCACGCTCGGTGAAATAGTGGAGGCGTAGCACTCATGGGTGTGTGGTATGGTTATATTCATGGTTTCGGCTTCGGGGTTGTATGGTCTTGGTCGTGTACGGAAAGCGAAGAGACATAGTTGAATGTCCCGAAATGAATTGTCCAGAGAAGCTGTCAAATGGTAGATTTCGCATATATCTTTTCGCATATGAAAATATATTGGCTCCGTCTGGATTGGGGGGACATATTGGGGTCCTGTCTGATTTGGGGGGGACATATCGTTGGTTTGGGGGGACATATCGTCGGTTTCAGGGGACATATCTAGCTTTTTGGCTTAAAACGTTGGGGATGAATCGTTAAGAGATCATTCCATAGCCGAGCAATATACACAGACTATCATGGACAGTGTTCTCCACCAAGCATCTGAACTTATGCGTGATGCCAATCTCGGTGAAGGGCGCAGAGAAAGAATGAATGAAGGCACTGATTATGTCCTCATCGCAACTATTACCCCCCTCGATTAGCACAACTGATTCGATCCCTTCCTCGACTTCCACAACCACAAATACCATCCCCTTCGACTACCAAAATAATCGTACTCGATTCAACACACTCAGATGGTACATTGTAAACGACGGATAAAATTCAGAATCAGAAAAATTCATTTTAAAGCAATTTTTGGACCCTTTGTAATTTTATGGACGTTAGATTTGGGTGGACATATTGTCGGTTTGGGGGGACATATGGTCGGTTTGGGGGGACATATGTCCCCCGAAACCAACACTGTCCCCCCAAACCAGACAGAGCCAATATATTTTCTTCCTCCTCCTTATCTATCCCATTTGCTCGGAATGAAGAGTCAAATAAGAAGAGAACGGCCAGAAACCAAAGAAGTGTCCAATGTAAAAATAACACGTCACATATCAGGAATGCACTGTGTGCTTTGACTGCTGAATGTATGGCTCCGATCTCGTCTAAACTGATGTGCTCATTCCAAGGCGACAGTGTTAGCGAGTACGCCGGTTGTCACAGGTATGGAATTAATTGAGTTTGTAATTCGGGTCAACGTACAGTCGCGCTCATAAGTGAGTGAGCACTTTTTGAATTTGCTGCAACTTTTTGCCCAGGGCAGGCATCATTCTGCCACTAAGGTAGCATGTGCCAAATTCATTGGAGATTATGGCCATGGTATTGGGATATGACGCAATAGCCTAATCATTGCGTAGTGATGACGCAATAAAAATGTACTTTTTCAAAACGGCTTTATTCTTGCATAGATTTTTTCCTACTTTCTATGGTTGGAGATATGTCTGTGGACTACCCAGAAAATTTTTTTGAAGTTGCGGCGTGGTCGCACATTGGCTGCAGACTTGCTGCAAAATGGAGGTCGAAAATACAGATCTCGGCTCCTAGATAAGCTAGAGACTCGTTCAAAGCGTCAAAATGATCGTAATCACAATTCCACATGATCCGGAGAATAAGAAAACACTTGGTCAAAATTTGCCCTCAGGGCACCAAAAAATCACTTTTTTGCATGCTCATTTTTTGGACATTCATAACTTTCTGGCCAGTTTTCGGAAAAATCTGGTTATTATGTGAGAATGTTCAAAATGTATTAAAGATATGATGCCCAACTTTTTAGACTGTTTGGATAACTTTCCTGCCCGCGGCGGACATTTTTCGGAGGGATACTCGGGTCGGGAAACACCTTGTTTACGCACTCTCGTCGTCTGTACTCTCTCGCCATAGCGGTAAACAAGGTGTTTCCCGACCCGAGTATCCCTCCGAAAAATGCCCGCCGCGGGCAGGAATGTTATCCAAACAGTCTAAAAAGTTGGGCATCATATCTTTAATACATTTTGAAAATTCTCACATAAAATCAGATTTTTCCGAAAACACGTCCAATGAATTTGGCACATGCTACCTTAGTGGCAGAATGATGCCTGCCCTGGGCAAAAAGTTGCAGCAAATTCAAAAAGTGCGCACTCACTTATGAGCGCGACTGAATCTTCCTTCGACACATTATTTCGAGAAGAAAATCGGTTAGGAATTGCGGGAAATTTTAGGAAATTAACAGATATTTTTTCAGATTTGACCAAAGTTCGATTAACATCATAATGACGTCACTTCTGGAGAAGCATAAAAGTAGCAAAAACAAAGTCGATAAGGGAATCAATTTTATACGAGGAGCGAGAGGAGATGAAGACCATGAGAGATTGTCTATTGCGTGTCAATAGACCCCTCCGGAATTCTGAAACGATTTCATCTATTGCGAACCAGAACAAAACTTTGATAAATGTATGACCAAATTGTTTCACTTTATCAGACGCAAATTTCCGCAAAATTGTTATCGATTCAACGATAAAAAATCGATACTTTGTTTGCTTTGAATTTTTGTCGTTTTATTATTACATCAGTTCTTGAAATATTTCTCTAAAATAATAAAAAATAACCAGCGCCTGATAATCAAAGCAAATTTGAACAAATATACCGTTAGTCAGGATTAGTTATGTCGACTTAATCACGGCTCGGTAAGGCAGCCCTTGAACGCACGCATCGAGCCCCTCTGCCCTCACACTAACCCGGCGCAGTTAGAACGCGCCCTCTCGCCTGCCTATTTATGTGAGCGCGCCCTCGGCGCGCGAAACGAGGGCTTCTCTCTCTCTTTAACGACGCGATCCCCCCATTAAGAGACGTTCCACGAGAGAACGTACTTTCTCCACGGATGACTATTTTTCGATGAAAATGACGAAAAACATACTTAGGAAGCGATCGGATGCAGATAAAGTGTCGAAAACGTCGATTTTCGTCGTTTTTTGCCCGCCGTGAAAATTTTGTAATGTCATAGGAAAAATTTTATTGCATTTTCGAAATCAGCGCGAAAAACTACTCCAGGGGTCCAGTTTTCACGAGATGTTTCACTATGTGCTCGGAAGTTATAGCGCCCAGAAGAAGGAGCGCTCAATGATCGCTCTGGAATGGATGCAGTCTCATTTCGTGAATTGAGCTTTATTACTGCTATTTTGCATGCCCAATATTTATTTTATATGGTTTCACTCAATTTGAGACCTAATTGAAGCAGTTACGTATTGGGGTGTCCGGAAAGTTCGTATAATGCTTCGGAAAAAAGTCAGTTCGCGATCAAATGCAGTGATTGCGCAATCTGTTTGTCAACAATGTATTGCGTCACTCTGACGTTAAGTGGGATGTGGGTTGGATCAGTCTCGTAGTTTCTACACTTGTTGAAGTGGTGAAGTATTGCCGATATTTTGATACAGCTGTGTTGAATTACTGTCGGAAATCGCTCCATCGTAGATCGGATCTTCGATGGGCAGATTCCATAATAGACATGTGCGAGGAGTGAATCATGTATAATAACCCAGCGAAGAGACAACAGTGTTTCGACACCGATGCGAAGCACAAACCCGTTCCCTTGAAGAAAATGAGGAAAATCACTGATTCTTTCTATCATTACTTGTTCCGATCTAATAAGAGATCCTTCCTACTGGAACCGCCATCAATGCCGACCTCCTCTCTGAACAACTGGAAGAAGTCGCGATCAGAGTCCCTCCCAGACTCCTGAACCAGGGCAAAATTCTTCTTCTGATGGACAATGCTCGCCCACATCGAGCGAAGATGACCCAGAAGAAAATGGACGAGCTGAAGATCGAGAGGATTCCCCATCCACCGTATTCCCCGGATCTCTCCCCATGCGACTACCACTGCTTCCGCTCTCTCTCTGACTTCTGCAAAGGAAATAAGTTCAAGAATCGAGATGAAGTTGTGAGGGCTTTCGTGAACTGGGCGGTCTCGAAGAAACCCGTATTCTGGAAGAGAGGAATCGAGACCCTGCCCAATCGCTGGAGGGAGGTAGTGAGAAAGAAGGGGGCATACATTGGTCACTGAGAATTGTAAAGCATTGAATAAAAAATAAAAACAAAAAAATTATACGAACTTTCCGGACACCCCAATACATTAAATCTCGAAATTGAATTATTTTGATACTCGCATTTCGAACTCCATAAGCACCACTTCATTGAGGCTATAATTATGCTTTACATCGATCAAACAGGGGTCAAATCAATGTTTGGTGAATTAATACATTCATGTTGACTAGTTTGCAAATGAATTGCGTGACATATGACACAATATTCCAACGGAAATCCGATGAGATTCGTCAAAATCCACATTTTTTCGAATTTTTCGATTTTCGGAGATGTGTAGAAGTCGAATTTCGGCCTCAGCCTTACCATAATTCGCTTAGAATATCTTGGGATCATCCCTAGTTCATTTTCCAGTGATTTGGTGGACATCTGAGAAAAATTTTTTTTCTTCATTTTTCATGCCTATATGAGAGGAATCGGGAGAGACTCGAGATAGGCCGGGACGTGAAAATTCATGATCATCAATCGGGCCGAAAACACCGTGAATGGTACTTCGAAACGAGCGCTTTCAAATGGCGTTGGCCGTTTTCCGAAAAAAATATTTTTTTCTCGACGTGGTACGTCTTCGAAGTGGGCGGAGTCACATTTTTTCTGGAAACACTAAACTTTGGAGCTGTTTTTCGGAACTTTGCGATAAAGATATGAAAAAATAGTCAACATATGAAAGAAATCGGATTGTTCGAGGAACAAGTATTACCCGGCTAATGGGCCGGGTATAGACGGAATGTTTCCTATATCGCTATAGGGTCATTTAGCGTCAGAATTGAATTAATACACTGTGATTCAATTCTGACGCTAAATGACCCTATAGCGATATAGGAAACATTCCGTCTATACCCGGCCCATTAGCCGGGTAGTACTTAAACGAGAGCAACATTATTACGCATAGCTTCCAGACCTTCATTTTTTAACAGGAAAGAGTATTTATAGGGATTAATCACCTATCGATTAAGCATGAAATCCCAAAACCTTTTTGGTATTTCGTGATTTACAACATTTTTCGCCAAATCGGACCCCCTTGCTCCAAATTAGCGTTTCTGACCCAACCAAAGAAAGCAAAATGTTCCTCGAACAATCCTCTTTCTTTCATATGTTGACTATTTTTTCATATCTTTATCGCAAAGTTCCGAAAAACAGCTCCAAAATTCGGTGTTTTCAGAAACCATTCACGTTGTTTTCGGCCCGATTGATGAACATAAAATTTCCACGTCCCCGCATGGCCCAAAGATCTCGAGTTTCTCCCGATTCCTCTCATATGAGAGATGGCATTTTTTTCGAAAAAAAATTTTTTCTCAGATGTCCACCAAATCACTGGAAAATGAACTAGGGATGATTTCAAAATATTCAAAGCGAATTATGGTAAGGCTGAGGCTGAAATTCGACTTCTACACATCTCCGAAAATCGAAAAATTCGAAAAATTGTGGATTTTGACGAATCTCATCGAATTTCCGTTGGAATATTGTCACGCAATTCATTTGCAAACTAGTCAACATGAATGTATTAACTCACCAAACATTGATTTGACCCCTGTTTGATCGATGTAAAGCAATTAGGTCTCAAATTGAGTGAAACCATATAAAATAAATATTGGGCATGCAAAATAGCAGTAATAAAGCTCAATTCACGAAATGAGACTGCATCCATTCCAGAGCGATCATTGAGCGCTCCTTCTTCTGGGCGCTATAACTTCCGAGCACATAGTGAAACATCTCGTGAAAACTGGACCCCTGGAGTAGTTTTTCGCGCTGATTTCGAAAATGCAATAAAATTTTTCCTATGACATTAAAAAATTTTCACGGCGGGCAAAAAACTACGAAAATCGACGTTTTCGACACTTTATCGGCATCCGGTCGCTTCGTATGTTTTTCGTCATCTTCATCGAAAAAGAGTCCTGGGAAACCTATAATATCGTATTTTTCAAAAAATTGAAATTTTCGATTTTTTTGTGGGCCTGGTCTGCCATTTTCGGAAAGTACGCCAGAGCCCTCCATATTGGGCCAAATATCAGTACTTGGTATGGGGACTTCACCAGCAAGATATTGAAGGGGGTTGCAAAAAAGTCATCCGTCAGCCCCTCTCAAAAGCTACGTTTTCTCGTGGAACGTCTCTTTAGTAACTCTCTCACTGAAAAATAGAATAAATTCTGGTGGTTCGAATAAATCGAGAGCGCGGGAAACAGACATGCGACGCATGTCTTTCAATACAGTGCTTTCATTGACCTAACGAACCGTGTTGTCAGCAGCGCGCATCAATAAGAATTGCTAATGCTGCGAGTGAGGGGTAAAGTTGAGGTTGAGATCGTATCTTCCGTTCCGCACAAATAATTACCCCAACATTCATAAGTATTGCGCAATGCAAATCGTTCACATAACATCGTCAGGGTACTTCATTTTCACTGAATTCATTTTCGCCTATCCTGACAGTTTATTCATGATTGATCAGTGTCTGATCAGAGGGGGAAGGGAGGATGCGGGGTTTCCTCCAGCGTTTCCTTTCTTGCCGTTACAGTAGTCACCCTTGCAGCAACAAGTCGTCTTTATATATTTATCTCCTGCTTCATATGTGCAATTTTTATGCTAAATTTTGGCATTATTGAGATAATCCATAAAGAGTACCTCTCTGACCAACCAGCACTCCTTATCAACCTGGCAAGAACGGTTCTCTTCAACTCTTCCGGTATATTCAGTTCGGGACCAGATACAGTACTCTCCAGGGCAGACGGTTTTTAGCTGCACATTTCATAAATGCACAAGAAAATAGATTAGATTGTGATCTCGGACTCGTTGTTAATGGGGTCGGCAGCGCCATCTTTGCTTCTATAGCATGTGAGCGAGGCACGATCTTCGGCGGCTTTGAAGGTTGCCTCTACAGTCTCCTTCGAGTCGTTGCACAGCTCCTCATTGCAGTAAGCTCTGGTATAGTTTCCATGCTCCCACTTTTTAATCTGCGAGTACCGGGGATCCAACTAATCTGTAATTATAGGTTTTGAATCGACATAGTGAACGCTACAACGCATTGAGACAAAAATTGTTCACCTTTGAATGGGGCACAGAATTCTCACTATCACAACCGTATTCAATGGTTTCAATATTCGTTCCATCGGATGTTGCGATCATGTACCAGCAATCATAGAAATCGTGGCATTCCGACACTGCCTGAAAACATACACATTTCCATTTGCATATTTAGCGACATAAAATTATGAAATGTATTTACCTTTGTATTCCTAATAGTTTGGTTGTTCTATTTTACAACTTTTCCCTTGTAGCACTTGAGTGCTGCAGAGAGTGGGAGAAAGGCGAGTGCAATGAGGATAAAGGGAAGGAGATGCATCACTGAAAGTACGGTACTCAGTTTACGATCGAATACTGAAAGAACGAACGAAAATATCGAAAATTTACCCGAATTCTGGAGGCGATGGCGTAGGTCGATAGGGGGGGGGGGAGAGGCTGGCTCGACTGATCAGAGCAAGAGGAAAGGGAACGAATGAGTGGAGAAAGGAATGAAAGAATGGAGAAGGAATGGAGTGCCACGTCATTTTAGTAATCGAATCGTATTTGACTGAAATTTGGCACGTTCTCCGTGTTAATTGAATTAAATTTGAATGAATTTCGCAATAACAAACGATTAATCAAATGAATTTGCACTTTTGAGAACTCAGTATTACCTGATTTTTGGGCATGTCTATGTACCCTAGAATAACATGTTTTTATTCATAGAATTTGGGCCCAAATTTTAGTCAATAGATTCCCTTCAACATTGTAAAACGATTTCATCTATTACGAATCAGAACAAAACTTTGAAAAAAAGCATGATCAGATTTTTTTTTAATTTGTCAATTGCACATTTTGTAAATTTTAATTCTTCGAATGCATTATTGTGGAATCATTTTTAAAATAATAAAACAAAATAAAAATAATTAAAATCTTTCCTTTCCATTTCTTTGTTGATTGAATTTTGCAGTATCGAATAGCACTGTTTGAAACAATAACGGTAAGGTGAAACAATGAAACAATATGTTCTTTTTGGTGTTCTTTTTTTAAAATAATTGTATTAGGTTGGAACAAAAGTTTTGCACGATTTCGACCATGAAGTTTGAACTTGCTTAAAAGGCTTCACTTTAATCGGGCCGATCTAAACGGATAGCATATATTTATGGACTATTTGTAAAATATATCCGCTACTTTGAATCGAATCCTGCTCTGAGGGTTTGCGAAAAAATCAGGTTTCGTTAAATATGAAATTTTTGAGTTACATGGACATTTGTTTATCACGCTCCTATTCTAACAGAAAAAATCATTGTATAATCTCACATTGTGGAGTGAAAAGCCCGTTGGCAGTTCTTTCTAAAGCTATGTAGTATCAAGTGGTTGCTTCAATTTATCAAGGATTGTAGACCATTAAATTGCAACATTCGCGAAGTAACGTTACTTAATGGATCGCTGTTATTGCCTCGACAATCAATCATGATAGCTTGATCTTAAGAGCTTTTACATACACTACCTTGGGGGTTTATAACATAAAGAAATGCTGGAGCATATCCTTTTCCGCTTCTAGAAAAATTATATTTTCTGGAATTTTGAATTATGATCATCACAGCCAAAATTTTAAAATTTGGTGTACATTGTTCGAGTCGATCTCCTCAAAAGGAAGCTATCCCCTGACTCGACCAAGCCAATAAGTGATAGAGTAAGAGGTGCTTGTTCAGTTAACCATATAAAGTCTAAGCTTCCTTTTATGCTGGAAACATGACATTCATGGAAACATCAATTTCGACACTCTAATATCAGTATCTGAGTATGCAATATTGCATTTTTTAATAGAAGCAATGTATGTCCACACGAAAATAATTGTGAGCTTAACATGGAAGGTACTAAAAGTTTAAATGCATTTGAGATCGATAGACTTACGGCTACGGTTATGCGTTGAAGTCAACTAATTCAGACCAAGCCCATTTTGACGCGATATCAAAAATGACCTAAGTTTCTGGAATACCATTTGTGGTGATCCCCATTTTCATACTACTTTATGATGCCTGTTCATCATACTTTCCAAATATACCCTGATATTTGCATTATCATCGATGTCCAGAGAGAGCAGACCCAAAAATTAAGCAGTTCAGTTCTCAAATGTAGCAACTTTGACTTTAAAATTTCGCCAAGATATCAAATGGTATGGGTAATACTAATGTGTGATAGAAAGAGTATTCAAGCCCTCAACGAATACATGAAACAATATTAAATAATTTTGAAAATAAAGGACTGAGTATGGTGGAAACGAAAATTTGAAAATCGTGCAAAACTTTTGTTCCAACCTGATACACTAAAATCGATCAACGCAATTATTACCACTGTCTTTTTTTGACTGAACCAACTCCATGGATTCCTACTTTCCGGCCTATGAAGAGCTTTTCCCGATTCCTTTCACATGTCACTTTTACATAGTGCATTCCCTCCATAATTTCGAGAGTAACGCCTGACTTTCGTAGGTACTGTATGTAATATTTCCCCGAAATCCACGAGTACAAACATTTATAAGAACTAAATTTATCCATATATCAGTTTTACATGTGGAGTGGTTTCATAAGAACTAAATTTGTCCATATATCACGTCGAAGAGTCGTTTCTATTCTCATCAGACTCGATCATAGCACACGCAGTACGTGGCCAGGAAGTAGTTTCTGTCGATGATGCAGTGGGGGTCGTTGCCGTATTGAGAGACGTGAGAGACAGAGGAGAGATCGAGAGTGAGATGACGGGTGAGGAAGTCGAAGAGAACTGTCACCTCGTAGACACCGCTGCAAATTTATCAATTGTTATAATTTCCCTGATTCTAGGTGGTTAACAGTGCACTAGATTTTTCCGAGCTATTTCAGAGTGGATAAATGAGCATGAATATCACTATAAGTGGACACGTTTACCTTTAAAATTAAAAAAAGGATATGAATAATTGCAAAATCTCTTTTTTAGGATGGAATTTATGAGACATTATATGTGAAGGGGACAGGAGTGGCCAGAAATCCAATAAAGCTCACCGTCCGGGAGTGGTCGCCAGTTTGATCTTGTAGTGGGCGTACGTTGTCTTCGTGTTTCCCGTGAGATCTGGTATATATCCTTCGAAGTCTTTCCTCGATTTATACTTGAGCAAAGTCTCCTGCGGTACCAGCCTGTAATGCATTACATGCTTAGTTGGCCAGACCGTTCCTATAGCGCAGGGGAGCGCTTGACAGAAATGACCCCTGTCTGCAAGGGTGTACAGGGGCGGGCAGCTATGATTAGACCCCAACTATGATTATGTCAACTATGATACAATATGAGTAGATCTTCGAGAATGCATGCAATCTAATTCAATATATTCCTACTAAGCCTACTATTAAGAATAAAAACGAATGTGGAAAGCCATCTCACTTCTTTGCATACTCGACTCCTTTCAACTTCAGAGGAGAGCAAACTTTGAATTCGTTTTGCAGCTGCTTGTTGAATGCTTGTACGATCGCCTCGGCGACTTCATATGAGATCTGAGCAAGTTTCATTTACATATTTATAAAAAAGTCGTTTCCACAACACTTTTTTGTTCAATTATTGTTTTCGGAATAATTTATTTAAAAGCGAAATGACAAAAACAAAGCCAATAACTTAATAACATTTTTATCCTCGTCACTCTTCATGGCGTCTTTCCAATCGAGACAAGTACACCAGTGGGGCTCAATGTCTGCGTCGGCGCACGTCCGTGAGGAGGGAATGGGACGGAGCAGGGAGAGCGATCGAGTACGAGTGCTCTGAAAGATTATTTTCATTAACGATAAAATAGAAAAGGTTAGCTGCCCAAGATCGAAATATCAATTTCCATAATTTTTCACAATACCTTGTTTGTAATACGCTTGAAAATTTTAAAACATTTTACGCGTTCTATACAATAAAGTAAACCTAAGCACACACCTAAGGTCAAAGGTATTCCTCACTTGTTCTTTGGTCAGGTCCCCGGGGAAGTCGAGAATATCGTGCAGAGTCTGGTGGACGTCGAAGGGCGAACTCAGTCGCTCCTTGTTCGTTTTCAGATTCGCGTACATCTAAAATCAGATTAATTATTCAAATTAAAATTATTTCCGAATGTTTTCCTTGTCTAAGCATGATTTGCACAATTTTTTCATGAGCTCAAAAGAGCTGAGTTTTCGAACTATTGAAACATACTCGAAATGTCGTGCGTAGGAACCAAAAAAAGGAAATCCAAATCCTAATCCCCAACCTGTTTCCCCTGCTCGGTCTCCCGCAGTTTCTTTGGTAGAGTAATGGAGAAGAACGGCAGTCGCTCTTCTAACTGTCCCTGATGCGTCTCGCGCAGGCCTCCGAAGCGATATCCGTGGTCTGAAATTGCCAGTCAGTAAGTGGGGACAATACAAAAATATGAGACGAAGCATGGCATTCTTTCAATCATACCTACGTGACGAAAACACATTGCATCCTCCTAACCGCCTTCAGGCAACTATCGTACCGAATTAATATTCCGGAACGGATATGATACGGTTCGGAATTGTATCAAATTTGCGTTTAGCGAGAGGGAAAACACTCAAAATACAACGTTATGAGTCGTTTTTATGCTCGTTGCATTCCTTGTCGCCTCCCATTTTATTATCTGTTAATTTAAAAAAATAAAAATCGATAATTTTACGAGAAAATGGCTGAAAGTGTAAAGAAAAATGAATACCGTAATCGGAAACCGTCACTTTTGCTGTGCAAAATTGCACTTCAAAAGTGATACGCCACGCTATTTTCATCAGCCCTCATTTTTCGTCAATTTTGGTCGTTTTCATGGTTATGTTGCTCAAATTGTTGATTTTTGTGGTTCAGCGAGCTGTCGGCGACGGGGAGAAGAGGAGGAAGGGTGCTGCTCCACCAGGAGCAGCACCCATGGACAACTTTTGACGATAAGTTACTTTTTCTCACTTTTTCATTACCATTTCTGTTCTTCTCTTTGGATATTTCAGGTTATTTTCGTCGACTTTTGGCTCGGGAGGAGGCCCCGAGAGGCCCGGAGCGGAATCAAGCCGCGCAGGCTAGGTGTAATACAGGTTCGTCTATTTTTTGCGCTGTTTCTTGCTAAATTCCTTGTTTAATCGGATGGCAGTTGGTTTTTAATAATTAAAAACGAGAAAATGTGACTCAAAATGTGACCCGATTTTTCTCATTGGTTTTACTGATTTAATAAATTTTAAACCACAATGGAACGGTTGGTTAGCCTATTGTGCACAATATAGTGAAATATGCGATTGCATTTCAGTGGTGGCCCCCTCGCCCTCCCTTGGCCGCATCTCTCCCCTCCCACGAATGCGACTTAGATGAGTACTTTTCTACTTTTTTGCCTTTTATTTGAATAGAACAGTAAAAGCTTGTGAAGAAATTTAAGATAACGATGCCATGGGCCAGCGTCAACGGAGGCATCTGAGGAGGAAGAGTATTTGTTTGGTTCGTTTTATCATTATTGTATTGTTTTGCGATAAATTTTGAGTCACAGAAATTACTTCTTGTTTATTCCATAACATAACAGGGATGGAGCAATTTGAATAATCAATTGGGTAGAGTAGGAATATAAATATTCGATCAGGAGAACATTCGAGGGGTTAGTCATAGGCGAGGGAGTAGTCGTCGAAATTGTTACCATTATCTTCTTCTTCGAGATGGTTAGTGATAGGTGCATTCATGTAACTCATTGAAGCAGAAACAGAACGTTGGCTGTGATATACAGAGGTTGAGGGGAACATTTGAGTTGAATAAGGTCTGGATAGAGAGGAGGATGCACGGGGAACTGTGGCGTAATTGGAAGTCGAGCTAGAGGTGCGAGAAACGGATGAAGCTTGACGGGAAATATAGGAAGCATTATTTCTAAAGAGGGGAGATGGAATAGAAGTAGTGGAGGGAAAGTGACTAGCCGTGGCGAGAGAAGGGGCACGAGGAGTGGAGGGGAATTGACTCGCCATGGTGAGAGAAGAAGAGACACGGGGAGTAGAGGGGAAGTGACTAGTTGTCGTGAGAGGAGAGGAGACACGGGGAGTGGAGGGGAACTGAGCCGCGGTGCTAGAGGGTCTTACAGCAGAAAGAAGGACAGGGGGTGTGTAGACAGCCCTTCTCGGCTGAGACACCACAAGTCTCTCCTGCTGTTTTCCCTCCTCGCGTCTAGCATTGTGGTTGATTCGGCCAAGGATGAGTCCTTTCCACTTCCTCTTCTGTGCCTTCACAGTAATCCGCCGACGATGGAGAACAACCTGAGGTGAACATATTATTACATCTGCGAATATATTGAATCGTATAAACGGTACCTTGATCAGCCACTCCAGCTTTTCCTGGTCCCGATCTGGATGGCTCAGAGTGGAGGAGTGGAAGAGAAGGACGTCCAGTTTTCCGGCGAAGCATTCGATGCTTTCCTCAGTGTCGTCGATTGCAGCTACCATCTCTTCTGTGATTCCCTCGTAGATTCCATAGAGAGGGCCTGTAGAGATCACAATTGATCGATCAGTAGGAATAGGAGTGGATGTAGGACTGATTGACTGACCTTTCTCGGGAGGAGGGAGTCTCCTTCAGATCAGCTACAGTACTCTCCAACTTAGTGATCTTGGTCAACCCCTCCTTGCTGGATTCCACCAGGAGGCGGCTCTGAGAAAAGATGTGAGCACGTTCAAACATGATGAGTAAGGGTTGGTTTACCTCGTGTCTCACTCCAACAGTGTCATTATAGATTTCTCTACAGGTCCTCTCCAATCTGTCCTGCCGAGCGTTCAACTTCTCGAAGTTTCCCTTCAGATCAACCAACAATCCGTAGATCGTATCCAGAGTTACCGTACCTGAAAACGGGTAGTCTACAAATAATAAAGAGAGAAGTCAATACCGATTGGGGGAGAAGGGATGGGTGTGGGCAGATGAGTGAGAGCAGTCATTGGGGCGGGAGGGGCGCCAGTGTTCTTCTTCTTGGATGCGAAGGTTGACTTGGGAGGATGACTGGTAGCGGGAGTGTCTGCCACTGGAGGGATGGAAGTTCCTCGCTCTTTCTTCACTCGTTTGAGGTCCGGAGTGAGGTCGGGAGACATCTCGAGAACTTGCATGAATCTCGAGGCGGCACGCATTGGACGAGATCTCTTCAACTCCTCTTCCACATCAGATTCAGCAGGCTCAACAATTGAGAACTGCAAAGATCAAAGGCTACACTGGTCAAAGATTACGGTAGTGAACGACAAGATCAACCTACTGGTTCCTTTCTCTTGCGAGGCTGCCTGATTTCCCCGTTGACAGCATCCTTCAGCAGCTTTTCCATCTCATCTCTCTTCCCCCCATTGACGTACAGAGCCTTTACCCTTGTCTTCCCTCCCTTCTTCACTACTTCGATATCCTCCCATGCCAACTCCGGGCCTCGAATGAAAGTGCGGTCGGTGATCTCATACCGATCGCCGATCTTCACAAGGCAGTATGACATCTAAGATACAATGAATTATCAGATATGAAATAACAGTAAAAGATTCGAATCAAGAGGTCAACAAAGAGAACAACGAGATGAGACGAGCGAATAAGGTACACTGATCCCCTATCTCTGAATTTCATCACGGTCGAGGGAGTGCTTCTCATGAGTAATGCTGATGAAATCACTTCATAGGACCATTCGTGTCTCAACATTTTGTTATTCATGCATGTTTATTCACTCTCTCATTGGCTGTTCCAGATGTCTGAAAGGTCGTGGAAGGACAAAGTAGTCGGATGGAGAGAAGCAGGACTGAGCTACGGGCAGATTGTAGAAAAATGCTACGAGATCGGGAAGAAAAAGGTCACTTTATTCAACAAGAAGTTTCATGTTTCGAGCATTCAGGTGTCTAAGTCGCAGGTCTACCGTATCCTGCACAAGACATTTGACACTCGACGACCATATACCCCCTCCACAATCGTCGATAAGAGGATGATCAAGCCAATCTTTGACTACATCTTCGAGTCTTACATGGAAGATAGTCAGAAGAAGGTGTCCGACCTGGTGAAAGAGATCCGAGACGAATTCGGAGAGAGTGTTAGTACTCATTTACCACGTATCCATACCTACCGTAATCTTTCCGTGAGAATCATAGCCACCGTATACACACATTATTCGCAGCTGTCCCGATCGGTGGTGAAGAAGATCCGGAAGGAGCAGTGCCTCGAGAAGGGTGGCGTGAGATACGGCCATTCGGTTCGCTTGGCAAATCGCCCTCCTCGTCTCTCCTTCTGCGATCACCATCTCGGACTCGGAACTATGTTTGTGAACCATTGCTTCACTGACGAGTCGATGGTGCAGTCGGGAGTGAGGCGAAGATTCGTCTATGTCCTCAAAGGGGACAATTCTCGTCGAGTGAAACCCCGCTTCAAGCATCCCCCTAGTGTGAGTTCTCGAAATACACATTCAACCACCCCTGAAGACTTCCTTATCTTCAGCTAATGATCTGGGGAGGTATCAGCTGGGAAGGGGCAACTCCGCTCGTCATTCTCCGTCGAGGGGTTACGGTAGATGGAGGGATGTACCAGAAGATGATCCACAAAGCCTACCTGAAATGGGCCGAGTCAGTGCTGAAATGTTTCCTTGCCACACTTTATTAATTCTAGGAAGAAGTACGGCGGGAATGTGATCCTCGTACAGGATAATGCGAGATCTCTCAATCGACTCGCGCCTACTTCGAGCGAGAAGAGATCGAGGTATTGAACATGGTTAGGAAATACCAGGACTAACCTTTATTGAAGACCCTTGACTGGCCTGCGGAGTCCCCGGATTTGAATCCGGTGGAAATGGCCTGGGCCATTATGAAGCAGTGGCTGCAGGCGGAGGACAAGGCCGGATCACTGGATGTGCTCGAGAAGGGAATCAGGGAGTGGTGGTCGACCAGACTCACCAAGGAACTCTGTCGCAAACTGATCCTACGGATGCAAGGGCAAATGGAAAAGGTGGTAAACGCTAATGGAGGGCCCGTCTACGATTAAGTTCCTCCCCCATTTCCCGCTCCCTGTCTCATGTTTACATTTGTTTTCGTTCCATTGTAATAAACGAATCTAAGATGGATGGAATAACTTTATCACAAAACATACAAAAGGTGAACAAATACTAACCAAAACAATCCGCTCCTCCAGTGAAGAAGCAAGTGATCTGGAACGGGAAATAAATATTTAGTTATCACAATAAATTGGCAATATATAAAATGGTCACCTAAGAATTACGCTAATCGGATAAAAAAAGGATTTCTAAACATATGTCCCGCTGTACTCGAAATAAGTAAACAATAGCTTACCACAACTAAAAAAGAGCTGCCTCCGTCGATTCCAGCGAGTCCCCCAGCCGTCTAGAATTTCATCACAAGCTTTTACTGTTCTTTTCAATTTTGTTTTTAAATATAATGAATCACTCATCTGACGAGCAATCTATGGATGGCGCGGTGGTCTTCGACGATCTCGAACTCCCCGATGTATCCGTGCTTCATCATGACGGTCAGGAAACGGACGATTACCTGTGAATGTAATTATTGAACCACTTGGCAGCTCTACCAATTTTCTACATTATCTCTAAACACAAAATAGATGGAAAATGCGTGTTTGGTCGGAACTGTTTGATAGGAATTTTTAAAAAAGGCGAAATACGGGAGCCAAAATAAAAATTCGGCATAGCTTCGCCTCCATGAGTCACATTTGCACGTTTTAATTACAGAAGTTCTCCACCGAGTTCACGAGAAACGTAAAATTAAAAATCGAGCATTGGTTATAGCATTGGTTATAGAGGTTTAATATTTGAGCACTGCGGAGAAAATCGTAGAACAGTGAAAAATGCGAACCTTGGAGCAAGGCCGGATGAGGACCTGGTGCTTTCCGCGCTTCTCGGCATTGTTGATGGTCTTAAGAGCATCGGCGAGTACGCTCATGCGAACCATGGTGCCCGAAGTTTCTAAAATATAAAGATGTTGAACCGAAAATCAAGTGAATGACGACAACGGAATGATATCAAGCATTTTAACGGAAGCTCACGCTTTCTCGTCGTCGATAATTTTTAAAACAGCGAAATGCGTGACTCAAACTAAAAATTGGGCATCGATTCACCTTCTAGAGTCACATTTTCTCGTTTTTAATTATTAAAAACCAACTGCCATCCGATTAAACAAGGAATTTAGCAAGAAACAGCGCAAAAAATAGACGAACCTGTATTACACCTAGCCTGCGCGGCTTGATTCCGCTCCGGGCCTCTCGGGGCCTCCTCCCGAGCCAAAAGTCGACGAAAATAACCTGAAATATCCAAAGAGAAGAACAGAAATGGAAATGAAAAAGTGAGAAAAAGTAACTTATCGTCAAAAGTTGTCCATGGGTGCTGCTCCTGGTGGAGCAGCACCCCTCTTCTCCCCGTCGCCGACAGCTCGCTGAACCACAAAAATCAACAATTTGAGCAACATAACCATGAAAACGACCAAAATTGACGAAAAATGAGGGCTGATGAAAATAGCGTGGCGTATCACTTTTGAAGTGCAATTTTGCACAGCAAAAGTGACGGTTTCCGATTACGGTATTCATTTTTCTTTACACTTTCAGCCATTTTCTCGTAAAATTATCGATTTTTATTTTTTTAAATTAACAGATAATAAAATGGGAGGCGACAAGGAATGCAACGAGCATAAAAACGACTCATAACGTTGTATTTTGAGTGTTTTCCCTCTCGCTAAACGCAAATTTGATACAATTCCGAACCGTATCATATCCGTTCCGGAATATTAATTCGGTACGATAGTTGATATATTTAAAATTTATGAAATACGACGAACCTGCCATGACAATCAGAATGGTATCATCGAATAATCCTTCCTCGCTCGTTGATTGGAGCCACGCACTCAAATCGTCGTCCATCACGCCGAGCTGAAGCTTATTTGTAAATTTTCGTTATAAGCCTTTTAAAGTTAATTCAATACTTGCAACGATGCGCTGTGAATGAGGTGATAGGACTAGACATATTTTTATCACGTGGCTCGAGCAATATTTAGAGCATTTTCTTTCCACACGAATCATCACCATGAATGGTAGCGATTCGAATTGAAACGCCAATCACTATACCAACCATAGTCAAGCTGTCATGGGAGTAGACGCAATGATGCATTAGGCCGAAGTAGGGCTCATCCCTGTACGTCTCCACGAATTCCCGCGCGTACCGAAGCCAGTGCTCAAATTGATCGATTATTAAATTGAATAAATATATTCGATATTCAGTGATGGGACACTAGGTCGAATGATCACGGAAAGACTGCCTTCCGACAAGAAAACGTAAACAAAAATAATTCTTCTGAAATATTCACAATGCTGTTAAGTCAACTCCCAAAATATTGCATAAGGGGTCAATTTTGGCTATCATGAGATTCTTATCATCCGAAGTGGTGCCTGTATACTAACCTTATGCTGCACGTCCGACCCGACACACCGAGCGAATGGTGTATGGTTCATTTTCGCTTCGAGCTAAAAGCAAATCGGATTTTACGAAAATACAGAAATCTCACATCCCCGAAATATGGCCTCAAATAGTGGTCGGTGGGAGGTCGCCGGAATCCCGTCGATCTATATTCGAACATTGCTGAATACACGATTTTGGCGCTATTCCAAAATTTGTTTGGCTCTGTTCCAAAATACCTAGCCACGCTTGGTCTTCGGCAAATAGAGTGACGTATCCAGCATCAGAGTAGTTCTTCCAGATTAACGGATAGGCGTCATCGACGTAATAAGACTCCCAAAAACGATGCCTCCTAAATAAAATAATATTTATGTTAATCATCTACGAGGGCTCGGTTAAAAGTTATACTCAGCATAGCATTATTTGTTAGATTTTTTCATCAAAAAAATCATTACCATCTACGTGCTCTTTCACTTAACTAATAGACTAAAGGGATAATTAGGACATTTTCTTGCTGAGCCATTACTGCGACTCGAGGTAAAACGCATCCACCGCAAGTTTCCGAAGCATCTCCGTATTTTCCCTCATAAAAACCCCATGGTGGATAAAGACTCGAATTTCAATCCAATCCTTTCCCACCTGGTCATCGGTTGTTCCTGCTCAGTCGCTCCGGTCAAAATGGGAATGAATGCTTGCGGAGTTCCGTCGCCAACGATATTGTAGCCTGCAATGATCTTTGATCTTTTCGTCTTGCAAATTTCATAGCTGATCTTTGATCTTTGTTCAGTGATCTTTCATTTCTTTATATTTTTTACCAATGATTTTTGATCGTTGGTCTTTGCTCTTTGTTAACTTAGTTGGCATGGATCCTTGCTATTTGGCCTTTGACCGTTCACCCAAACATACCATTCATAACGACTGCCTCCAGCTTTTCCTCGAGGAACCTAACTGTTTTAGGCAGCTTTCTTCTGAATTTAAAAAATTATTCAGCATGAAAAAGGGACCGAACCTGAATGTCATCTGGCTGACAGAGTCGAAAGACACCATGAGAACATTCCATTTTTTGTAATGATCTCGTTGCTGTTTCTTCACTTTTCGAATTGAGAACAGTAGGGAATCCCTAAAAAGATTTCTTGGAGTATTCTCCACCTCCACCTCCCCTTCCTAGCTCATTGTTGGCATCCCTCTTGGTACAACATTGATGCTAATTACAAAATTGGTGAACGAATAAGTGCCATGAGATATTAGGTGTGCTAACCGACTAATGTGTTACCGACTAATGGCATCCACATACTTTCCTTACGAGATATCAGAGAGTCAATAAGTAAGTGCCTACTATTAAAGTTCGTAATTCGGGTCACCGTCTCTTCATTTCCCACACTCTCTAGACCAGTCGGGCCGCTAGAGAGTGTGAGAAATGACGATACGGTCACCCGAATTACGAACTCTACCTACTATGCATTAGTAACCAATGGCCTACCAGGTATCCGGGAACAAAGATCCTCCATGGGTACATCTCACGTTGACCATTTCATAGGGGAGTTCATCTCCTATCTTCAATTCCTCTTCGAATATTCGGGGAAAGACGAATGAAAGAAGATATTCGATGTAGTCGAAGAGCGACTGCTTAAATTTTATTCGGCTGATTCTGCACTTTGCATCTTTCCTGCAAGTAATCTTTCTATTTATGTTTGTTTTTTAGAATAATAGCCATGTTGTCAGCGATCATGTGAATCTAACTTTCTCTGTTTCTCTATCGTGTGTGTTCTATGACATTCTAAGACCTATTTCGTTGGTATCTTCATTTTAATTTGCTTGCACAAAAAAGTGAACACGGTTCTCACCTCTCCGGAATAAGTTGAGTCTTCTTGTTAGCATCGATGTACACCCAATTATGACCTGCCTCGCATTCAAATTTCTCCGTTTCGTGAAAGAAATGGGCTACATCGGATCCATTCATTGCCAATTTGGGAACATTACACGTCTGTAAATATCCTTTGTTAATTCTATGATTGTTTAATTATAAATTATATCGAGAGGTATTAAAGGGTGGTTGATAATGAAATATCTGTATATGTATATTTCGACATGTATCTTTTGAACAGTCCCATGAATGTTGGGAAAAACAAAACGAATGAATGGAATGATATTCGGTTGCCTTCCATACCATTGAGTTTTCCTTCTTGCCTCCATCAGACTTCTTCCTTCTAGAGCCATCATCCTGTCCCAGAATCGTAATCGTAATTGCTGATCCAGCATTATCATTCCGATAAAACGTATTGTCAACTGGTTTACTATTAATTGACTTGTCTTGAAAATCGTTGATCACCAGAATCTGAATTAACTTTTATTCAAAGCGAGAAATGAATGATACTTACATAAAATGATATGCAAGTGAAAACTAAGAGCGGATATATCCATATTTTGATCGGGAGACCCATACAAATCGCGGTTGAGATCTTCTTATTAACCACTGAAATATTTGCAGATTTTCATTTTTATAACACATGTATTAGGTTGGTAAGAAAGTTCTGTCGCGTTTCTCGTATTTTACATTTTGGTGTATCCTGCCCTTCAAAGTTTATCAATCTTCATACGATCTTCAGTAGTCTAATAGTGCTTGGTTACTCTTTCGAGAAAACGTTACCACAGTATTCTTCAATTACTAATTCTGCCATAGTCGACTGCCAAATTCAGCGAAATTGATGGCCAACCATATTTGTTATTTGCTCATGGTTGAAAGAAGAAATGTGATATGGGCATAACTAACATGATGTTGTAGAGTGCAACACATGGGCATGTTTTGTATTGCATAACAATAAGAAAGACCCATTATGCCAACTTGGGATCAGCGCTAATTCTGAAAATTTCACTGAATTGAATTTTGTTGTTATGCATTTATCATCCCTGAAGATTTATCGATTGATCCAGTAAGCTCAGTTGTAGTGAGTGATGAAGTACTTGGCATGATTAGTGTTTACCCTAAATGGGAAAGTGGTGCACCTAACTGTTCGTAAGCTACATTTTTTTCAAATGATGAAACCGAAAATTGTTCTTTGAAATCAGCCTTTTTTGCAATCTGCAGCTTCCCACACATATCGAATGCCGGATGTTATGCGATAATATGGATGTACAACTCTAGTGTTATCACCCTTCAAAGCAGTAGAAGCAAATGGCATCTCTTATTCAAACGGCTGAGTTCAACATATTACACCATAAAATCGTAATTTTCAGAATTTTTGAAATTTTATTTATTTACTCTCTTTATATGCGAAATAGAATCGACTTAAACCTGTTGACGCATACTACTTACATCACTTCACCTTATGTTAAATTTAATTTCCAGACAATTTATTCAGTCAAGAAAAAATGGAAAAATAGTACGCGACAGAACTTTCTTACCAACCTAATATCACGACTCAGTGGAGGTGCCCGGGAACAATTTCTAAATTCATGTCTCCGATTTTGGTGATACTTTTGTAGTAGAATACCCCAGAGAACACTTTTCGAAAAATCCAGGTCCTAGGTCTCAGAGCCGTCGTTTAGGAAATTTCCGGTTCTCATTCCGCCTATACTGTATATCAGCTCCCAGATGTGCTAGAGACATGGTACTGGGCTCAAAATGTTCAGAAAATTATTTCCAGAAACTTTTGTGTTGACTCAAAAACGATCCGACATCAACTGAAGAAGATGAGAACCGAAACAGATAAATTAAGTGATTTAAAAATTATATTCATTCCTATGCCCTCGCCTAGACCAAATTGTTCTTGCAAAAAATGAAAGAGGAAGTACTATTGTATATTATAAAAATATAAAAATCGGATTCAGAGAGGGGCAAAATTCGTGACATGCCTGTGAACATGTGATTTTCGGCAATATTCGCAAACCCGGTTTTCTGAAAATCTTGTTAGATAGTTCATAGACACTTGTAAATCAGCTAGCAAATGAAAAACAACATTTTAAATGTATTTTTGCTTCAATGGAACTTCAGCGAACACTTTAGCAAGATTTTGTGAAAATCATGTTTCGGGAATTGTGGAAATTAATATATTGACAAATTAAATTTATTCCTATGCCTTCGCCTAGACCAAATCGTTCATGCAAAAAGTGAAAGAACAAGTTGTATTGTATATTATAAAAATGTGAATATCGGATTCGGAGAGGGGCAAAATTCGTGACATACCTGTGAACATGTGATTTTCGGAAATAGTAGAAAACCTGGTTTTCGCTAAATCTTGCTGAAGTGGTCGCTCAAGTTCCATCGAATCGAAAATGGTTTTAAATTGTTGTTTGTCTTCTGCTAGCTGATTTTCAAGTATCTACGAACTATCTAACAAGATTTTCAGAAAACCGGGTTTGCGAATATTGCCGAAAATCACATGTTCACAGGCATGTCACGAATTTTGCCCCTCTCTGAATCCGATTTTTATATTTTTATAATATACAATAGTACTTCCTCTTTCATTTTTTGCAAGAACGATTTGGTCTAGGCGAGGGCATAGGAATGAATATAATTTTTAAATCACTTAATTTATATGTTTCGGTTCTCATCTTCTTCAGTTGATGTCGGATCGTTTTTGCGTCAACACAAAGTTTCTGGAAATAATTTTCTGAACATTTTGAGCCCAGAACCATGTCTCTAGCACATCTGGGAGCTTATATACAGTATAGCCTGGATGAGAACCGGAAATTTCCTAAACGCCGACTCTGAGATCTCGGAGGTTGATTTTTCGAAAAGCGGTCTCTGGGGTAATCTACAACAAAAGTATGACCAAAGTCGGTGACATGAATTTAGAAATTGTTCCCGGAGGGTGATTTTTTCATCCACTGGCTCGTGATACATGTGATAAATGGTTTAAACATTTTTGTTTAATAATCTAATGACGGAGCGCACTGAAGGAGCACTGAATGCTACGGAAAAAATAAGACCACTTTGCAAAGTTCCGGGGAACTTGGTCAAGTGACTGTCAGTGCCTGTATCCTCGCTTACTTTGCATATTGTACAATTATTATGGTCACATTACTATATTTCAAAACTCGCCAAAACTTTGCAGTGTTTTTCCGCGACTGAACTCGAACCGACTACCTTCGGGTTCAATTAAAGCAGGGTTGAAGGTGTTATAAAGTTGTCTACGATTTTAGATTGAAAAACAATCCTTGGAAGTGACGGTGTTCCAAGGTTACGTTAGCTCGGGTATGGAAGTGATACTATGAAAGTGCAACTCCACTAAATTGTCGCGCGGGTGTAAAAGGCGCTGAAGAGAGTCAGACGATTGCTCCCCCCACCCCTGAACTCACAAAGTGTGGTGTAGATTAGCCCTTTATCGATCGGAGGAGAGCATACTAAGGTGGTATCGACTAGAAGCGAGAGAACTAAGACACGACCTTATCAGTTCACTCACTGAGGGATGAGAGAGGGGAGAGGGGAGAGATAGGAAGGGGAAATTCGGGCGAAGGTCTGATAAGGTATTTACCGAATGGTGGTGTAATCTACCCCTGACAAAATAATACGACAATGAAAACGAAAAAAAAATCTCACCAATTGGAGAGGAGGTAGGAGAGGGTCGACTGCTCGGCGCGAGAGAGAAAGGAGAGAATGATTGGAGAAGAATGGAGGAGAGTTGAGTCTCCTTTCTTCTCTCACGTAATCGATTATGCAGAAAGGAGAACGAGCGCAGGGTAATATATTTAAATTCAGAGTACAGCAGAGAACCGGAAATGGGGTGAAACATAACTGATTACGAGAAAATGTGAATTTAATGCACGATCTGCTCACTATTGTTGCATGTGTTCATTGTAGATTGTCTAAATTTATTTGTTCCAGTGCTGAATCATAAATCGACTAAATCAGTAACGAGGATTCATTGCTTATCATCCTTACTTGAAGTATTCTCTTGAAGTATTATATTTCCCACTGGAGACTGGAGTTACGAAAATATGAATTGAAGATGATTGTCTGGACAATGGTAAGGCCCATTGCCTCACGATTCATGGATGCACGGTAATTCATCCCCCATTCAATGTGATAGGTATAATTCGGGTTTAATGGTCCAAAGTGCTTCCCGAAGGTCGATGTCGAACTTATCAAGGTACAGCACTACACCCCACACAGAAGCATGCTCTCGTTGTCCACTACTCGCAAACGAGCTCCAGGCAGAAAACATCAGAACATGCATTGCATGTCATGGTCTGGGCCTTCAAAATGTATACCGTATTTCATTTACAATTGTCCTGTCTAGCTATCGAGAACTGATTAACAAAACAAAAAAAATATGTTGTTGTGTTTTTTCTCACGGTATAGTGGTACTGTAGCATTACAATTCACATTGAATTGAATTTTATTAAATTTTTTTCTCAGTTAGAGCGAGTAAAATGTGAATGATGAAGTTTCGTTCTCGTTGACGAAGCCTGGCTTCTCGCAATTGGACACCTATAAACATTAATTTTAATTGCAAATAGGTAACAGTTGTGATGAAATATACAAAACTATTTCTTCCGTCTTTTTTATTATATCGAGCACAAATTTGGGATGAGAAATCGAAGTCGAATTCGCAATCTCCTCCTGCTTGTCAGATTCAATAAGCGAGGGGCGGTTGCGAATTCGTTTTTCGGCCTCCGAAATACCAACCCTAATCCGAATCCAATTCGTAGACTCACCGTGACCGATACGGGATCTTTGGTGATCTCATGGGGATAATGTGGCTTGTCATAGCACCCGATGAAGCGAAGCTGGAAAATTAATGCATTTGCGACTTTTAATTACGAATATCACGAAAAATATTAAGAAAAGTAGTAATGTGTTCTTTGATGGGTGACGAGAAAACATAGTTTTCAGGAAATGTTCATGATCAAACCTCGGGAGTGTCGTGTTTACTTTTGACGCAGGCCATGGTTACTTTTTCGATGCGAACGCTGAGTATGGAAAAAAAATCAAATGAACGGGCAAAAATAACAAATAAACCATCGTAGAGTACTGTGGCAAGATACAGATCATCAATTATGAAATGTAATGGTATAAAATTTGCATACGCCGAGCCCCTTGGAACCTCCTTCCCGTTGAAATAGCACGAGTCTGCGAGGGTCTTATTTTGCTCAACAATTCGTGGAATATTCATCTTTTCCTGAAAATGTATATGAGAGACTTTTTGATTCAGTGAACATATGATTGGCACTAGGCCAAAAATCAAAATCCTCCTAAATGTGCATACATGTAGTACTCGGTGAGTGTAGCTCAGCCGTGGCCTATTTATTTAGTGTTTTACATCAATTGTTGAGAAATGGGAAGCACTTTAGTTCGAAAACGTCAATTTTCGAAATTTTCAATTTTGCTACCGATCCAAACCGCTGTTGTCTCAAAAAATAGGAAATGATCTGGTGATCATTCATGCCGAGTTTCATAATTATTGGATTTAAAAATTAAGAGAAACATCAAAATTTTGACAAAAATTGTTAATTTTAACCGTCTCCTTTGGAAGATATGCGATTGGCACTTTCAATTGTGTCTACATATTGCGTGGGATGAGTACTGCTTAATCCTTGAAATAAACGAAAATTAAAAATAAAGTTTTTGAGAATTCGACAAAAAACGGAGGTCAACTTGAAATAAGTCAGTTTGTAATAGAATTTCAGACTACAGTATCCTGTCTTGAAAGGGCATCGCAAATCCGTGAAAATTAATGCGTTTTTCAAACCTTTGGGATTTGAATGTTTGAGTGTAGAACCTAACTGGCACATAATAGAGAACAACTGAAATCGTTCGCTAAAGTGCTGAAATCGACGATAGATTCACGCTAGTGCAATGGTACATTTTTCTAATTGCCAAAATTTATCACTGTGATTTCAGATGCGTTGAAATCGCTTTATCGGATCAGGATAGGGCGATAATTATGGAAATTCATGGAAAATTTTGTGGGCAATGTTTAATGTAATTGATAAGATACACCATTGCACAAGGTTCAAAGCCTATCGTTGATTTCAGCACTTTAGCGAACGATTTCAGTTGTTCTCTATTATGTGCCAGTACTACATGTATGCACATTTAGGAGGATTTCGATTTTGTGCCAGGGGTATCTAGAAATATGTTCATTGAGTCGAAAAGTCTCTCATATCAATACCGATATGAAACATTAACACAAATATGATATGGAATGATACAGATTTCATATGTTGAATTAATAAATATTTAAAACATACCTTTATTGGGTGTTGGATGTTCATGATCACAGTTCGATTCTTCAATAGGTCGCATTTTTGCAGGATTCCAACCTGAGTTAGACTTATTGAGTGATATATTTTTGAATTCATCATATGGCGTTTTGTACGTCGTCTTTGATTGCACTTATTAAAGCAAAATTCAGTCCCTTTCTTTTGTTTCAATAGGAATGGACATATTTTACGTCTGCCGCGGTTATTTCGTGCATATGCATATTGTGAAAAATATACCGTTGTCGAGTTTCTGCCTAACGGAAGGATGCTGTCATACGTTTCCTCGAGTGGTATAAGCGGGATGCATCCGACAGGCTGAATAAACTTTATTAGTCTTAACTTATTTCTATAGTAAATTCAACAAATACATAACACAACAAACTTTCGGAGCATCTCCGTTTGGATTGCAATTGAAAACAAACCCTTTGAAGCTCTGCAAATAGACATTACAACAACAACAACATTACAACAACAACAGACATTACAACAACAACAACATTACAACAACAACAACATTACAACAACAACAGACATTACAACAACAACAACATTACAACAACAACAACGACCTTTCTTAGGCAGTACACATTTCCAATAAAAGTAGCAGAACTTACAAATGTTTTTCCATTTCGATCTCCTTTACAATTCTTCGGGAATTTACCCGAAGTGTAGGCGGTAGTTATCTTCTTAGTTATCGTCGTTTTCTTCCGACAGGTAGTTATCGTCGTTTTCTTCCGACAGGTTGTTGATATTCTCAAATGTAAATCTGTTTAACTACAATTGCTCTAGTTCTTGGGGTTGTGCGCATGCTTTCTCCCCAATTACAATATTCGAGAGTAGAGAAAACCTAAATAACAAGGAAACACGAAACAGAGCCATATCATTCTTCTTTGAGCCCGTGCGATACATTGATTTAGATTTCACGTGTATTTGATAACTCCGTTAAACGGTGAAATATACGTACCCTGGCCAGTTGGATGGCTTCATTTTGTAATTGTAGATTTTTCGATCCCACTTTCTTTGATTTTGTTGAGGGAAACACTCCATAGTTGTAATACTCGAATCTGATTACTGGAGAATCGTCTTCGCAATTGGCAAACTGCAAGAGATTTATTCGTTCTCGGTACTATCAAAATTTTGTAAAATAAATTTCATCAAATCCACTCTTGAAATTCTTTTCTAGGAATAAAAATTCGATTTTTTTTATCTCACTTCCATGAAAAATTTAGAAACGTCGCTTATCAAAAAAATACAACTTTTCCTATTGCACATTTACCTTAGAGTTCGAGAAACGATGCCACCGTCTCTTCATTTCCCATACTCTCTCGTCGCTCGACCGGTCTAGAGAGTGTTGAAAATGAAGGGACGGTGACCCGAATTACGAACTCTAATTTTTTACACATATTCTGGAAACTCTTTTCCGAAAAATTTTCTCCAAGTAGCATTACAATTTTGAAATGAAATTGACTAATTGGAATGACACCGTTTCGTCACATGGTACTACTATGCTGGAAAATGGTGTATTTAACTCACGATGACCGATTCGGGATCACTCTTGGATACATCGTGATAAAGCGTGTCCTCAGAGCACCCGAGGAAACGCAACTGTGAATGGAAAATTAGAAATTTCCATAAACGTTAACTCCGGGGGGATATTCAGTTTCATGACGATGGACAACACGAATACAAAATTGCCAATTAGGGCAATCAAGGAACCACTAAATATCTTAAAAATACAGAAAATGAAATTTGTTTTTCATTTCCAAACCTTAGATCTTCCGGCATTCTCCACGCAGGCAATGGTAGCTTTGCCTATGCGAACACTGGAACAACAATTATTTACTTTGTTTTTCGTTTCTCCAAGGAGCACCAATTCATTTTACGCTTGCATTTTTTCACCACTAGAACTACTGTTACGCGGCCATTTGTTGATTATTTTAATAGCTAATCTGCGAATGCTTGTTTTTCAAACAATCATAAAATAATACAGTGGTAACAAAAACGCACGCATCTCCACTCTTCATCTTTCTCCCGTTGAAGTAGCAAAAGTTGCCGAAAATCTCAGATGAAAAAATCTGCCCGTAATCGAAGTTTGCCTGATAATATTTCATTAATTTCTAGTTTAATCAATTTAATTTAACTAATTTAATTAATTTAATTTTATACAGGGCAGCAAACCTCATGCAAGTGTCTGAGAGTGATGGAAGCCTGACGATTATCAATTTTCTTGCAACTTTGCGTTATTCCAGACTGCAGATTAGAGTTCGATAAATGAATCACCGTCTCTTCATTTTGCACTGTCTCTCGCCTATCAAGCTGTCGAAAGAGTGTGGAAACTGAAGAGGCGGCGACCCGAATTGCGAACTCTATTGCGAATTGCGAACTATTGCGAACTGCAGATGTAATTATTGGGCGTCCGACATTTCCACAACGGAGCGTCATTCGCTTGAGAGTTGACGTTACAACTTATCAGTTGTTAAATTGTTACCAGTATGCGCTCCCAATACATTTGCATATGTAGTTCGTGTTTCCAGGCGATCTTGAGTTTCAACGTTCATGGAAAGTCATATACCATGAACGTTGATATAATATATTATCATGACCGTTGATGATATATACACTTGATATATGATATATGAACGTTGATATATGAATTTCCATGAACCTATGTACGTGAAACTCAAGATCGCCTGGAAACAAAAACTACATATGCAAATGTTTTGGAGCACATACTGGTAACAATTTAACAACTGATAAGTTGTAACGTCAACTCTCAAGCGAATGACGCTCCGTTGTGGAAATGTCGGACGCCCAATAATTACATCTGCAGTTCGCAATAGTTCGCAATTCGCAATACTCTCACGCGAACAGCGCCCCGTTGCGGAAGTCTCCCCTAATTATTTACTAATTTTTTCTATATTAAATATTCCTATTGCTTTATAAGCTTGTCGATGCTGGCTCGACGAGATTCGAGGTTTCACATGTCGTACCCGGATATGGCCTCATTGATCCAAAAATTGAGCCATATAGAGAATATGGGCCCAAAGATATGAGGTCCAACAACGCCGGCCTACCTTCCAGCATTACCGAGACGGTCTCAAACTTACGACTTTAACTTCGCGATCGAAGGGCACATATGTGTTATACGAGACCAAGAGTGGTAATACGGGCACGCAACCAAGAGGCTACAATACGTCGAATTTTGCTGAACAATTATATATTTCAATATGTGTCAGTAGAGCAAATATGCATCAAAACGAAAGCCTCAAATACTCAAATACTCTCGTATTCTAGTTTCTCTACGAATGTATCATTCTCGGATTAATACTGAAAGTAAATATTTTCTTTGGCACCCTAAACTGTAACAAACCTCAGGAACTCCGCTATTATCCTTGCAATAATAAACGAAATCTTTGACGCTCTGGAAGATATATGTCGAAATACATTATTAGTATATAATGTTTAAAAAAAAACGTTTCTGTCCGAACGAAACCTTCGAGAGTGCTTCTCGAGAGTACATTTTTGAATAAGTTGGTTGAATCGTAAGAACTTGTAATGGTAATATCATTAGCGAGAAAGATTGATACGATTCCATTAATTGATACAATTTGATAAATGTGTTTTCGATAAATTAAATCATAAAAAAATAAATAAAAAATGTTTAAATGAAGCTCACAAATGTCTTTCCGCCACGATCATCATTGCATGTCATCTCAAGCTTTACTGTGTGATCTACCTTAGCTCCCTTTTCGCCTTCGGTTGGAACCTAAAATAAATGTCGATCATTAAATTTCACCGTAAAATATCACACAATAAGTTACCTTTTTTGTTCAGATATTTTTTTAAATTGTCTTCTTACATAAAAACGGATTCGCCCCAACGGTTTGAAATTTCCCTTTACTGACACTCTGTGAACTTAACTACGAAGCGATAAAAATGCACTTCGCCTTGTCTTTATGTTGTTTTCAACAAATTCCTAGAAAACGAAGTTAAACGATTGCGAAACCCGCCGTTAGTCTCTTCCCCTTGGATGAGAGCAGGGAGTGCAAGGAGAAAGAAAAGCAAGTTAGGAGAGGAATGAAGGAGAGGAAGACGCATGATCGAATGATTAACTACCTAAGAAATATCGCTTTATACCAAAAATATTCTACAAATCCTGCAAGTTTTCCTGGGAATATTATGCTAAAACAAAATCTATGATAAGGCATGTTTTTTGCAAAGATGCTCCTTTTTTAAATGTTTTCTGTGAATGTTAGAAATTCGTTCATAAGAATAGATTGCGGACAGTACATACGAAAGGCAGGAGCTACTAGCGAAATCACGGGAAAATTAATGATGAAATAGAGACACGTGAGAGATATCGGTAAAGATTCTTCATAAGCCGGGACGTATGAATTCATGTTGTGAGTTCAGTCGAAAAATATAGTTGAAATGATAGCTTTGATCGATTTTAATGCACCATTATTTTAAATACCCACCAAAAATAGCACATTTCCCTTACTTTTATTATTTTATTCGGTATCATTCGATATTGCAAAATTCAATCAACAAAGAAATATTGTTACTTTTTTTATTATTTTAAAATAATTCCGCGATAATGTAATCGAATAATTAAATTTACACAAATCTGCAAAGATAAAGCAATATAAAAAATATCATGCATTTATCAACGTTTTGTTCTGGTTTGTCATAGATGAAATCGTTTTCGAATGTCGAACGGATCTATTCACTAAAATGGGTATCTATTCATCTGAATTTGGACCCAAATTATATCAATACAGTCATTATATTCTAGAGTACATAGATATCAGATATTAGGTTGGTGCAAAAGTTTCTTTACAAAATTACTTCCCGAGTTTTCGTGCTATATCTTGCTTCGCTGTTGAGCAATATTGATGGGGTGTTTCTTATTATATTAGTAGATGTATACTCTCCATAGCGCACCTTTGCTCAATCCTGCTCGTTCGGGTGTTCAGGCGGGGCAAGATACCAAAGTCAAAAAAATTCAAATTTCCTACATTTTCGTAAAGCACATTCACTGGGATGTACAGTAGCGCCGGAAAGTATTCATACGATTTGATTTTTTCATATAACTTTTTCTGCCGTTGACTTAGCAAGTTAGATGTTGTAGCACTATCTATCAAACCCATCGAGGAATACGATGCACATATTGCGTCATCACGCGCATCATAACTGATTGCGTAGTTATGACGCAATCGAATTTCACTTTTTCAAACACGCGTTATTCTTACATAGATTTTTTCCAGCTTGCCAAACTTTCTGACGTTGTAGATATGACCGAGGCCTACCCAGAGTAAAAATTTCAAGTTGCTGCTCGGTCGCACATTGGCTGCAGCCTTGCAGCAAAATCGATGTCAAAAATTAAGATATCGACTCATTTCCAAGCTAGAGACTGGTTTAAGATATCAACATGATCGTCATCATGAGTACAGATGATCCTGAGAATATGAGAACAATATCTCAATATTTGCCCTCAGGGCGTGAAAAAATCACTTTTACACATGACCACTTTTTGGAGATTCATAACTTTTCGGGAAATCTGTTTTAAAATCTGATTTTTGCTTAGTCATGTTCATAATGTCGTATATATATGATTCCCAACTTTTTAGAATGTTTGGATATCTTTCCTGCCCTCGGCGATCGCTTTTCAGAGGAGCACCGTGGTCCTGAATGCATGACCCTTCGAAAACAAGTATGTGGGAAAGTTAAGGAAAACAATTGTTCTTGTGTGTGCATGCCCAACATGTTCTAAAGAACCGATTCACAATTTTTTGAAATGTTTTCATAACTTTGGGCACAGTTGTAGAGAGAGTGCATACGAAAATAGCGGGTCGGGGACTCGAAAGTGCCTCCGAAAACCAATCGCCGCGGGCAGGAAAGATATCCAAACACTCTAAAAAGTTGGGAATCATATATATACGACATTATGAACATGACTAAGCAAAAACTAGATTTTAATTCAGATTTCCCGAAAAGTTATGAACCTCCAAAAAGTGGTCATGTGTAAAAGTGATTTGTTCATGCCCTGAGGGCAAATGTTGAGATATTGTTCTCATATTCTCAGGATAATCTGGACTCATGATGATGACCATTCTGATGCCTTGAACCAGTCTCTAGCTTGACAATGAGTCGATATCTTAATTTTTGATATCGAGTTTGCAGCAAGGCTGCAGCCAATGTGCGACCGAGCAGCAACTTGAAATGTTTACTCTGGGTACACCTCGGTCCTATGTACAACGTCAGAAAGTTTGGCAAGTTGGAAAAAATCTGTGTAAGAATAACGCGTGTTTGAAAAAGTGAAATTCGATTGCGTCATAACTACGCAATCAGTGCGCGTGAAGACGCAATATGTGCATATGATGCGCGTGATGACGCAATATGTGCATCGTATTCCTCGATGGGTTTGATAGATAGTGCTACAACATCTAACTTGCTAAGTCAACGGCAGAAAAAGTTATATGAAAAAATCAACTCGTATGAATACTTTCCGGCGCTACTGTATATTGTATGAGCTGCGCCAGATCAGTCATGAAATAGCTTGCTAAGGGAGGGTCGATTTTCGGAAACATCAATTCTTGAAACTAGCATAATTTTAATAATCGTGCTCTACAATTTTGCCGGATGAGCAATTGGTCCCATTTGAAGCTAAATCAGAAGAAACTATTATGTTAATGCTCCAATAGAAAAATGGTCATGATTCATTGTTCCTCTCAAGAGCAGCACTTTTCAAAATGCTGATTTCGAAATTGGATCAACGGAATCGGTCTTTTCCCCCTCAGAAGATTTCCACGAGATTGCAAAACCACCAGTTCAAGGGTTCGGCGGACACGTCAACCGTTATTGATCAACTTATCAAAAGAATGAAAGTGCAATTCCGTTCACTTAAATTATATGATATTTTTTGCGGAATACCCAAAAAGCGCGAATTTTGCGAATTTTCGATTAGCACTATTTTTCCCGCGATCGACGTAAGATCGATTCGATATAAACCAATGATTGTGATACATCTATGCTGCTTTCAAATGATGCTTGAGTAGTTTTTGGAACAAGTAAAGCAATTACGAGAAAACTTCGAAAATACCTTGTAAGGAAACTTTTGCACCAACCTAATAATACTGACAAGATAATCAGATATTGTGAGTTCGCAAAAGTGCAAACACATTTGATTAAACTTTTGTTATTGCAAAATTCATTCAAATATTCTCAATAACACCAGAGAACGTGCACATTTTCAGTCAAATATAATGCAATTACTAAGATGACGTCACTCCTCCCTTCTTCATTTTTTCCCTCCCTTATCCACTCATTCGTTCACTTTTCACTCGCCCTGATCAGTTGAGCGAGCCTCTCCTCTCCCTTTCGATCTACGTCATCGCCTCCAGAATTCAGGTATTTTTCTCTATTTTTGTTCGTTATTTCAGTATTCAATCACAAACTGAGTACCGTACTTTCAGTGATGCATCTCCTTCCCTTTCTACTCATTGCACTCGCCTTACTCCCATTCTCGGTAGCACTCAAGTGCTACAAGGGAAACGATGTAAAAGAGAACAACCAAACTATTTCGAATAAGGTCAGTTCATTTCATAATGTTATGTAGCTCAAAATTCAAATTGAAATGTTCATTTTTTCAGGCGGTGTCGGAATGCCACAAATTCGATCATTGTTGGTACATGATCGCAACATCCGATGGAACGAACATTGAAACCATTGAATATGGTTGCGATAGTGAGAATTATCAGCCTCATCCAATGGTGATTATTATTTTTCTCTTCGCCTTGTAATAATAATTCCAGATTAGTTGGACGCACTTTGCTAGCAGATTAGAAAATGGGAACATAGAAAACTATACCAAAGCTTACTGCAATGAGGATCTGTGCAACGATTGGAAGGATACTGTAGAGGCAACCTTCAAAGCTGCCGAGGATCGTGCCCGTCTCAAGTGGTATAGCAGCTATGATGGCGATAAAGACCCCATTAACAACGAGCCCAAGGTAACAATCAGATCTGTTTTGTTTTGTATTTATACTATTTACAGCATAAAACAGCATGCCGAGGAGATTACTGTATCTGGTCCCAAACTGAATATCCCGGAAGAGTTGACGTAGTCCGTTCTTGCCAGGTTGATAAAGAATGCTGGTGGGTCAGAGAGGTACTAGATACGGATTATATCTCTAAAGCCAAAACTGAGCATAAAAATTGCACATTTGAAGTGGGAGATGGTTATATAACGAAGACTTGTTGCTGCAAGGGTGACTACTGTAACGATACGAAAGGAAACGCTGGAGGAAACCCCGCATCCTCCCTTCCCCCTCTGATCAGACACTGACCTTTCATGAATAAATTGTCAGTAGAAGCGAAAATGAATCCAATGAATATGGTGTATCCTGATTTTTGTAAAAAAATTGCCTTGAACAATATTAATGAATTCCCTTGCTCGCAACAGTCACAGTTATTATTATTGATGAACCTTGCTGACAACGCATTCAGTCAGCATAGATAAACCTGACTAACTCACGATATGTATGTGCAAATTTACACGGTTTTTGAACAATTGTTCGAGAACTGATGAACTAAGATTGTATTTTTTCGTAAAATTAACCACAATTTTGCCAAATGCGCGCCAGTTAAAGTGAAACAATTTGATCATCCATTTATCAAAGTTTTGTTCAGGTTCGTAATAGATGAAATCGATTCAGAATTCCGAAGGTGTCTATTGACACGCAATGGACAATCTCTCATGGTCTACATCTCCTCTCGCTCCTCGTATAAAATTGATTCCCTTAGCGATCTTGTTTTTGCTCCTCTTATGCTTCTCCAAAAGTGACGTCATTATGATGTTGATCGAACTTTGGTCAAATCTGAAAATAGGCAAAAAAAAGCTATATGCATCAATATTTTTCATAGAGTTCGTAATTCATGTAATTGCCCATTAATTTCCAATTTTTTAACCGCTCTTAATGTCGAAAGAGTGTTTGGAATATACAGATGGTGACAGTTATGAACTAAATTAATTCCAAACCTGTGACAACCGGCGTACTCGCCAACACTGTCATCTTGGAATGAGCATATCAGTTTAGACGAGATCGGTGCCATACAGTCAGCAGTCAAAGCACACAGTGCATTCCTGTTATGTGATATGTTATATTTATATTGGACACTTCTTTGGTTTCTGGCCGTTCTCTTCTTATTGGGGTGTCCGGAAAGTTCGTATAATGCTTCGGAAAAAAGTCAGTTCGCGATCAAATGCAGTTATTGCGCAATCTGTTTGTCAACAATGTATTGCATCATTCTGACGTTGATTAGTGAGAGGATTTAATCAGTCTCCTAGTGGCTACATTGATTCTTGTGATGGACTCCCATCTCTACCTCCGAGCAGTTTTACTTCATTACTACCGTCTTGGCCGATCCGTGAAGGAGGCCCACTCTGCCCTGGCCCAGTCGGAAGGAGCTGACGCCCCCTCCATACCCTTATGCTATAAGTGGTTCTCCCGCTTCAAGAAAGGGGAGTTTGGTCTCGATGATCAACCCCGCTCTGGACGCCCTCCCTCCCTCGATCAGCCTCTCGTTCTCCGCACACTGAAGCGCAAGCCCATGGCCAGTGTGCGTGAGTTGAAGAAGGATACTGGTACTCCCAGATCAACGGTGTCCGATATCCTCCATCGATCTGGGAAGAAGCCGAAACAACCACAAGTGATTCCCCATGACCTCTCCCCCGAACAGCTGAAAAATCGTGTTCAAGTCTGTCGGGAATTACTCCATCGTAGATCCAATCTTCGATGGGTCAATTCCATCATCGCTACAGATGAGAAGTGGATCACGTACGATAACCCTGCGAGGAGACTGCAATGGGTGGATGCAGATGAGAAGCCCACGCCCGTCCCGAAGAAGGAAGAGCACGGAAAGAAGGAACTCCTCTGGTTCTTCTTCTCAGTGCTCGGTCCCATCTACTGGGAGATCCTCGCCCCTGGCACCAGCATCAATGCCGACCTCTTATCTGAACAACTGCAAGATGTCGCGATCAGAGTCCCTCCCAGACTCCTGAACCAGGGCAAAATTCTTCTTCTGATGGACAATGCTCGCCCACATCGAGCGAAGATGACTCAGAAGGAAATGGACGAGCTGAAGATCGAGAGGATTCCCCATCCACCGTATTCCCCGGATCTCTCCCCATGCGACTACCACTGCTTCCGCTCTCTCTCTGACTTCTGCAAAGGAAAGAAGTTCAAGAATCGAGATGAAGTTGTGAGGGCTTTCGTGAACTGGGCGGTCTCGAAGAAACCCGCATTCTGGAAGAGAGGAATCGAGACCCTGCCCAATCGCTGGAGGGAGGTAGCGAGAAAGAAGGGGGCATACATTGGTCACTGAGAATTGTAAAGCATTGAATAAAAAATAAAAACAAAAAATTATACGAACTTTCCGGACACCCCAATATTTGCCCCTACAGTCGCGCCGGAAAGTTTGAATTTGTTGTATCATTTTCCCCAGGAAATGCATCATTCTGTCACTCAGGTATGATGTAGCAAATCCATCGGAGATTATGATCATGGTATTATGGTATGACGTCATCGCATAGTTATTGCGTAGTGATGACGCAATCAATCAGCACTTTTTCAAAACGACATTATTCTTACATAGTATTTTTCCTGTTCGTCATACTTTCTATGATTGGAGATATGACCGAGGCCTACCCAGAATAAATTTTTGAAGGTGCTGCTCGGTCGCACATTTGCTGCAGCGAAGCTGCAAAAACATGATCTGAAATTCGGAACTCGGCTTCTAGAGAAGTTAGAGACCCGTTCAAAGCAACAAAATGATCGCCATCATGAATACACATGATCCTGAGAATATGAATACGATATCTCATAATTTGCCCTAAGGGCATGAAAAAATCACTTTTTTGCACGACCATTTTTTGGACATCCATAACTTTACGGAAAAGTTTAGTAAAAATCTGATTTTATCTGGTAATGTTCAAAATGTATTGAAGAACCGAATTCCAACTTTTTAGAGCGATTGGTTATCTTTCCGACCCGCGGTGTGCGTTTTTAGGAGGTATACTAGGGTCGTGAAACACTTTGTTTACCCCTATGGGCGAGAGAGTGCAGACGACGAGAGTGCGTAAACAGGGTGTTTTCCGACCCTAGTATACCTCCGAAAAATGCACGCCGCGGGCTGGAAAGATATCCAATCGCTCTAAAAAGTTGGAATTCAGTTCGTCAATACATTTTGAACATTACCAGATAAAATCAGATTTTTACTAAACTTTTCCGTAAAGTTATGGATGTCCAAAAAATGGTCGTGCAAAAAAGTGATTTTTTCATGCCCTTAGGGCAAATTATGAGTTATCGTATTCATATTCTCAGGATCATGTGTACTCATGATGGCGATCATTTTGATTCTTTGAACGGGTGTCTAACTTCTCTAGAAGCAGTGTTCCGAATTTCAGATCCTGTTTTTGCAGCTTCGCTGCAGCAAATGTGCGAGCGAGCAGCACCTTTAAAACTTTATTCTGGATAGGCCTCGGTCATATCTCCAATCATAGAAAGTATGGCGAACAGGAAAAATACTATGTAAGAATAATGTCGTTTTGAAAAAGTGCTGATTGATTGCGTCATCACTACGCAATAACTATGCGATGACGTCATACCATAATACCATGATCATAATCTCCGATGGATTTGGTACATCATACCTGAGTGCCAGAGTGATGCGTTTCCTGGGCAAAAATATACAACAAATTCAAATACGGTGACTTTCCAGCGCGACTGTATATCGGACACTTATTTGGTTTCTGGCCGTTCTCTTGTTATTTGCCCATCCATTCCGAGCAAATAGGATAGATAATGAGGAGGAAGAAAATATATTTTGTATGCGAAAATATGTGTGCGAAATCTACCATTTGACAGCTTCTCTGGACAATTCATTCCGAGTGATGAAAATCAAAGTTGCTTCTAGCATTTTCTTTTCCTTCGCGTCTGATTCTCCTATGGGGAGATATTTGTACATTCCTGAATAGAAGACGTATATTTAAAAAAAAAAACGTTTTTTTATTAGGGATAAATAATTCACACAGCAGTTGTCTACCAGTAACAAAAAGGACCATACCAGGATTTGTGGTAGCGAAAATCGAGTGACCAGATGGTGTGGCTAAAACTAATGTTTCAATAGCTCCTGATGTAACCTAAAAATATTTTATATTTTCAACATTTGGCAATGATCTACATTTCCATAGAAATAGCCTAGAGTCGGTTCTGTATTGACAAATCGGATAGACGTGTCTAAGTTCCAAAAGCTTTCAAATTCGCGGAATACTTCCTTAAATACACTTTTTAAATTTGTTAAGAATAGTGAATATTACGGCCATCAAAATTGGCTTGAAGCGGTACGATTTTAATTCGGTGACAATTAGAGGATATTTCTCGAAAGCGAATTTCCGTACTTCCAAATTACAGACGTTTTTCAATTCATCAATCTGAAAATTTGGGTTTTAGCTGTTTTTTTAAAATAAGTAAATATGATTTTAATACGAAATATGTAAAGTATTTTTAATTACATTTTTATAAAAATATGCATGGGGTTGGGGTTACCTCATTCTTTCTCAATCCAAGGTTATACATGACTATCAAGTTCTTAAAAGAATCTCGAATTGATTTAATTCCTTTTCGAGCTTCCGCAAAATGATTCGATGAGACATAAGTGACGAATACCACATTATCTGCCTGAAATTTAAGGAATTGTAAATAATTTAGGAATGAGAAGGAGAGAGCAGAGAAAACACGGCTTGGCAAGTTGCCAGAAAGCAATTTTTTAAAATACTTCACTATTGCAAAGACAAATGGGTTTAAATTTTTGTTTGTGCGGTATTATGACGTGAGAATATTCTGAACAAAGAAAGCGACAAACAGACACACATTGATAGGCTTGAGCGTGTAAGAATATCGGTCACTGATTTTCCAATCATCGAGGTAAGATTTTAGACTGCAGCCAAATTCTTTTCTTCCAGAACTGTTATTGTCTTTATAGTTCACAAAACGCATCTGTAAATAATCATTACATGATTTCGCAAGCGTATTAGAATTCGAGAAGGGATACCACGATCAAATCCGTCTACACATTCTACAGCCGATCGGCATAAGTGTCTATGATAGAATGAAGTTACATTTTTTTCCGTTTAATGAACCATAAACAATTTCACTTACCATTTCGCCATCACAATTCACAGAGTTATGTCCACAATTTGTCGAATTGACACTTAGAATCAGGTTATCAACTATGATAATGATGATGATCACAATGCCAAATGGGACAAAAATGTTCTCTTTGGCTTGACGAATTGCGTATCGGAGCATGCTGAACGGAGATATTTTACTTCAGAATAGTCCTCGCTCCCCAACCCCATTCCCCATCATAATGTAGGTTTGCTTTAACTTACGTATGCTTAGGGTAGATTATTCTGTGATCTATTTGACGCCCCGATAACATGTTTTGAGAAAACAACAGCAATGTGCCAACTCGACGGTCAACCATGTCTCTTCCCCTTTCGTACACGAACAAACACCTAGACCATACCACCCCCCCCCCTCCGCTGAAACCATGAATATAGCCGTACCATATACCCAGGAGTGCTACGTCACCACTATTTCACCGGATGTACCCTTCCGAACCGCCGAAACCTTGAATTAATCCATACCTCGACATCCTCGTAGACGGAGCCACTGAAGGAGGAGACCACTCTAGATGGAAAGAAGAGTTGGAAATGAATGGTAAATGAGAGAGGAGGATGAGAGGGAGAGAGAGATACGTGACGAAATTATTATTTTCATTCTTTATGGCGAGGTCAAAAAATCAATTTTCAATTTGATTACAAAGTTCAGAAAACGAAACAAGGCAGTAATCGATTATATTTTTCATACAGTAATCGTACACATCCATCAGGGAATTAGAAGGAATTTGGAAAAATTATTATTATATTATAGGGTTTGAGGGTAATCGAGTTGTGTGGAAGTGAATGATATTCCCATGTTTACTGAATGTGTTTTCTCCTACTGACAGTTTATTGATGAATGGTCAGTTTATGATCAGAGTGGGAAGGGAGGATGTGGGGTTTCCTCCAGCGTTTCCTTTCTTGACGTTACAGTAGTCACCCTTGCAGCAACAAATCTTCACTGTAGCATCTTCAATTGTTTTATGGCTACACGTCTCCTGCAATTTCATTCTGTAGCTTGATCATTCCTTCGTGCAATTCACCCGTTTGCACTCCTCTGCCTTGTCCAAATTTCGAAGTTTGTCCATTTCGCGACATCCGCGAATTTCTTCTTTTTCTGCGCCTCGAGCTCCTTCGACAGTTATGCAATACTCAGATGTGCATGGGACTTTACGCTTGAAAGAGCTCAATGGAAGAAAACTAATACGAAATTCCCACCTCGGGCTCGATAAAATCGGTCGTTCCATCTTTGCTACTATAGCACTTGTGCTTGACACTATCTTCGGCAGCTTTGAAGGTTGCCTCTACAGTCTCCTTCGAATCGTTGCACAGGTCGACAGTGCACGTAGCCAGGGTCACTTTTATGAGTCTCATTTTCCCACCACTTTCTAAGATTTTGTCGACATATCGATGCAAGTCGATCTGTAATTTTAAAATTATCAGGTTGTCCGGAAAGTCTTTGTCACTGGTTTTGTTTTAATACTGCTCGTCGCAAGTGCACTTTGGCGTTCTATATTTCCTAGTGAATAACAATCAGTAAAGGGCCTTTATAGTTAACCACTCCCCATTCCCTTCACCTCAGCAATGCCCTAGTAGAGTAACGAAGTATGTTCCTAGTGGAATCCACTTCCGCAATGTTCTGATTTACCTTTTTCCATCCTCCACCACGATGAGGGATTTGGATTCCCTACTGAAGAATATTTATCGTACACATGCCACCTCTACAATGTCATCAGGAATTGGTTCCATCGATTCGATGAATACGACTTTTCCCTCGATGATCATGATAGATCTGGGAGACCCCGTAAGTTAAATTTGGAAACGTTGAAGAAAGTTGTGGAAACGGACCCATTTCAAACGGTCCTTAAAATGGCCAATACACTTCGAGCCCACAATAGCACAGTAGAAGAAGTCTTAATAACCCTTCGAATAAGGAAACGTATCGGTTGATTCATACCTCATGACTTGACCCAAGCCAACATTGGACGCGGAATCGATGATTCCAAAAACCTCCTCACTCTCTACGATGGGAATCGATGGCTGGACCGGCTCATAACCGGGTATGATAGTTATACCCTCTACGATAACAACCACAGGGGAGCCCATTGGGTTGGAGAAGGAGACCCCATAGCATGTCTCTAAATATGAGCTACGCCCCCTAAAAATCATGATATTAGTTTGATGGAGAGGGGATGGCGTGATCTAATCGGAGCTGCTCACCAATGGCATACTAAATACTGGGCCAAGACCGCCGCACAATTACAGAATCTGAAGAAATAACTTGATGGTTCAAGCCTGAATAAGACGATAGGTTACTATCAGCACGAAACCGCCCGTCTTCATGTCGCTAAACAAATCAAGCAATAAGTGACTGGATATGGATGGTTGGTGCTCCCCCTATCCCCCGAATTCTACTGACTGGGCCCCACAGGAATACTGGCTTTTCGCAGACCTGACACATTCCCTTAGAGCTATGGCCTTCAATTCCCGCGGAAGTCTCGATGATGCAACCAAGCAATACTTTGCCTCGCGCCCAGCTGGGTTCTAAAGGGAGGGGATCCAAAAGTTGAAGGAACGTTGGATACATATTGGTAATAATGATGGTAAGTATAATTGAACTCGTGATATTCTATCCTTAAAGAAATAAGGTTTTGAAAAAGTGACAAAGACTTTCCGGACAACCTAATATATTTCTCACAACTGTAATGGCTCATTTCGACAATGACGATATTTTCTCACAAATTGTTCATTGTAGAGTATGCACTCATACTCAATCTTCACATATTTATTTCCATTACGATCTTCATCATTTTCCTTGTATACACACTCCTTGTCGCAATAAGAAACTTTCTGAAAAAGTTAAACAAATGATTTAATATGTGCGTGTACGCGAAAAGTTGCGACCTTCGAATCAGAAATAATTTGGTTGTTCTCTTTTTCGACTATCCCCTCGTAGCACTGGAGCGCTGCTGAGAGTGGGAGAAAAGCGAGTGGAACGAGGAGAAAGGGAAGGAGATGCATAACTGCAAGTACGGTAATCAGTTTGCGATAGAATGTTAATACTCAATCGCAAAATTGAAGTTATATCTAGATACACTGCAGTGATTGAATTATTTGCGATTGATTCGAATTCACCAGGTACAATAAAATGGTCAAAAGGGATCACTTAATCCCCTGGTCGACGATTAAATACTGAACGAACGATCGAAAATATAGAAATTACCCGAATACTGTAGGCGATGACGTAGGTCGAAAGGGAGAGGAAAGGCTCGCTCGACTGATCAGCGCAAGAGGAAAGGGAACGAATGAATGGCGAAGGGAGGGAGTGACACGTCATCTTAGCAATTGAACTATATTTTACTGCAATTTGACACGTTCACAGCGGTAATTGAATTAAATTTGAATGAGTTTTGCAATAACAAAAGTTTTATCAAATGTGTTTGCACTTTTTTGCGAACTGAATAGTGTTTGGTTGTAAACAAGTTTGAAACTACGCCACGCAACGCTTATGATTTCTGTCACACGTGAATCCCCGGAACCCCGGAGTATGGAACACACGTTCGACGCTGCCGGGAATCGAACCACCATCCGAGAAGGACGGAATCGATGTAGCAAAGCAAGGAGAAAACGTATTTCCACGAACCTTCTAAGTTTTAACGACCGGTTTGCACTTAAAAGTGCAAACCGGCCGTATGCACTCTAAGTTTGGAAGGAATGTGCTCAATATTTGCAGGAAAGTCATTGAAAAAGTACCCAAAACTACCGCACCGTCGGACGGAATAGATTTTTCTATTTTCCTCTATTTTTTTTAAATTTTTAAGTCCGCGAAAAAGTAAATGTATTCATTGCGTTTACCCCTTTTACACCGCGAGATTGAGGGGGGGGGGGGGTGGAGGGAGGAGGAAGTAAGTGGAGGAATGGGAGGAAGAATGATGAGAGGGTGGGGAGAGGGAAATGGATGGGAGGAGCGATGATGAGGCTGCGGTAAGAGAGAGGGCGGAGGAGAGAAGGGGATGGGGGCAGAGGGAAAGAGATCGTCAATGCAATTGTAGCCATAAAAACGCAACAGGGTATATCATGTCAACTGAATGCCGTTTGTTCTCCTACTGACAGTTTATTCATAAATGGTCAGTATCTGATCAGAGGGGGAAGGGAGGATGCGAGGTTTCCTCCAGCGTTTCCTTTCTTGTCGTTACAGTAGTCACCCTTGCAGCAACAAATATTGTATGTAACATTTCTCGTTTTCGGTTCACCATTTTCGGACCTGTACGGTTCAATTCTTGATGTATTGTAACACTTTTCCGGCAAATCGATTTTATGGCTTGATCATTCCATCTTGCCATTCACCTCTGAGCACTCATCTGTCATGACCATTCCACCAAGTTGTTCGCGACATCCGCGCATCTTTTGATTTAAGTCTCCCCAAGTGCCTTCGGCAGTTACGCAATACTCAGATTCGCATGACACTTTATCCTTCAAAGATCAAAATATTAAAAAAATAATTTTTAATTTTTTTAAAAAAAAAAGATCAAAATATTTAAAAAATGATTTTAAAAAAAATTTAACAAAACGAAACTCCTACCGTGCGAATGCTTCCTATGGGATCAGAAGGTTCTTCAACGCTTCTATAGCACTTGTGCTTGGCACTATCTTCGGCAGCTTTGAACTTTGCCTCTACAGTCTCCTTCGAGTCGATGCACAGATCGACAGTGCAGGTAGCATCTATCTCTCTAGCAGCGATTTGTATTTTACCGTCGACATCATTTATTTTTTCGGCATAGTAATGCCAATCGATCTGCTTTTTTTAAATTTTCTCAAGAAAAAAATCTATTTTTTTTCTCACCGATGGCAGATTGTAGCGTGTGCACGCATATTCAATCGTTACATTCTTAATCCCATTATGATCTTCAGTTCTTTCCTTGTATAAACAGTCCATGTGGCAATAAGCGACTGTCTGAAAAAAATACAAATACATATTATAATGCTTAGATTTGTGGACCTTTGCCCCGGAAATTTTGTTGTTCACTTTGTTGACTATGCCCTCGTAGCACTGGAGCGCCGCCGAGAGCGGGAGAAATGCGAGGAAAAAGGGAAGGAGATGCATCACTGAATGTACTTTACTCAATTTGCGATCGAATACTGAAAAAAAGACGAAAATAGAGAAGCATACCTGAATTCTGGAGCCGATGACGTAGGTCGAAAGAGAGAGGAGAGGCTCGCTCGACTGATCAGAGCAAGAGAAAAGGGAACGAATGAATGGAGAAGGAAAAGGAAGATCGAAATCGACAACAACAAATTATATTTGCATCAACATATTGTGAACAAATTTAAGATTAGGAAGGGCATAATGGGATCAGATCTGCAGTGAATTGAAAATGGCGGGAAATTCGAAATTGAATATTTTTATTCGACGAATTTGTATAAAATGCCTGTTCAAACAGGATTGTTCTAAACATTTTAAGGCAAATGCTGATTTTAAGTTAAATGTTTTGCATTTTCATAATAATATTAGCGTGAATATCCTGATTTCTCTACTATAGAACGATGGAAAGCGAGGCCGGAATCCAAATCGGATCAGCATGACGAGGCAACTTGCTAAGGAAAGAACAGTAAGTACTATCACTTGTATTGATCAATGCACCCAGGAACATCATCAGGAAAAGCAGTGCGAACAAGAGAACCATGACAAGATCGGGGAAATTCCTGAAATTAATGTCAACGAGAGGAGGAAAGTGTGATCGCGAAAGAATTCAGAAGTAGGGGAGGGAAGGGGCACTTTATAATGTAAATGTTTCAAAATATGTTCGAAGTGGCATCGTGGGGGGTAAGTGTCCGTCGGGGAGGGGAGCGAGAGGAAGGGGGAGAGGGAGGGAGAACGCCGCCTCCGGGATTGTTGAGTGTCCGTTCGAATCCCGATGTTTTACAACCGATGTAAAACGTTTTTTTCTCCTACTGATTGTTTATCCAAAAATGGTCAGTTTCTGATCAAAGGGGGAGGAAGGATGCGGGGTTTCCTCCATCGTTTTCTTTCTTGGCATTACAGTAGTCACCCTTGCAGCAACAAATCTTCACTGAATCTAGCTCTTCAATTGATGTATGGTAACACTTCTCCTGTAATTTGATTTTGTAGGTTGATCATGATAACCACCCCCTCTCCCCCTTCCTCTCCCTCCTTCCTCCTCCTCCCTCCCTCCCTCCCCGATCATTCCGTCTTGGCATTCACTTCTGAGCACTCCTTTGTCATGACCATTCCTCGAAGTTTGCGCATTTCGCGACATCCGCGTACCCGGATCTCTTTATTCATTGACTTCTCAATGCCTTCGACAGTTACGCAATATTCGGATTCACATGATACTTTGCTCTTCAAATAATTAAACGATAGAGCCTAACGACACAATTCTTACCGTGCGATTCCCCATGGGATCGGAAGTGAATTCCATGACGTAATTGCACTTGTGCTTGGCACTATCTTCCGCAGCTTTGAAGGTTGCCTCTAGAGTCTCCTTCGATTCGTTACACAGGTTGACAACGCAATCAGCTCTGATAAAATCGGGATATCGCTCCCAATCGATCTGTAATTTTTAAGTAAATTCATCATTAAAACGGAATTCCGCAAAAACGACGATGATACCACAAGTATACTATACTAATTAATGTACTAATTAATTAATTAATTATACTAATTATACGATAATTATGACGATATTCTCTCACCGATGGCTGTTCCATGAATTCTGTACACCCAAATTGAATCCACGTATAATTAATCCCATCACGATATGCTTTTGTTTCCACGTATGAACACCTCTCGGCGCAATAGGCAACTCTCTTTGTCTTTGTTGTCAACCTTTGAATCGGAATAAATTTGATTGTCCGCTATGTCGACTTCTCCATTGTAGCACTTGAGCGCTGTCGAGAGTGAGAGAAGAGCGAGTGCAATAAGGAGTAAGGAAAGGAGATGCATCACTGAAAGTACGGTACTCAGCTTGCGATCGATTACTGAAAAAAATATCGAAAATGGAGAAAAATACCTGAATTCTAAAGTCGATGGCGTAGGTCGAAAGGGAGAGGAGAGGCTCGCTCGACTGATCAGAGCGAGTGAAAAGTGAACGAATGAATTGGGAAGGGAGGGAGTGACACGTCATCTTAGTAATTGAATTATATTTGACTGAAATTTGACACGTACTCTGGGGTAATTTAATTAAATTTGAATGGATTTTGCAATAACAAAAGCTTAATCAAATGTATTTGCACTTTGTGCTAATAGTGTGAGAGTGTGAATTGGAGTATTCATAGATCAGGATAAGGCATAAGGATCTTCTTTGAATGTCTTTCTTCATTTCTTAGATACATAATCCGAAACAGGCTTCAGTGCCAGCGTAAGCCTAGAAGGGCAAGAGGACGACGGAAGAGAGGTCGGAATCCAAATCGGGTCAGCACGACGAGGCAACTTGCTAAGGGCAGGATCAGAAAGTGCTTCCACTTGTAAGGCCGATCCTTGCACATTCCCTCATCGGGGAAAGCCGTACGGGCAAGGGAACCATGACGCCTCTGGGGTAATTCCTGAACGATAAAGATTTAAGTCAAACGGATTTAATCTTCTTAATGAGTCAGGCTGGAGATAAAATTAATATTTTATCAACGCCCGAGGCGCGACGAAACAGTAAGGTACATGAGTGACCAAATAGCAAGGAAATGGGAATTGACTCTCAGTAATTATTCAGTGTGATAGTTAGGCAAGAACACTACTATTCATTAGCGCACTCGATCATTGACCAAAGTGGGGGGAAAGTGCGGAGAATTAATATAGGCATGTCTTCCCAAGAGCAATCGTCTGACTCTCTTCAGTTTGCACGCTCTCTCGGCTCTCTGACCGGCGAGAGAGCGTGCAACCTGAAGAGAGTCAGACCATTGCTCCTTCCCAAATCATCCCTAGCCCAAAGATCACATCACCCACATGCAGATCTGTGCATAACTTGCAGATTCCTTTGTCTTTGATATCACGATCCTCCGCTCGATTGAACCACTCGAAATACCTGAAAATGTGGCAATAAACTGAGCCCACTTTCGGCTCAAAATTATGGCTTGGACCGAGCTAGGACTGCTCTTTTTTCGATGTAGCTAAAGCCAAACGATTTTTTGCAGTCGTCTAAAGACTGCTTATTTTTCGATTAATTGCCTCATTTCCATTTTTGGGCTCTATTGTGATATATATCAGATGTCTATATCCGATGGATTTTAGGATGAAAACTTCCAAAATATAACGCGAAAATAATTTTAAAATTTCGAAAACCAGCTCACTTCATGTATTCGTCGTCATTTTTCATCAGTTTCTCTAGATATTCCTTCAGTTTTACAATTGATTCGAAGTCATCAATTGCAATGAAGGCGTCAGAGGGGATCACTTCCTCCACTTGTCGTCGATAGCGAACGATCGGAACGATTAATTCCTTAATTTTTTATATTTTATTAATTTTTCTAAATATTGAAAATACCTTAAATCTAAAGGCCTTCTCGGTAACGTAGTCAAAACAAAAAGAGTTTTCCAGTCCGAGCACAAATCGATGTGATTCTGCGATTGCTAATTCGAATTACTGAACGATTGATCAAACCTACTTATGAGCTCTGCTAAATCATCTTCAGATATTTTAGCACCATAACAATTTCCTCTAAAACATTTTTTTTATTATTCAGAGGTATCAGAAAAATTCGGCACTAAGTCGGATGATCACCATCGGATGAACCATAAATGAGTCGTTTCCCAGTATGTTAGCAGTTAACTGGATCTCAACGGGGGAATATGCGTGGAAAATAGTGGTTCTATTTTTGATTATCATCCCATGGTGATCATCCAACCTACTGCCCAGAATTCTTCCTACCGCAGTAATATCGAGATGTTCACTTAATTCATCGATTAAATCCTCTCTTTCGGAGCGAGACCAGCAATTTGAGACTACGCCAAGGACAAAGTTGGTCTTGTTTCGGACTAATTCCCTGGTCTGAAAATATCAACGATTAATCGATTATTCAATAACTCTCTAAATTTGTATTGAAATGTAATATTATTTTATTTGCGAATTTAAAAATACGCAAGTACAATTCACTCACCAACTTTAGCTCTTCATTCACTGGATAGTCATAGTTATGAGAGTAATTGTTCAGCCTCGAATAGCCTATTGTTCCATTGAAGAAATGAGGGGGAAACTGAATTTTTAATTAAATTGATTATAAATAATAAATTAAGTATAAATCATAAATTAACTAACACTTCCGAGGTACGATCTCAAAAACCATCGATTACGTGGGGATTCTCGGGCGTAGATGAGATAGAGCTGATCGGGATTTCGCTACTTTGGTACATCGAAAGCGTTGACATATTTTGATTCCCAGACTACAGCGTCGTGATCCAACACCGACTTCATCTCGAATCTGAAGTAGCCATTGTATGTGTTTATGGTACAACAATCCATCTAGTAAATGATATGAGAAAGATGGGGAGGGGTCATGAGGGTCTTGATGGATGGGAGGAGGATGGAGACGAGGTTTCGAAAAAAAAATCGAGAAAATAAATAAATAAAAAAAACCTCCCCTCGTGCATCATCCCATCTCGCACGATGGCGACGTGAGATGCGTCGGCACTAGGTCGGATGATAACCTACTGGCTGATAACCAAAAAAATTTACCCTTCTCCATTACTTTCTGTCATAATCATTTTAGTCACTTTGGGAACCTACTGTGAAAGTTCCAGAAAAGGGTCCATTTTTGGTTATCATAGTGTAGATTATCATCCGACGGTGATCACCCCGATGCCTCACCGGGGGATGAATTTGCACTGTTTCGGGCATCTTTCCATCTTGTGCCTGTTTTTGAGTCCAAGGTAAGCGTCAGAATTTTCGTAGTGATCAGTCCATCCAACGATCGATGGAATCCTTTCATTCTGAAAAAGAGATACTTGAGAAGTAAAAAACAGTGTGGGAAATAGTGATGGCGAAGCGATGTGTCATTCCGGCTTCGATAATGTTAAGCCGGCGTTCTAGGTCCATTTGATGAGAGCTAGTAGGCTACCTCTCGAGCTTGAAATTGAGTAATGAAGGCGAAGGCCCAAAGGAGCTGAAACATCATGAATCGCGTTGAAGTCGAACTCGTTTCTGAAAAAAAATATCCAACTCGATTACGGTAGGCTTGAAAAGTGTTGCCAAAACCTCCCAAGTGGGCTGGAGGTCGTTGAGTATCCCCCCCCCCCCCTCTCCACAGTCATAGTAGAAAGCATAACCTAACTTAGTTGAGCAGTGCACAACGCGTCTAGCATAGTGATGAAAATCAATAATAAATTGCGCTAAATGTAATAGGAAAATGACCAAAAATAAAACCCACCGATGGTAGACGAGCGAGGAGAGAGGAGTGAGACGACTGCTCGCCACGAGGGAAAAGGAAGAGAGTGAAGGGAGAGGGAGACCTCCTCTCTCCTTCCCTCACGTAGTCAATTATGCAGAATGGTATGGACTTTCAATAACAATATTTGATTAGGATGCAAATGAACCGTCGTTTCGAATGAACGAGGCCGGCGACTGGAATAAAGAGGTCGGAAGGAAGAATCAGATGGCCAGATGACATGGATGGGAATTGCACAGCGGAGCTGTACGACTATTGACTGGTTCCCGAACCGCCATACTTGAACCACAGGACGATAGCTTTCGGCTACTTGGAATAATGGTAGACCCAGTGGACTTTCGTGTGTACGGTAATCGATCGATAACAAATCTCCACAGCTCTCTCAGAGACTGATCGCGAGGGAATGAGGGGAATGGTGTACGGTAATCGATCGATAACAAATCTCCACAGCTCTCTCAGAGACTGATCGCGAGGGAATGAGGGGAAGGGTGTACGGTAATCGATCGATAACGAATCTCGCACAGCTCTCTCATAGACTGATCGCGAGGGAATGAGGGGAAGGCCTTGCACTATATCTACTATGATTTCTCACGGGGGTGACAAATTGTAAAGCAGCAAACGGCTAACAAATCACTGTTCCTTCGGAAATTGATATTAGTGCTTGCGAGTAATTGCATTGTTGCTAGTGTGAGCTATACTTTATTACTCTGTTTAGATCCTCTTTCCAAGCGGTGTTAATTGTCAACATCTAGGACATTATGGAAACCCCTACGGTGATTTGGAGTTAACTCAAGATCGTCTGGAAAGAGGATCTAAACAAGGTGGTATAGTATAGCGCACGCTAGTAAAAATACAACAACTCCAAAGCACTACGTAGGCTCGGGAAGGTGGTCGCCATGTAATCAAGCTCGAGGAGTGGATCTCAAACTTGGGTAATTAAACTCCTGACTTTATCAAACATGGAAAAGAAAAGTACGAAAGAAGGAATGGAATGAGAAATGGGAAATGGAGCATTGGGGGAAATAGTGGATGAATCATGATGATGCGATAAAGGAGAAACAGGGAAAAGAAACAGGAGAAACAGGAAATCATTCTATATGATGCGATACGGAAAAATAATATTGGCGATTCCGATTGCCGTTACATACGTTTTGTCACCCCCTTTTTTCTCACACGACGCGAGAGAGTATGCTATTTTGAGAGACTGAAACGATTGCTCAGAATATCACGCACAGGAGGAGCATGGGAGATTTTAATCGTAACGAGCGAGATGAGCAAGAGATTTGTGACTTCTTCAACATTAGCAGGAGCCCAACATTTCCTTGAAAGCGGAATAATATCACGCCATTCATGAGAAAATCGAGCTGGGACAGGGAATGGAGGGAAAATCGTGGAATGGGTTCTAGCCGGATTTGAGCATTCTGAGGGATGTCTGACATTCCCCCTAAGTCTCATTGTCCAGATTTCATTTTGGACTTCATTTCACCGGGCCGAATCTAGGCACCTCCTTCTTTGAGAGCTAATATCCCGATTAAAGTGACAGATAGAGCAAAATTTTACCTGTGAGTGACCCCGGCTCATTTTTCGAGGTATATCGATCTATCTAAATCAGATCCTGAGAATGTTCATTTAAACCATGCTACATTCAAGGTCATTTTTCTCGAAATCTAATGGAAAGGAGCAGCTATAATTTTAGGAGTGAATGCAACGAGAGCTCTGAACGAGGGCTGTCTAATGAGGTGCTTGCGCCGAAAATACGGACGCGGCTGTGAAACTTTCACCATGTAAACTTTCCCGGATCGTTTGAACTTGTCACTTACACCGCTCTCTTCTGAGCGCGCGAACAAAAATGGTTCCTAAGAATTCCCTGTGGAAAAGAAAGTTCAAACGATCCGGGAAAGTTCACATGGGGAAAGTTTTACAGCCGTGTCTGTATTTTCGGCGCAAGCACCTCATTCGACAGCTCTCGTTCAGGTGCATTCGCCCCTAAAATTATAGCTGCTCCTTTCCATTAGTTTTCGAGAAAAATTACCTTGAATGTAGCATGGTTTAAATGAACATTCTCAGGATCTGATTTAGATACATAGATCGATAGAGCTCGAAAAATGAACCGGGGTCACTCAGAGATAAAATTTTGCTCTATCTGTCACTTTAATCGGAATATTAGCTCTCAAAGAAGGAGGTGCCAAGAAACCGGTGAAATGAAGTCCAAAGGAAATCTGGACAATGAGACTTTGGAGGAGTGTCAGACATTCTTCAGGATGCGCAAATCCGGCTAGAACCCATTCCACGATTTGCCCTCCATTCCCAAGAGTGGCGATTTTAGCTCGATTCTCTCGTTAATGGCGTGATATCGTGAGCATTACGAACACATTACATTAAAAATATGTTTTGCACCAATTTGTTCGTGTGGTATATAGGTTTTCCACAGAATCGAGGAATAATTCATTCATTGCTTATTAGCGTTCGAGAAATGAATCCACGGTCTATTCATTCTGCACACTCTCTCTTCAATCGGTCGAGTGTGGAAACTGAAGAGACGGCGACCCGAATTGTGAACTCGATTATTTACACAATGTTCCTTTCGTCGGGGAAAAGTGAGAAAGCAAAATTTAATTTAATTTGACCTGGCAAGATTCCAGAATTTATAATATTTTCTCTCGACGGGAAAATCAGGGAAAATAACCTTCGATATTTAAAACGGTTTCATAGTCAGTCTGAAACACAAGTTATTAAGCTCGGGTTCCAAACATCGTTTGTAAAATTGTGATATGTTTCAGATGCACACCAAGTTTCGACTTTGTAATTTGATTTCGAAAAGATCTCCCCGCTTTCTATCGTTATGGAATGCTGTGTTTATCATTACAGAGACGCGATTTGGGATCTATCCCTTTCTCGGATGATGAATTCATAAACTTCCGTATCATATTCCTTATGATCAGGGAACGAGAAATGGGTCTTGCAGAGGGACGAACAGTCATCGCCACATTTCACCTCTCCTCCACTTCCACAATAGCCTGTGCACCTGAAGTAGCATGCTTAGCGTATATTTGGATGATTATTCGAAATGATGCTAACTCAGAAGATTTAATAACGTATACACTTCAAGAAGAGTGATAACTGACAATCATCGAAGGGTGAGAGTGAATCAAAAATTCTAATTAACGAAGGACATATGCAACTCACTGCGTCTTGCACTCGGCTTCATTGGCGACGGGTTATTTCTTGTTGTCTAATGCAATTATTCTCTCATCGCAGATATCATCATCGAATTTATCTTTCATTTTATCGCAAATTTCAAAGCAGCCATCTATCGTCGCGTTTCCATGACAGAAAGCAAATTTGCACCTAAAAATGCCAGTAACCAATATATCGTTCTCCAATGAACTGACCACGCTACTGTGGCTTTCATTGGGGTACCGTTATCCCTTGCTTCTTTCGTCATCTGGGAAAACACAATTATCTGGTTTACAAAATGGATTAAAACCTACATCGAAAAACTCTGTGGGTTTGATGTGCTCGAAGATATATTCGTGAATTTTGATAGCACCATATTCGGTTGTAGTTGAATAGATGGTTGAAGCCTCGGCTGAAGATTCGGTTGATGTTACGGCTGTACTCTCGGTTGAAGGCTCGGTTGAAGCTACTGTTGTACTATCGTTGGATGATTCGGTTGAACTGGAAGAGTCGGTAGAAGATACGGCTGTACTCTCGGTTGGAGGCTCGGTTGAAGCTACTGTTGTACTATCGTTGGATGATTCAGTTGAACTAGAAGATTCGGTTGAAGCTACGGCTGTACTCTCGGTTGAAGGCTCGGTTGAAGCTACTGTTGTACTATCGTTGTATGATTCGGTTGAACTGGAAGATTCGGTAGAAGATACGGCTGTACTCTCGGTTGGAGGCTCGGTTGAAGCTACTGTTGTACTATTGTTGGATGATTCGGTTGAACTGGAAGAGTCGGTAGAAGATACGGCTGTACTCTCGGTTGAAGGCTCGGTTGAAGCTACTGTTGTACTATCGTTGTATGATTCGGTTGAACTGGAAGATTCGGTAGAAGATACGGCTGTACTCTCGGTTGGAGGCTCGGTTGAAGCTACTGTTGTACTATCGTTGGATGATTCGGTTGAACTGGAAGAGTCGGTAGAAGATACGGCAGTACTCTCGGTTGAAGGCTCGGTTGAAGCTACTGTTGTACTATCGTTGGATGATTCGGTTGAACTGGAAGATTCGGTAGAAGATACGGCTGTACTCTCGGTTGAAGGCTCGGTTGAAGCTACTGTTGTACTATCGTTGGATGATTCGGTTGAACTGGAAGAGTCGGTAGAAGATACGGCTGTACTCTCGGTTGAAGGCTCGGTTGAAGCTACTGTTGTACTATCGTTGGATGATTCGGTTGAACTGGAAGAGTCGGTAGAAGATACGGCTGTACTCTCGGTTGGAGGCTCGGTTGAAGCTACTGTTGTACTATTGTTGGATGATTCGGTTGAACTGGAAGAGTCGGTAGAAGATACGGCTGTACTCTCGGTTGAAGGCTCGGTTGAAGCTACTGTTGTACTATCGTTGTATGATTCGGTTGAACTGGAAGATTCGGTAGAAGATACGGCTGTACTCTCGGTTGGAGGCTCGGTTGAAGCTACTGTTGTACTATCGTTGGATGATTCGGTTGAACTGGAAGAGTCGGTAGAAGATACGGCTGTACTCTCGGTTGGAGGCTCGGTTGAAGCTACTGTTGTACTATCGTTGGATGATTCGGTTGAATTGGAAGAGTCGGTAGAAGATACGGCTGTACTCTCGGTTGAAGGCTCGGTTGAAGCTACTGTTGTACTATGGTTGGATGATTCGGTTGAACTGGAAGATTCGGTAGAAGATACGGCTGTACTCTCGGTTGAAGGCTCGGTTGAAGCTACTGTTGTACTATCGTTGGATGATTCGGTTGAACTGGAAGAGTCGGTAGAAGATACGGCTGTACTCTCGGTTGGAGGCTCGGTTGAAGCTACTGTTGTACTATCGTTGGATGATTCAGTTGAACTAGAAGATTCGGTTGAAGCTACGGCTGTACTCTCGGTTGAAGGCTCGGTTGAAGCTACTGTTGTACTCTCGTTGGATGATTCGGTTGCATCCTCGTTGGAAGACTCAGTCGTAGTTGTGTTTGAAAGTACGGTTGAAGCCTCGGTTGAGAACTGGGTTGAATATTCCGATCCATCCTCGTTGGAAGACTCGGTTGTAGCCTCGCTTGATAGCTCGGTTGAAGGAACGGTTGTATCCTCGTCTGATGATTCGGTTGCATCATCGGCGGAAGACTCAGTCGTAGTCGTGTTTGAAAGTACGGTTGAAGCCTCGGTTGAGAACTCGGTTGAAGATTCCGATCCATCCTCGTTGGAAGACTCGGTTGAACTGGAAGAGTCGGTTGAAGCTACGGCTATATTCTCGGTTGAAGGCTCGGTTGAAGCTACTGTTGTACTATCGTCGGATGATTCGGTTGAACCGGAAGAGTCGGTTGAAGCTACGGCTATACTCTCGGTTGAACGCTCGGTTGAAGATACGGTCGTACTTTCGTTTGAAGATTCGGTTGAAGCTACGGTTGTACTCTCGTTGGATGATTCGGTTGCATCCTCGTTGGAAGACTCAGTCGTAGTTGTGTTTGAAAGTGCGGTTGAAGCCTCGGTTGAGAACTCGGTTGAAGATTCCGATCCATCCTCGTTGGAAGACTCGGTTGTAGCCTCGCTTGATAGCTCGGTTGAAGGAACGGTTGTGTCCTCGTCTGAAGATTCGGTTGCATCCTCGGTTGAAGACTCGGTCGTATCTAGGCTTGAGGGCTCGTTTGTAGCCTCGCTTGATAGCTCGGTTGAAGGAACGGTTGTGTCCTCGTCTGAAGATTCGGTTGCATCCTCGGTTGAACACTCGGTCGTATCTAGGCTTGAGGGCTCGTTTGTAGCCTCGCTTGATAGCTCAGTTGAAGCCTCGGTTGAGGACTCGGCTGAATCAACTGTTGTATCCTCGCTTGAAGATTCGGTTGCATCATCGGCGGAAGACTCAGTCGTAGTCGTGTTTGAAAGTACGGTTGAAGCCTCGGTTGAGAACTCGGTTGAAGATTCCGATCCATCCTCGTTGGAAGACTCGGTCGTATCTATGCTTGAGGGCTCGTTTGTAGACTCGCTTGATAACTCAGTTGAAGCCTCGGTTGAGGACTCGGCTGAATTAACTGTTGTATCCTCGATTGAAGACCTTTTGCCAGAATTGAACGAAGCCACGGTTGCAATCTAAAATTATTTTCTCAACAAACGTCCATAGTAACGATCTGAGCATTCCCATTACAGTTAACATTTCGAGTCGTGGTTTATTTTTTTCTACACACTCTAGATCGGTCGATCGGATAGTGTATCGAATGAACAGCCTCTATTTTTTGTAATTCCCGGCTTTGCAAATTACGTGTGGATAACATAAGTGGACAGAAAATGCTCGTTTGCATAAAAGAACATCATGTTTTGCAAACTGATATCATCATATGTAATACCGGGGGAAGGATGGGAATAAGATGGTAGCCATGCAGTGTTGCCAGACTTCTCGTTTATATACTAATCATGAAAGTATCGATCCCGAAGTAGTTTTGTGAAAAGTTGTGGGACAAGTTTGTTAGGAAAAATAGTCGCTAGTATCAAATTGGTGAATTTTTTTTATATTTTTTGTTTAATTTTCTCGTTCAAGTAATGCACTTAGATCTCTTTATAATTTTTAAAATTATTAACTAAACATACATTATTGGGCTGAACTTCGTAGTGCACATCAACTGTGGAGACGGGGCAGCGCTCGATGACGTCATTCGACACTTTCTTGTCGTTCAGACGAATCTTCTCTCCACTTTTCGATTTACAACCGATTATCTGAATTCGAATTTAGAGCTACATACGTTGTTTGTAGAAACTTTTCTTCAGACTCGTTTCAAACAATCAATGAAAAAGAGCTTACCTCGATACTAAATGTGTCTTTGCCTTTGCATTGCTTGTAGAAGTTCCCGTCGATCTGCAAATATTTTGCAAATATAGTCAGCAAATATGTATACAATTCGTTTTTTACAGAATCGGAGGAAAGTATTATAAGAACTGAGTTGATATCACTATTTACGAATGGCTCGTGATCTACGCATCGTCCTCCGTCATCGGGAGCAAACCGAAGCTCCGCGGTGAGATGATGCAAGAAAGCGAGAAGTGGCAAGAAGATGATCAGCATTGCGTGATTTGCGAGAGAAATGAAACATTTGCCTGCTTTATTCGGAGCAAAACTCCCACGAATGTAATTACACATGAACGCGTGGTTGCAAACACCAAAAATGCAAAAAAAATCTACTGAAGAACTGTGCAGCTTGATGAATGTGCATAACTGACATTTCTATTTTTGAATATATTACTAATGGTTGTACATGAACATATATCTGTGAGCGTAGTTGCAAAGTGGACAATGCTCGCCTCGAATCAAACATGCACTTGTTCAGATAAGAACTATGACGTCATGCCACGTTTGATATATCAAAGGCGGTATAACGTCATAGTTCTCATCCTACATAGTGCCATTTTACGCTTTCAAGCCAAGAAGCCGCTACTGACACATTCGTTGGTCATCCGTTTATTGAATGCTTATCTTGCTGAGCCACTATCTCACCCAACTGAATAAATATTAGGTTGTGAAAAAAGTAATTGTAGATTTGGACCATGATGTTTGAGCACGCCTAAAATGCTTTTCATTTATGATCTCAAGCTGGCTCAATAACATATAGTAGGGGTATACTTGGTCAATATATTTATGTTTTCAATTCCTTCATGCTTTTAGGATTCCCGGCAAATCCAAGTTTTGACAAATGTGATATTTTCACTATTTTCTAAAAATATTTCCCGTCTCTCGTATTTTGTGGGGGAAAAGGGCTGTACATTGTCATATAGCGTAATGAGAAGCACATGTGAAGTTCTTTCGAAAAATAGGTCTAACGCCGCTCCTGCCTCAACATACCACGATTTACACATCACTGAATTAATACCTCAGCTAATAAACACTTATCAAGCGACAACGTTTCCTGCTTCGCGGTTCAATCACACTGGTTTCTAAATAAGTGCGCTTCCATTATACACTATGTTGCTACATACCACAGAGAAACATTTGAACTCATCCCTTCTCTACTTGTAGAAATTTGAGATTTTCAGTATTGATGAATACAGGCCAATATTGTCAAATTTTCGACTTTCGGTATACGGTGAATAAATAAATTTCCTCAAAAGGGAGCTATCCCCTGACTTTGCCCGGTCGTATGCTGATACATAAAGAGTAGCTTTAACAGATAACCACAAAATTTAGGGCTTTTCACCAACCCTGGAAAATGGAAGACGTATAATATACGAATTTCGATGTTCAAATTTCATTGTCGGGATGATGAATGTTACATGTTTTGCTAGAAGTATTGTATGCCCACCTAAATACAATTTTAAGTTAATAATGGAAAGTGCTTTTCGCTTCACTACATTTGAGTTAGATACATCAATAGCTACGGATGCACGGTAAAAATAATTATTTCTGTTGATGTGCAGTTAGGGTCAAGTTAAAAAATGAGTCTATTTTCTGACAGGCCATTCGGAGCGGACCAAGTTCACATGTTGTATTATGATATCCCTATGCCATAGTTTTCGCACGTGGCGTAATATTTGCCCTATCCTAGCTTTCCATGGATTGCTGGACCGAAACGTACTCAGTAAAACATTTTGTCGATGTAGCTTTGTCTTCATACTGTTGCCTCAATACCAATTGGATAGGCTCGAACCTACGCGCGATAGAAAGGGTATCCAAGCACGCAACGAGCACACGTAACAATATGATATACAGGCGGAAACCAAAGACGGGGTATTGTAGAATCGAAAATTTAAAAATCTACAATTACTTTTTTCACAACCTGATAAATGATGAAATGAAGATTAATGAATGTAGCTCAATCCCTCCACCACCTCATGAGTGAAGATGAGGAGAAAACCGTAAAACGGGATTTTGTTGTATTGCATAACGGTAAGGACAATTCACACCAATTACCGTCTGCCCTAACAGTATTTGACTTTCGTTCGTCAAGAAGACAATTTACGTGAGGATCCTATCCATCCCTGACACAATCGAAACGTCAGGCATGTGAGCGGCCATTGTGGCGCTGTTTGGCAGCGCAAACTCCGATGACTATTGCAGTACTGAATTAACTGACACTGTCGCAATGGATCTGAAAATCAAACCACTCGACAGGAAGCTTTCCAGTTCATCTCAGTCAAGCTGATCCTCGATCAGGAATCTATGCGAAATTCAGCGTTGAGGCTGCCTAAACTTAAGTTTTTTTTCATTCCGAGGCCTTCTGGGAATTCACGTGAGCGGATGTATAATAAACTGCGAAACACATTTACTGAGCGTTAAAATCATTTACATGGAAATAAATCTTCTTTTATTTTAAATTTATATTTCATAAAGAATTTTTCATTTCGCGCCGTTCTGCCCTTTCCTCCGTTCACACTGATATCTGATTTCTTCAAACCAGTTGTTCGGGAACCCACCAACAACTGGTCAGGGCACTGGTTAGCAACTGGTTAGCCTCAGTTGGTACCCTATGCCCTGACCAGTTGTTGGCGGGAGCCCGATCAACTGGAACAAACTAGAGATCTCTCTCGCTCGCAGTTCGGTCTATGCAAATTTTGAAAACGAATGTGAAAGACATGCTCCTCATCCCCACTTTGGTGAACATTTTTAGTTTCAGCGAAATCCGTGACTCAATTGATTTTCTATCACAAAAGTGTCTTATTTTCCTGCATTTTTACAGAAGATCCGTGTTGTACTGATACGATTTGAAGGGCGCCTTTTAGATGGCGTTGCATTGCACCTCCCAAATTGGCAAAAAACTTATGAATCAGCCTAAGAGATGAGCGCAATGACGGGAAAAGGGGAGAATGTTGCGACTGGGATTCCTTCTTCTTCTCCTTTCTTTGGTGATTCAGCTTTCCAGATTCTATTTGCCCCTTACAGCGGTACAACATAAAACTCGGTGAGTGCTCTCTGCAAAATTCGGCTTTGAGGCATCCTTACTTTCAGAGATTTTTGCCATTCCGAGGGCCTTCTAAGATTTCGACTATACTAAACTGCGAAACACATTTAATAAAACATTATTTACATAGAAAACTCAGTTAAATTTATTTTTTTTCATCTCGCACGTCTCTCTCCCCTATCTACCCCCATTCACTCTGTGCGCGTTCGTTCGCGAAGATCGGTCCACTCTCCCTCCTCTCCCCTCTCTTCCTCCTCCTCTTCCTCCTCTCCCTCTCATCTCCCTATCCTCGCGCAATGATTCTATGTTACACGAGGTTTGTGTGTTCCCTAATTGCTGATTAAATATGCATTTATGGTTAAAGATTCAGTTTTAAGAAGTTGTTTTTTTATATATATTCAAAGATTTATCCGCAGGCGCGCAATTTTCAAACGGGAGGGGGTCCGAAATCATAAAGTTCTTTGTCACTGAAAAATCTTTCTGTTGCTTTAGTATCCTTTCAGATTTTTCAAGATTATTCGAGATTCCTTATTGTTGTCCCTTGATAAATTCTTTATTTCCAGGAAGGTCAGGAGAAGTTTGTCGAGGATCCGCAGGAATCCGTGCATTCACACCATTTTTCTCCTACTCCTCGCCATATCGATCTTCCTTTCCATACTAAACTTGTATTCTTTCGGTATGTCTTCCATTAGCATGTGCTCTAAAATGTTGCTTCTATCCTAAGAATGATTAATGCAGGGTTATGATAAAAATTAATTCCAAAAATAAGACAAGACAGTTTTGTGGCTCACCTAAACTTCACTGGAAAGAACGAGAGAGCGCGCGACTTGAAAAGATTTCTCTCACTATTTGAAGCATATTTCAATCAGGCGCGTAGTTGCTCGCAATCCTTCTAAAAAAACTTTTACTTATCATAAAACGTTACATTTGTTTACCACATTTCAGAATACTCAGGAAATGATGCATTCGAGCAAGATATGCCTGTGTTCAGTAACGAAAGAGATGAATTGCACAAGGAACCGTGGTTCAGAAAGAGGCCCGAGGTAGTGCATTCCCACTCCCCTATCGCATGTCTTCTAGCGTTCGAGAAACGATATCATGGTCTCTTCATTGTAAACACTCTCTAGCCACTCGATCGGTCGAGAGATGTTTTGAGATTAAAATATCATTTCTCGAACTCCAAGTTCGTCCTCCGTGTGAGGTTGTATAATATCTCGTTGAGCCATCGCATATAGAAAAATATTTATATGTAGGTCGGGCACGTTGATTGCGCCCGGCTGCTTCGGGACGATAAAGAGTATATGAAAGTAAGTTTATCGATTATTTTTGTAACACTCGCAGTGAAATGCTCTTTCAACTCTCTCGATACTCCGCAGAGAGGGAGAGTTATAGCATGAAGAGACGGTGACCTGAATTTCGAAATCTATTATATTAATTTCAGGAAATTTCGAAGAAGCGCCCGAGACAAATGGAGCGCGCCAACTTAGACATGTCATGCGATGCGGTCAAGGTATATCACTTAGCTCCAACAATAGTACCATTAATAAAACATCGTCCCCTTCCCTACCTGCTCACAGTACCAAAGTGTCAAAAATGCTTTTGTGAAAATACAGAAGAGATGTTTTGGTTAACGGTGCTATTTGGGCAAAATTCAGGCACGAGTTCTTCCTGCTCGCAATCCGGACACGGGATTCCCCATTTTGCACGCACGACTCGTATACACGGTAAATATAATATAATTCGAAAATCAAGTGATCGACTCTCATTCTACACTATTAAACGGCAGAGAGGCGAAAGAGCGTGAAATGAAGGCATGATTAGTCGCGTTTCGCTCTCTAATCTAACCTAGACCAAAGCACATTTAATTATACAAATTATTTCAGGATTACGAATTTCTCGAGGATCAATTGGCTGCAAACTATGCGAATGAGAACGTGTACTGCTTTTCAGTCGATAAAAAGGTGTTGTTTTGATGTTTTTGGAACATCTTTTGGTATAAGATGAACCATAACTGTTCAAAAATAACCATATAGTTCCAGACTCCTCACGATTTTCGCGAGCGCTTCTTCCGCTTGGAAAAGTGTCTTCCAAACATCATAGTTACGAAGTTCGAGTTAACATTATTTTAACTGAAAAACATGTAGAATTTAAATTCGTTGTACATCAAACAAATGTGATTGTGTTTATTCCAGAGTTCAGCATGACTTGGATAGCTCGGGGCATAACCATAACGAGGTTTAGCCATGTATTAAAACATGCATATTACAAGTAAGTTAATAGGCACACCTCGATTGCATGCGCGCCGTCAGGGACAGACAATGGGAATATGCGATGCTGCTGCAGGTTTGAAAATATATTGAAATAATTAAAAATGAATTATCTAAAACGTCTTAGAACCATGACGTGATTATCAAAACGCATGGAGAGATGACAGAGATTCTCAAGATCTATGGAGGTGAAGAACCGGAAACTTGCCCACCCCTAATCCTGATTTACGTGGGAAACGACCCTTCCATTCGACTTCAGAAATTTTCACTAGCGTTGTCAGGAAAATCAATTCCGTACTTTGACCCAGCTCTTGACAAAGAAAAACTTTCGATATCATGATGATATTATCATCTCCTCCTATGTTGTGCTAGTGGCAATGCCTGAAGTCGTAGGAAGAGATTATTCAAACAGAGGTGCGGGCCATATGTTGAAGAATTTCCGAATTACCCGTTATTTGTCGCCCAATATTTCGCCATTCCTGCTGAGAACAGAACATATTATATTATTATACACATTAGGCGCGAACGATGTTGCTGTTTCGGAGTGTCCCGACCACCGTTGTCTGCCCTCTCTTGAGACGACCCTCGGCAAGCTGCAGCTGTGTCCAAATACGCTCAACGGAAGAGAATGTAAGCGTGAAATCAACGAACTTGAGATGAAGGCAAAAAGGCTCTTGTGCTGAAGCCCAGATCGTATATGAGGGGATTTTAGAATGGGAAATTCCCATTGGGAATAGGAAACAGGGAAGATGGATGGGACACACGGATTGTGAAAATAGATATTTTTTAGATGAGCTTATGAATAGGTTATGAAGAGATCAGACAACGAGCAATGAGGCACTGAAATTCGGGTAGAAATAGCGTTGATCTGGTCTGCAGCACAAGAACCGGCAAAAATATTGTTTTGTGATTCATTGTAAGGATATAACTTAAATAATTTAAGTAGCGCGGTGCCAGGCTAGCGAAATCCAGTGGGCCAAGGGACCGATGCAGGTACATTTTGAATATTATCTGGTGACTCTCCCCAATTTCTCATTCGTATCATTTTGTGGAAGCGTATCTAGAATTTTGTTTTGAAGTGAAGTGGATGAGGTGGCAAGAAGTTCAGGTAGGAAAAAATCGAGTGCCTATACATCAGGCCCTGCTCTCCCGATCTGCTGTAGACTTCATTTTCGATAAAATCAACATTACAACGCTTGGAAAGCAGATGAACGGCCTGGTAAGAATAACTCTACATTTGTAATACGAATACATAATATATTTTTTTAATAATTTCAAAAAATATATTGTTTGCTTGCTACAAAACGGAAGGTTGAGAGAGAGCATTTGTAATTCAAAAGATGCTGTGAAAATATTTTAACTAACTTGCTTACTACACCTCGATCGGTTGAGAGAAAGTGGAAACTGAGAATACCGTTGTTTCATTTTCCGAACTCTAATGGAGCTGTTTTTTTGGATTTGTGGAGTGCAAATTATGAAGAATATAGACACACCCTCATCTGAGCATACGGCCTGATTTGATAAATTCATTGATTGATTGATATTGTAGAAATACGGCGTTGACGAACAACTGTATGCGTCTCTCCAAATTACGCCGGAAATACGACTTCCCGGTGGATTTCATAGCAAATGCGCGTCATCACAATACATTACGAGGTGATGACGCAATGATTTGATTTTTGTACGCAATATAGCGTTTTTACCTATGAATTGCATCCATTTGCTAAAGCTCTAATCAGTGTGGATATGATGGATGACAAATTCTAAAGAAAATATGCATTCTAATTTAATTGAATCCATCAGAAATGCTTTCAGGACGGCTAGCATGATGCGCATACCATACGGCCTTGGAGAGAAATTAGCCCATTTATTGTAAGATATATTCAATGTTTGTTTCGGGAGTTCGAAAATCGGTTCCCTCACCTCATTTCCCACATTATGTTACTTATTGAATTGCACTAATAAGTCGGATGATAACTATTATGTCATGCACCATTTGATCTATCATATCGGAAACTTGTGATCATAGTTCTCTTCCGACGTAGTGTCCTATCAAATGGTAAAGAAACGGTATGGTATCTAGGGATGGGCCATTCGAATTACGCATTGTTGAGCCGAGTTTTTAAAAAAAAATTTCAGAAATTTGTGGCCCTTGGGTGACTGTCCATCCGGCGTCGTTCGGCACTCAACTTGCCTTCTTGGAGTAGAGGACCTACCGCGTCTAGCCGAATCAAAAGCCGTTATGGCCAATAAGGCGAATTGCATACCACTTGTGGCACTAGAACAGATGATAATCAAAAATAGTACCCTTCTGAATTTGCACACAATGTTCTTATTCTTCCTAGGATTCTTCTGTAGAAGTGTTATATTTCTTGGTACAGAATGTTGTCATCCGACCTAGTGCCCATTTTCTAAATGGGAATTGCACCATTTTATACAGTATTTTTCAGATGATTCCCCGATTCGATCAGGCAATAATTTCGTGCATGTCTGAATTAATGTTTAACCGGACGAGGAATCGTCCGGATATCGACAGAAAATACTACGAGAATATCAATACCGTAAGTACCCTTGTCTTGAGTATATGTTGTTATCATGCTGCACATCTTGCATAGCTGTCCCACCTTCCCTCCAAACCCTCTTCAATTCTAGAATGTATGTCCCTACTTTTTGGTGTAATATATTTCCGTTCCCTCGGGAAAAGACCTTGCAACGTTAGGCCAGTCAAAGACCTTGCCTAGACAGTAAGAACAGTGGGTGGGCCAATTACACAATGAAGTGCCAACAGTTTTACTATGACAACAATTCATTTGAATTTTTTAAAAATGCAGGTTCGGTATCATCGCGAACGGAACAAGCCCGGCTTCAATATTAATCGCTTTAAATGCGATTTGAGCAGTTCAGTAACTTCGACGTCTATGATTGGCCTTTGTGTGACTGCATCACTTACTTTGCTGATGTAGCTGGCAATTTTCCCTGATTCAATCAAAGTCTATGATTGACCTTTGTTTGATTTTATTACTATCTTTGCTGATAAAGCTGGCAATTTTCCATGAGTGAAGCAATGATCTCCAGCATTAATTTAAGTAAGCTTACCGAGGACGGTTAAAATACTCGTATTGACAATGATAAATCTTTCCCATCGTGTCTAGTAATAGATCAATCATAGCTCAACTAGTTCTAGAAGGAAAAAAAAAAGAAAAAAGAAGCGATTTTTTTCAGGCTGCGATTACTTTTTTTCAATATCATTTGAATTTCATATTACTATTTGATTTTATTTTATTTTTTAAAATATTTTTCTCTTATTCCTCCTCTCCTCTCGTAATATCTCCCGTGTTGCATTCGCATATTTTATTCTCTGGTCACATCGAACGTGTGATTCAGAAAACAAGAATTGCCCTGGCCAGGATCAAACAGTTGTTCATGTTCTCTCGTGTCTGTTTGTTTTGAGTGACTTGTTGTTTTCTCAATTACACTCTGCGAAATGATCACTTTCCTACTCATATTGTCAGGTAACTTTTGAAATTTGTAGGCTCCAATTATTTTATGAGTAAACAAGCACATCTAATTATGCCTAACATCTTGTTAATACAACCTTGCGGCTAGTAAAGATTTATTTGTTAACAATTTCAAAAGTTCCAGTAATGAATACGCACTCTTTTAATTCAATAGGCTCTCGAATCTCAAGAGATCGAGTCTGACTGAAATATTGAAATATGGATTTGGAGACCTGAATTTCGAAATTTGTCTTCCAGTTGTTGCTTCTTCACCCTGCATCAAGAGATTCTTCCCGCATCTGGGAGCCAACCATTTCGTGTGCGTCTGTAACTCGACCTACTGTGATGAGTATGAGGTAGGGATGGCCTCATATTCAGATATTCATATTCTGGTTTATGGTTTCAAAACAGTTGAAACATTTAAAAACATTTACAACAATTTTTTTTCAATAGCACTGTGTTTCGTGTTATTGACTCAAACCACATGACGATATTATGCACAAAATCAAGAAAAACACATTGTCAAGTTCATTTTCTCAAATGTTTAACGAAACTGTTGAGGAACCTCGTAACCACCCGGGAACTGCCGTCATATATTCCTCGTCTGAAAGCGCGGATCGAATGGTGATGAGAACCGCTCGAGTATCGAAAAGGCGTCGAAATACGGGTGTTCAGGCATCATCAAACGGCACGCTCTTTCATCCGCTCTTTCGCTAATATCAATTCGTTCTGCGCTCTATGTTGTCAATCAGACCTCTGAGAGAGAACGTAGCGCAGAATGAAAAGAGTCATTACTTATGAAGCAATCCCTAGCGAGAACTAGTGAGAACAGCCTGGTGATTTATATGGCATGCGTTGCTGCATTGAATTCTCTCCAAGTATTTCCCTTAATCATCCCTCTTACTTCAGGTAGGATTGAACTTAATACTCGAGTGACCTACCAGGAGATCATCGGATTCGGAGGAGCGTTCACTGATGCAGCCGGTTTGTAATCGAAAATCACGTTCTGATCGTTCATTTTTCTTCGTAGATCTATTTCTCCTTCACAAATATATCCTCTGTTATTTCCCATTATGAGAATTCCTTCACAGGAATCAACATCGCCTCCCTCAGCGAGACCACTCGTGAGAGGTTGATGCAAACAATTTTCGGAAGGAAGGGTGAGCGGCCGAAGCAGTTACCGTCTGGTCTTGTGGTGTAGTGGTTATCACGTCTGCTTCACACGCAGAAGGTCGCCGGTTCGATCCCGGCCAAGACCTTTTCTTTTGTTATTTTTATTCAAATATTTTAGGAGCTCGCTATTCTACCGGACGTGTCCCCATTGCGAGCAATGACTTTTCTACGAGGATGTATGCTCATTTTCCTGTTTTTTTTAGTATTTTTAGTGTATTTTGCGAAATAATAACTAAATATTGTACTTATTACTAATTAGAGTCGCGTAATCGCCTCGTCATTCCCCACTTTCTCATCGTTTCGGTCAAAACAGTGCAGAATGAAGAGACCTAAGATACCCGAATTACGAACTCTAGCTCACATTCGACATTCGTTTCAGTTTCAGGACTCAGGATGTCTCAGAAAGTTTCAGTTTCATTTAGAAAGTTCAGGATGTTTATTGTACTTTCCAAAATAGTCGCAAATCTAAACCGTTTTACTCCTAATCCATTCAATATTATGAATTGAATGTACTCTTTTCTCTCGACCTAGACTGTAGAGAGTGTGTGGAGAATGAAGATAAGGTGGAATCGTTTACTGAATAGAGTTCGAGAAACGATACCACGGTCTCTTCATTTCGCACACTCTCTCGTCGATCAACCTGCCTAGAGAGTGTGTAAAATGAAGAGACGAAAGCCCGAATTATGAACTCTATTCCTGAACTCTGCTCAGATACTCGTACAACGACTACCCAGGCGACGTGAATATGGACAAGTTCGCACTTGCTGAGGAGGATTTGCAGTACAAGGTTTGGAAGGATTGAAATATTGAAATATATAAAAGTAACATTAGATTCCTCTAATTCATCGCGCTCTCAATCTCACCGGTGGAGACCTGCGCCTCTTCTCCTCTCCTTGGTTTGATGTTATGCAATTTACCCACTAACAAGCATAGGAATGTCATCATTATTATTAGGTTGATGCAAAAGTCTTGCGGTTTTTTGTGTCCGTACCTTGAACTATCATAATTCGCTCGTCCCAAATCACAATGACTAATAAACATAGCAGTGTTTAGAGGTATGTTTGTACTTTACAAACACACATTTCAATCAATCCGATATCGCAATCAACACATTAAATTATGATAAAGCCAATTAGAATTTATTCTCAAAATTTTGCATTAAATGTATTTTACTGGATATTTGTTGGCATAATTCACGAAACCTGATCATACTGATGTCTGAGAAGTATTACGTATACCCTTTCAGAAAATATGTTAGAACTGTCTCTCGATTAAGTTTGGACCGAGTTACATGCTATTGAAAATATGCTGTCGATTCTGGTTACATGAAACTTGTTCGGATTTTTTGAATCGAAGACCAAGCATACAAGCTTCACTATGAGCGTGCTATATTCACCCACCAAGAGGCTATATTCTCATAAAAAATATTTGCGCCTTCATCTATCTCGTTTCAGAAAATTTGAATTTCTCATTTTTCAAAAATATGCAAAATGAACATAAAAAATGCAATATGTAGTCATTTACTAATCAATGCATTCCTCAAAAGGATGTAACTTCCATAATCCAAGAGAAAAAGTATGTATAGGGTAAAGATGGGAGCTTCATATAACCACCAGGAATTGAGCATGCATGCTTCAGAGGAAACATAATATTGAGAAATGTGTCGTTTTCGATGGTAAAATTTTCACAATTTTAATTTTGTCCTACTCTTGTCTCTTCGATTGGGCAATGCTGATAGGGTGCGCATATGAAAGAGTATGCAAGGCCTCATTAGTAATTAACATACGGAAGGTCATCGGTCAAACTGAAAGGAAGATGAAAGACAAAATATCAAAAAACCGCAAGACTTTTGCATCAACCTAATATTTATTTCATATTCGCAAATCAGTTGAACTTTTCAAGGAATTATCTCTCCATTCTGCATCATAATGCTGATTGTTTTTGAAAACAGGGACAATTATTACTTATTTTTCTAGGTCAGCTCCTGCTTGGATGAAGTCAACGGGAAAAATGGAGGGACCGGGCTGGCTGAGAAGGGGAATGGAAGGAGCGTGGGCGAAGTACTTCGTGAGGTATTGGTTTTAAAGGAAAAAGATTCAAAAAAGTGAAATATCACTAACTCTACTGATCTTGAAATTCGTAGTGCATGAAGTTGTTAACTGTTTTGGGAGCACAATGAGCACTAAGCAGTTTCCATTGACCTCCTATTTTCAGATTCTTCGAGGAATACCTCAGTCACGGTGTGTCCTTCTGGGCAACCACAGTGCAGAATGAACCTGCTCTAGGTGGGATTTATCGTGCTAAAAGTCTTGTTAGGACTGAGCGACGTTCTCCAGAAGCACTACAACGAGAATTAAGATTCACTTTAGGTGGCGGTCCCTACTGGCCGTGGCAGACGATGCACTGGAGTCCGACGGGAGAACGGTCAGCAGAATTTGCACTTATTTTACTAGAGACGAGACACATTGTGATTCGCTTGCGCCACAATATTAGTACGTGTTTGAAATCATCTATAGTTCGCAATTCGGGTCGCCGTCTCTTCAGTTTCCACACTCTCTCGACCGCTCGATTGGAAAGAGAATGTGCAGAATGAAGAGACCGTGGTTGCATTTATCGAACTCCATCCCCACCGCTATTCCCAGTTCCAGCCCACAATTCATAAATTCACATGAATCAATCTGATAGAATCTGAACGAATTTGTTCTCAATTACTTTTGAGATCGGATGAGAACTATGAGGTCGTGCTGATACATCAAATCCGGAATGATGTCATAGTTCTCATCCTACCTAGTACTGAGATGCAATAAGAGGCCGAGACATGAAAATACTCACAGTAACTTCGTGGCCAATCACTTCGGTCCGTCGCTCGCGGCTTCAAATGCATCCAAGAACGTGAAGATAATCGCCCTCGATGACTCACGCTTCTGGCTGCCCTGGTGGGCAAATGTGGTAAGTAGAGTTTGATATTTGAGATGCAGTGTCTTCATCTCAAACACCCTCTCGAATGATTGTCTTGTGGGAGAGTGTGCAGTATGGAGAGAGCGTGGTTTCGTTTCTTGAACACTAGTGGCAATTATATTATTCAAAATAAAATGAGTTCAAGTGACGTTTCTTCATATAAATGTGATGAAACATTACATGGCTGTGTTCTGAAAAAATAGTAAACAAATGCTCGTCCAGAAATATCCTCTCATTGTGGCTTCATCAATGCGGTGATGAATGAATGCGAATTTTACGAGGCAAGAAGGCACTTAGTCACCATTAATGCAATCCCGCAATTTGAAGGTCTACTCCGACCCAGTGGCATCTTCGTTCATCTCCGGAGTGGGCATTCACTGGTACTTCGACGCGGTCGCTCCTGTCTCAAAGCTGACTGCCACTCATAAAGCACATCCAGAGAAGTTCATTCTCGCCACTGAGGTATTCATATTCCGTATATTTGAGAGATATGGACGTAGTCTGACCAAAATATTTATTCAATTCTTGAATAGCCATTGATTCCAAGCTTTTACGCTGGGAGATTTTTAAATAAATGAAACAACTGTGCAAGGCGCATAAACTGATATTTCCATTTCATTAAGGCATCCTCTGGCTGGGTTCCGATGTTCCGAGGACCCGTACTCGGAGAGTGGGCGAGAGCAGAGGAATATGCGAGGAGCATCATCGAGGTGTCCCATTCTCAGAAGATTGATGAAATTTCAGAGTCCAAAAAATGTCATATATCACTTGTTACAATTTTGCATGAAATAGGAAGGGCTAGTGAGAAACTCCATTCCTTCGTATGTATGATCTCAACGATCAGACTGGCGAGAGAGCATGCAGAATGAAGAGAGTCTCTTCATCCTAAGAAGTACGTCGTTCAGGATCTGAACACCTTCGTGGCGGGATGGACCGACTGGAATATGGCGCTGAACCCAAAGGTGATCCACTTGGATATTTTCCTGCTCAAACTTTTGTGTTCGATTTTTTACTGTTTATAGCCGACAATTACTCGAGAAGAGAAAATGGTGTTGTATTTTGGTCTCATTTTTCACACAAGGCGGCCCGACGTCACTCTTATAGAGAACTAATTGCAACGACTAATCCAAAATTTCGACGTAAAATGTATGATTGACCGACTTTCGAATATTCTTAATTCGGCGAGACCCGACCAAACTCTTACAGAACGCCGCATCGACCATTTGCGAATTTTCTACACAAGATAGACGATTGACCGTATTTCGAGCATTACCCATTCAGGGTGGCCCCACGTGGGCTGGAAATTTCCTCGATTCGCCCATCATCGTGAATGCGACTGCAGATGAGTTCCTCAAGCAGCCGACGCACTACGCAATGGCACATTTCAGGTGAGGAAGAATGATAATAAGATATATTATCCTCAGAATGTTACATTACGATTCTGTCGTGCATAGATGGAGATGATGTCCTTGCCCAATTTAGGCGAGATGAGGGGTGAGAGAGACACATAATTTAGTCGGTTCATCCGGCCCGGCGCGAAGCGTGTCAAGTCAACTACCTTCGGAATCGACAACAAGAGGGTGATGCACACGGCGTTCGTATTTAAAGGTGAAATATTTAGTTCCTAATTCGGCAATATTTATTTTTATTTTACACCATCTTCCACTCGTCCAGTCAGTCGAGTGGAAAGATAATTTATAGAAGAACTGGGTTCTGTTTTGTTCTCATGCGCCCTAAATAGCTGACAAGCTGGCCCGTTATATTCTTGCTAGAATCATAAATAACTAAAATGGTTCAAACTGGAAAATTTCAGGAAAACGCATCGTTGCCATCCTCAACAGGCTGACTTACGCGCAGAAAATCACGATCGATGAACCAACGAGAACTTCAATCAGCCTGAAATTAGCCCCGAAATCGATTACGACTGTAGTCTGGAAGAAACGATAAACTCGGATGATTGTGAAAACTGCGAAAAATATATAAAAAAAATCTATCATTATTGAAAGGACGACACAAATCGCGAGTAAACCTCCGTTTCCCTAAGTTACGTTCTGGATGAGAAATAGGCGATCAATCTCACTTTCACTTATCAATCCCGTTTCGATCGCTGGAATGAACAGTAATGATTTCATTATGGGATTGTCATTGCGCGTGACATTTTACGGTACTTTCTTTGACACAAAATCGACGTTCAGTGCTGGAAATGATGTTTGACTCTCAATTAGCCAGGAACCGAAAACACACACCCTCTCTAGTGTTTATGCAATCTAGAGTGTGGCTACTTTCACAAATAGATTATCTTCCTCGCGCGAGTTTTTTTTCGCTTCGCTTTGCTTGTGCGAGATTCCTTTAAATCTGCACGTTTTCAGTTATTTGTTAGTCCCTTTCCTCATTTTTACGCACGACGTGGAATTTACATGGAACAATGGATGGGAAAAGAAATGTGCGCGTGATTAGCTCTTGCGTAAACTTCCATGGAGTATGCAAGGTCGAGAGTTGGCCAGTAACACCTTTGAGCGCGGAAGCGCTGTAATCAAGAACAACGATTGAACAATGCTCACTCCTTACTGTGATTGTTCACATCTCTCTTTAATCGGCGAGATGCACTCGGAAGTGGGAGGGAGGGAGGGAGGAGGGAGAGCGAGTGAGAGATAGAGAGAGAGAAAGGGTTAGATTGGTAGAGGAGGGAGAGTGAGAGTAAGTGCTAGCAGTAATTAACTTCCTTCGTTTTCGGTAAAGGTCGCGACCGCACTGTTCAGTTCCCCACATGTGTTGGAAGATCACACCATTCCACCTTGACCCGCGCGATTTACTTCAGCTCTCGATCTGTTCTCCGTATCGGTTCTATGATATATCAATTCACGAATAGGAAATGATAATCATTTTTCTCCTATCGCTGTACTTTAATTATCGCGCCCGATACTTTCTGAATTCGAATGCTGTTAAATTGTAGAGGATCGTTATATTTTCCTCATCCTTCTTTTATATCTCTATCGTCATTACCTCCTAAAATGCTAATCTTGACACGTTATCTTTCGGTTCACCACACCTCTATCTTTTTCGATCAGATATCGTTTCTTTTTAGTGTCCATGTATATTGTGCATATCGATTTTTTTTGGATTAGTTATACAGCTGGAATGAATTTCGTCGAGAAAAAACACTTTTTTTCGCACTTTGTGAAAGAATTTCGTTCCAGCTGTCGATGATTAGGTTGCTAGCACTACTCGCCTCAGCTTTCACTCTCGTCAGCTGCCGTAGTGGACAGAAAGTGAGTAGAAAGTCAGATTTACAGCAAAGAAAACATACAAATAAAGCATGATCTCCCTAGTAGAGTTCGAAAGTCGAGCAATATTCATTTTATTCACTACCTCGATCCACTGAGCAGTGCGAAAGTGTGTAGACTGAAACGACTGTGGTATCGCGCCTCTAATTCTGCTCGCTAGTCAGCCTGATCAGAGAGCACGCAATACGAAATCATGCAATTTGTAGTGAAGCCATCTCTATTTTCAATCTCACCTCAATGTTTCCAGGTTCTACTCATCTCCTTCGATGGCTTCCGGCACGACTGCCTCAACGATACGTTTGTGAGTATTTCCCTAAGTTGAATAAAAAAAGTTATTACTAGAGTTTCTAATATGGACAATTGTCACGTCATTTCCCACACTTTCTACACGGTCGAGAGTGTGCTTGGAATGAAGATACGGTGAACAATTTCGAAGTATTATATGCAGGTTCCGAACATCCATCGATGGGCGCAGAACAGCTCCTGGTTTACGAATGGAGTGATGTCGCAGTGAGTGTGTTTGTATTTTTTTTCTTCCGCCAATGTGGGAAATATTGACTTGTATTCTTTTCTATAGTGTTGTATAGCGAATGAAACCTATTATGAAATAATCGTTTTACTTTTGACGATATCACTTCTCATTTGTGAAATGAACAAAAAAGCGTTTGCAATATGTTTCAGGTAATATTTAACCTTGGGTTCCATTTGAGTTTTTGGAGCCTTTCGCATTCAATTAATCGATAATAAACAAACGAAAAGGAATAATATTTATACAAACTAAAGTTATATTCTAGGAGCATGACTATTTAAAAATATTTTAGGCGCATCACGATGACGGCTCCTAACCACCTCTCAATCATCACTGGATTGACGGAGAAGGATCATGGCATCGTCGGCAACTTCTTCTACGACGAGGAGAAGAGGGAAGTGTGAGTTACATTATCAAATTTATTTTTTTGATCAGCGCTGACCAGTCAAATATAGCGTGAACCTTCACTGAAAAATAACTGCTCTATCTCGAAGTGAGTACAAGTTTAGCGTTTGATGTTGTTGTGATTTATTCCGCATTCATATCAAAATAATCGGAATTCGATCCACTAAATGATCTAATTCCTGTTCAGTTTCGACCCCTACAACGGCACGGGCAAGGCAGGCGTCGTCGAGGATTCGGAAACGGCAAAGTGGTATGAAAATACCGTTACCCTTTCCACTTCACTTTCTCATTCATTATCATCATCATCATTTATCTATGATCAAGGTCTGGGCCTGGTGGAAAATGCTTTTCTTCCAAGCAACGGGGTCTCTTCTACACAAGCTATCCCAGTTCACTATCTCATTGCTCGGGATAAACTAACACTAAGCCCTCTAGAGTACGCAATTCGAGATTCTGTGTGTACTCTATCGGCACTCTGCCTGAGAATGTGTAGAACGAAGAGACGATTACCCGAATTGGGCACTCCAATAGATTACGTAATTCGGGTCACCGTTTCTTCATTCTACACAGTATCTAGACCTGTCGATCGGCGAGAGTGTGCATATACAGTAGCGCCAATAAGTATTGAAACGATTTGTTATTTTGTTATAACTTTTTCGTCGACCTATTTAGCAATTTGGATGTTGTGGTGCTATATGCCAAATCGATCGAGGAATACGATGCACATATTGCGTCATCACGTGCGCCATACCTGATTGCGTAGTGATGACGCATTCGAATTTCACTTTTTCAAACAGGCGTTATTCTTACATAGATTTTTTCCAGCTTGCCAAACTTTCTGACTTTGGAGACAGGACCGAGGCCTATCCAGAATATAAATTTGAAGTTGCTGCTCGGTCGTACATTAGCTGCAGCCTTGCTGCAAAATCGAAGTCGGAATTTGAGATCTCGGCTTTTAGACGACCTAGAGACTCGTTCAAGGCATCAAAATGATCGGCTTCGTGAGTAAAGTTCATCCTGAGAACATGAAAACAAAATCTCGAAATTTGCCCTCAGTGCATGAAAAAATCATTTTTTGCATGACCATTTTTTGGATATTCATAACTTTTCCGGAAATGTATATAAAAATCTGGTTTGTGCTTAGTAATTTTCATAATGTTGTATTTATATGATTCCCAACTTTTTAGATTGTTTGGTTATCTTATCTTCCTGTTCGCGGCGATCGTTTTTCGGAGGCACTTTCGAGTCCCTGACCCGCTATTTTCGTTTGCACCCTCCCTCCAACTGCGCCCAAAGTTATTAAAACATTTCAAAAAGTTGGGATTCAGTTCTTCATAACGTGCTGGACATGTACACACAATAACGAAAGTTTTCCATAACTTTCAAACATGTTTTCAAAGGGTCATGCAATCAGGACCACGGTGCACCTCCGAAACACCATTGCCGCGAACAGGAAAGATATTTAAACGTTCTAAAAAGTTGGGAATCATATAAATACAACATTGTGAACATGATTAAGCAAAAACCAGATTTTTATATACAGTTCTTACATAGTTATGAATCTCCAAAAAGTGGCCATGTGAAAAAGTGATTTTTTCATGTCCTGAGGGCAAAAGTTGAGATATAATTTTCATATTCTCAGGATCATCTAGACTCATGATGACGATCATTTTGATGACTTGAACCAGTCTCTATCTTGACTAGGAGCCGATATCGGAATTTTTGACATCAATTTTGCAGCAAGGCTGCAGCCAATGTGCGACCGAGCAGGAACTTCAAATTTATATTCTGGATAGGCCTCGGTCCTTTCTCCAACGTCAGAAAGTTTTGCAAGCTGGAAAAAATTTATGTAAGAATAACGCCTGTTTGAAAAAGTGAAATTCGAATGCGTCATCACTACGCAATCAGTTATGGTGCACGTGATGGCGCAATATGTGCATCGTATTCCTCGATCGATTTAGCATATAGCACCACAACATCCAAATTGCTAAATAGGTCAGCGAAAAAGTTATAGCAAAATAACAAATCGTTTCAATACTTATTGGCGCTACTGTAATGAAGATACCGTGGTATGGTTTCTCGAACTCTACGCTCTAATGCCCTCTATCTACGATCACTCGCTAACATCGCAAATACAATCGGCGATTTGAATGCATGCATTAACCATAGCCTATGATTATATCAAATGTATGAATAGACCAGAATCTGAGTTTGAAATTTTTAAATAAAAAAATGCATTTCAGGTTCCGCGGTGATCCCATCTGGAGCGTCAACCAGCGACAGGGCGGACAATCGGCGGTGTTCTACTGGCCAGTCGGCGATTTCGAGACGGCGAACGTGCAGGGAGTAGATGCGAGGTGAGGAAGGAAACTTCCTTCTCTTTGTTTTCGTATACTTTTCAACGATATCAGTTGACTTGCCTGTGTTATCCAGCGAGTCCGTGTCTCGAAAGCGAGATGCGCCTTTACATTATTTGTTTTCCGATTTTTCGTGAAAGATGCATACACATTTTCGTAGCACGCGGTTCGTAATTAGTTCGTAATGTGCGTAGAACAAAACGTGCATGTGACCGAGATTGTAACAAAAAGTTATTCGAGTGAGAGCAGTGCAATAATTCACACGGGACAAAGGCGCCAAAACAGTGGAATTATCACAAAGTCACTTTGTCTAGACACGTGATTACTTTGGCTCTTCGAATTTTGGCGGAGAAGAAGAGAAACAATGAAGGAAAATAACCGTTCTTGCTTTGGAATACTCATTGTCTCAGTGAACACTGAAATAATGCATGTGTGGCGTCGAACTCCCATCTGGTCCTGTGGCCTAATGGATAAGGCGTCGGTCTCCTAAACCGAAGATTGCAGGTTCGAGTCCTGCCAGGATCGTGATGTTTTGCCGCTTTTGCAGGCCCTGGCGAGAGATGGGTAATCTCGAGAAGTGGAAGAGAGACGTGGACGATATTCTGAATCTGATGGACAACGGCACCAATTTTGTAGCTTGGTTGGTTTCTCAAACACAATTTTGGAGTGTACAATCTACGTGTCGTGGTGGTGTTTCAGTGATATTTGCACTTTCCGTTTGAAAACAAATGATGAGCATCTCAACCTGATGTGCAATTGTGCCTATTTCGCAACGTGGTGTGTTCCTCACAAGGGTTTCCATTTTTGAATAATTTTTATTATCTATTGCTAAGGGTTCAGATTCTCTGTACAGTTCATTACGAGTTCGTTTACCACACCTGAAACCTATCGAGGAAATGATGCAAAATCACATTTTTGTTGAAAAATTATGTGTTTCACAACAAAATCAAAAACTGGAGAACGAATGGGTATTGCTTTGGATTGGTTGAATTTGCTAGAAAAAAAATACAGAATAATGATATTTGAAAAATAAAAGATTCACGCAGGTACATCGCCGAGCCCGACAGCACGCTGCACAAGCGCGGCTTCTACTATGACGGAGCGTTCGCAAAAGTGAGCCATTATGATTGATCAGAGTTTGCGAAATGATATCATACTCTCCTTATTGACTACGCTATCTCACTATTAGACTGGTCGAGATAGTTTACATAATGAATATACTCTGATATTGTGCTCTAATTCTGCTTTCATTTTATTTTACCTCCCCAGAATACCTGTCATTCTTCTCCGATAAATACTATAAATCAAAACATGAAAGAATTTATGCACTTAAACATAGTAACATATGCATCAGTTGTAAATGCAATATTTCTTTTCAGGTAATGAGCACTCTTGACGAGGTCTTCGGATATCTACAAGAGCAGTTGGATGTTCGAGGTGCGAACTGTTTCCAGAATATAATCCTTTTCGTAATTACTACATCGTTTCATAAGCAGGGATATGTGAGCACAAGTAACCAAAAAAGAAAGGAAATGGGCCAATTTACTTTAACGTCTTTCTTTCAATTGCGTGCGCTTAGGTAGTGCACCCCAGCAAAGCATATGCCATCCGGTCCTGTGGCCTAATGGATAAGGCGTCGGTCTCCTAAACCGAAGATTGCAGGTTCGAGTCCTGCCAGGATCGTAATTTTTTGCCCTTTCAGCACGACGCAGCGACACGAACGTCATCCTCACAGCAGACCACGGGCACATTCAGGTTAGGGCGGATTTCGCAAGAAATGCAAAAAAATCTCTTAATGTTGCATGATCTCTCAATAGTCTGATCAATGTGAAAATGTAGAACGAAGAGAGTTAAAATTTAACAATCATTGCCTAATTCAGGTTCCAACTACTGTTACACTTTGAATTTTTGATCTTTAATCTCTCCCTGTTTCAGATCGAAAAAGGCCAGATCATGTGCGTGAACCACGTGGTGCCGGGCGTGCTGGGCGTCGACTATCAGGTTCTGCCTTTGACTAACCGCATTTTTTGTCGGAAAAACGGATAGAAATCGTGATTCTGCCATCTACCAGTACACCGTGACATTTTCCGGTCGGCGAGTACACGGTCTTTCCTCGGAATGAGAGCTTCGCGCTTGAGGCGTACGAGTCGCTCAAGGACGTCATCAGAAGGCGGGGGCTGAAGATAAACGTGCACTGGAGGGAGGTTAGAGAGAGAAATTTTGTACAAAAAAATCGCAAATACTCGTTGCTGCGGTATGTAAGATTTATCCGTCTCACCTAATTCTACTGTCTCAGCAGCCGGTCAGGCAAGTTAGATAGCCCGACGATTGAAGAGGCTCATATTTCGTCCTCCTAGAGATTTTGCATTTTTGTGATTTTATTATTGACTGAGTCCGTTCGAATTATTGAGAAAACTTTATTTCTCAGATGTATGAACTGCATTTGAAACATAACTGATCATCGCCGCAAATTGAAGTGTCTATTGCGCAGAATCAGATCTGTTTCACTCGTGCCACATAAATATTTAAATGTAGATTCTTCATATACTGTTGCGACGTTGATGGCCAAATATTACAACTGTTACATTACCCAAGTATTATCGGGCGAAGTAGACTATATATCAATCTAAATACACCATAGTCCTTGATCTCACCCACTCATCCCCCACAATCCAAAGAATATTTCTCAGGACATCCCTGAGGAGTGGAACTTCCTCTACCCCAATCGCATCGGCCGCATCTACATCGAGCCGAGAGCGGGCGCGCACGTTGTAATGAAATGCAAATAGTGAGTTATTTAAAGTATTTTTTTAATGAAAATGCATCCTCTTTTAACATGCGTGATGATGTTAATGAATCCTGATTATATCATTATTACACTTTTTTAAAATAATTGGTTACTTTGCACTCATTCTTGGATAAGTTTCATCATTGCTTGATTTCCTATGGTACTGCCATTGAGCAATTTCTCATCTCTCTGGTTCTCAAAAATAATTGCGCAAGAACGGTCAAATGAGAATCATGCTGAAGTAAATAAGAAGCAGAGCACAATCTGCATTCACAAATTTTCGCATTATCTATGATTTTTTTAATTATTTAAATGATAAATATAAATATTCAATCACTTCTCAGCTACTCCGTAAACGATTCTGCATCCTCCGCTCATGGTCACGATGCAGCCCTGCCCGATATGCATGCACTTCTGGTGATGGATGGACCGGCATTTAGGAAGAGCCAACAAGTTTGTCATTGTGTATACATTACAATAACGAAGGTACTTTTTACAATATAATAACTTAGGAATGTCGTGTGTTAGGAATAGTAGTCTGAATTGAAAGATACGAGAATAATATAATGGTGAGGAGTGATTTGGCATGCATGCATTGCTGGTGATGAATGGACCGGCATTTAGGAAAAGCCAACAATTAAGGCACATTTTGCAGCACTCTTTAGTTTTGTGCCTGGTAAAACTATTTTGAAAAATCATACTATCAATTGGAAGTTCAATGTAAAACCACCAGCTAATTGAATTATTTGTAGATTGAAGAAATTCCTCAAAACATCGACCTCTACCCGTTGATGGGCAAGATTCTGGGACTAGAGGTAGGGATCGAAGAAATCGTCAAAGTCAGAACTAGGGTATTCGAAAGGAAAGACGAGCAGAAAGTGGAAATTATCAGTGAAATGAGCATTTTTAATGAAATGTAAAATTTAAAAGTTCAAACATATATCAAATCTTTCCATGCAGATGCCTCCAAACGCGGGCAAACTGGAGACAATCAGCAGGGCGCTAGCGAGTGAAGACAAGTTGTAGGAAGTACTAGTGTTGGAGAAATGCAGTAACGGGTTCTTTTTATGACACATATAGGAATTCTCACTTTGTAGATTATTTATGTTAATCCTTTTTCATGAAACAAACAACGGGATCTTTATCTGTTACAATTCCCTGCTACGGAAATTAAGATACCGTGCTACGGATTGTATTGGAACTCTCACGTTGTAGCTAATTTATGTTCACTTCGCTTTGCTGTGAAGTTAGGTTGACATCGCAAGAAATAGCCCTCTTTATTCTATCATTGTCTCAGTGTTCTTGCGAAATTATCATTATTTTATTGAAAAGGGGGAAGAACGAAGTGTGTGAACTCATCACTTCATGGGTATTTTGATGATAAACTAAGTGATTTCAATGAATGAACTGTTTTCGATAACATGAAAGGTCGCCGTTTAAAGGAGGAGACAGTTACGAATTCTTCAATGTTCTCTATGTGATTGTTTTCGATCAAGATCACAAATGAGAAGGTGTTCACCACATTCGCGTCAGGGTTGTTTGCGAACCATCAATTACTCTTCGAATGAGTGTTCAAACGATCTCAGGTGGTAAACATCACATATTTTGATAAGCATCTCTTGCATATTATTTAAGGTGTCTGCCAGTCTCAATTTTAAGTTCTCCAGCAGTTCACCTTCAGCCTTTGCCCGATACTCCTTATTTGAGTGGTAGTCGGAGAAATCGTCTTACTCTCTCGATATCACGTGCTCTCTTGCACTGTCTGACCGGCGAAAAAGAGTGTTAAATGAAGAGAATCCGAGGAATACTAGTAGAAATATGATAATAATGCCATTGCGTGACTCTCGTAGACCATCGATCGTCGTCTCGTCTCAGTACGTAAGTAAGTAAATAAGTAATCTAAGTAAATAAGTAATGCCATTCTGGTCATCTATTGGGGTGTCCGGAAAGTTCGTATAATTTTTTGTTTTTATTTTTTATTCAATGCTTTACAATTCTCGGTGACCAATGTATGTCCCCTTCTTTCTCACTACCTCCCTCCAGCGATTGGGCAGGGTCTCGATTCCTCTCTTCCAGAATGCGGGTTTCTTCGAGACCGCCCAGTTCACTAAAGCCCTCACAACTTCATCTCGATTCTTGAACTTCTTTCCTTTGCAGAAGTCAGAGAGAGAGCGGAAGCAGTGGTAGTCGCATGGGGAGAGATCCGGGGAATACGGTGGATGGGGAATCCTCTCGATCTTCAGCTCGTCCATTTTCTTCTGGGTCATCTTCGCTCGATGTGGGCGAGCATTGTCCATCAGAAGAAGAATTTTGCCCTGGTTCAGGAGTCTGGGAGGGACTCTGATCGCGACATCTTCCAGTTGTTCAGAGAAGAGGTCGGCATTGATGCTGGTGCCAGGGGCGAGGATTTCCCAGTAGATGAGACCGAGCATTGAGAAGAAGAAGCAGAGGAGTTCCTTCTTTCCGTGCTCTTCCTTCTTCGGGACGGGCGTGGGCTTCTCATCTACATCCACCCATTGCAGTCTCCTCATAGGGTTATCGTACGTGATCCACTTCTCATCTGTAGCGATGATGGAACTGACCCATCGAAGATTGGATCTACGATGGAGTAATTCCCGACAGACTTGAACACGATTTTTCAGCTGTTCGGGGGAGAGGTCATGGGGAATCACTTGTGGGAGTTTCGGCTTCTTCCCAGATCGATGGAGGATATCGGACACCGTTCATCTGGGAGTACCAGTATCCTTCTTCAACTCACGCACACTGGCCATGGGCTTGCGCTTCAGTGTGCGGAGAACGAGAGGCTGATCGAGGGAGGGACGGCGTCCAGAGCGGGGTTGATCATCGAGACCAAATTCCCCTTTCTTGAAGCGGGAGAACCACTTATAGCAGAAGGGTATGGAGGGGGCGTCAGCTCCTTCCGACTGGGCCAGGGCAGAGTGGGCCTCCTTCACGGATCGGCCAAGGCGGTAGTAATGAAGTAAAACTGCTCGGAGGTAGAGATGGGAGTCCATCACAAGAATCAATGTAGCAACTAGGAGACTGATTGAATCCTCTCACTACTCAACGTCAGAATGATGCAATACATTGTTGACAAACAGATTGCGCAATCACTGCATTTGATCGCGAACTGACTTTTTTCCGAAGCATTGTACGAACTTTCCGGACACCCCAATATTAGGAAAAAAATAATAAAGCAAGTTATAATTTTATGCTATGTCTGTGATCTCCTCACATACACGCTATGAATATCATGATCTCGGGCCAGTGAGAGAGCACGCAGAATGAAGAGAGTTCTTGCAAAGGAATCACTTTTCAACAAAACCTGACTTCAGCTAAGACAAGGTAGATAGAAAGTATCACATTGCCGAAATTTACTCGGGCATGACGCTTTTCGAATGACATCTATCTTCTCTTCTCTCACTCTCTTCGAAATGCAGTCGTTTTTCGTAGGTTGTTGTTTACGAGTCGGACACTCGAGTGCCACTGGGGAGGCAGAGAGGGACCAGCAGCTGGCTCCGTTCCTTCGCTTTTTATCCCTACGCGCATCTCTGATCGTATCTTGCGCTGGTTGTTATTGTTTTCGTTTAAACCCGATTTGGCACGTATGCGAGTTTGGTCGCACTCGATTTGAACCCATTTCTCGTCTCGCGCTCCACGATGCGCGGTTGCTAGTAAATTCTCGCCTTCCATTACTCAGGAAAGATCAAAGTTCAAAGACCAAAATTCAGGTAAAAAACTTCATATTTTAGCATAGTTTGTCATTTTCGTTTTTGTTAAATCCTGTCTAGGAAAAAAGGACATTGAATTAGGCTGTCTTCATGTCCCCCCTCTATGTAGTCCCTTCAGCTAGGCTGACAAACAAGTGTTAGATATCAGGCGAGCGCTCTTTCCGCTGTTTTCTGCCGCGGTATTAGAAGGGAACACTCATCGCGCCCCTCCCTAGCCGATTGTTGTCTGTCGGCCGGAAGAGAGTGAGAGAAAGCGTTCACCTTCATAGTGCTTAGTGGGGAGAAGATAGCTCGTGGTCCTGTGGCCTAATGGATAAGGCGTCGGTCTCCTAAACCGAAGATTGCAGGTTCGAGTCCTGCCAGGATCGAAATGTTTTGCCTCTTTTACTGTTTGCCTTCCGACTGTTATCCGAGTGTTTTCCGCCATTTCAGCTGGGCAAACATTGACTTTTCGAGTTTTGCCATGTTATTCTGCTCGAATCTCAATTCCCTGTAAGATGGCTTCATTCTGCTTGCACTCACTCACTTCTGCGAGAGGTACCTCGGCATGAAAACTATTTCAGAAATACTTCCCAAATCTTGCTTTGTCCCGGTCCCTTCAAATACTGAAAGGATACAGCGCGATCTTTCCCGCTTTTGAAAATCGCTAAGTGCCCTGATCCCGAAATCCCCCGCACTCTGGCTGTCAACAGATAATTGCCGTTCCCGCACTCTCCTCTCCCTGTCTATCCAATCTGGGGTCAAACACATAATTTGCCCCCCGTCCCGCTCTCCCTCCCCTTTTGATCCGTGTGGTAGCATTGTCTCCGATCGGATTGTGTCACTTCCCGATTGGCGCGGGTGGGGGAGAAAAATAACTAGACCGTTTTGACACTTTACTTGAGATATCTTAATGAAAAATATTTTCTTACTTTTCGAATTTTTTCCGATTGCGTAATATAGGATGTGTTAAAAATAGTATATGATTCAAACTCTAGTTTAAAAACATTGTCACTTCCCGATTGGGGGGAGAGAAAATAACTCGTCCGTTTGGACACTTTGCCCACCATTGGTACAAAGTGTCAATGACGAACTAAGATCCCGCATTTTCATTACTGATTCAATAAATTGTTCTCGCCATACTGTATTGTCAGTAGTAGAAGCAAGTCGGATTGGTAAGCATGCTTAATTTAGTCACGTGAAACCGTCCCCAGTGTTATTCAGTGCGGATAACCTTTCAATTCTCTAGATTGAATCACAGTCACATTTTCGCTCAGAAGACATCCTTCTCTTGATTAGGACGAAAATATATTTTGTAGATTTTGGAAGAACCCACTTTGCACGGCATTGATAGTAGCTATCAGTGATAGTCATCCATGTTGAAGGTGTGTGGAACACTCTTCTGTCACTTATTTTCTCCGAGTTATCGCTCTAGCCAATAACCTCATCACATTCAATGCGCAGCATCCCGCGAATCAGGTTCCACGATTTGTAAAGATTCATCGCTCTTTGTTGCATCATTCCCAACTCAGGGAAGTAGAACTCAGAGATATTAGTGTACTTGAGTAAGTAGACCCTTAGTTATCACGAAAAATGGTGCGAGATCCGGGATGAGAACTGGATCTCACAGTTCAGGACGAGAACGTCTCGCCCTCATTTTTCCTGACCTTCTTATCTTCTTATCACCTCTGTCAGATCCCGTTTTTACGCCCGGGAACGCCTCGTTCCATATATTCTCGTTTTTCTGTCAGAGTTCGCGCCTTGGCTGAGACACCTTATCACCCTCTCTCCTTTTCACATGATCATTTGTGATGTAGAAGTTATCGTAGAGTAGGAAGGGATAGTCGCATTGTTTTGAGTTCAGGAACGACGCTATTTTTAGGATTTTTGGTACTGACGACCCCGCCCCATTCACATGGGCGTAAAAACACCTGAATCATTTAATGAAACCTTGGTGATTGTGTGATCACACATCTTCTAGAATGTAACCGGATGTTATTCACCAAGCGAGTTTCGTTCGCAGTCGTTCGATCGCACTGGGCGGCACCCAGTTTGTTATCGCTAACTTCACAGTTTCGATAGGGGTCGGTTCGCGAATAGATACTCTAATCAGCGAAGCCACGCCTAATTTTCACACCATTTGATCACCTCATTGTAACTTCTGAAGTGATCGGAACCAACCAATTTCGAATTTACGTACATAATTTATTGAAAAGTCGTCCGTCAATCCTTCTCATCACTTTCTTTTCAGCCATGTTGGAAAAAGAGGAAGAGCAAATCGACTTCGATGCTTCTACAAATTCGTTCAAATCGATTAAATCGGTAAATGTTCTTATTTTTGTCAGAGTATTGAGAATTGTCTTCTCATGTGAATGATAATCTTTATTTTTGAATTCACAGTTTTTTCCAAAACACTTTTTCCAATTTCGTGCGCTAGGGCGACGTTTGTCAAATCTCACCTACCAACCGCACCATTCAGACCACCACCAACACTTCGACCTCCTCCACATACACGGTGCACGATGCGATCGAGTGCGTCGGCTTCGGGCGATTCCAGCTCATCATGAGCGTCCTGGCGGGATTCGCATGGGTCAGTGTGATCTTTGATCTATTGATGTCTGCCATCATTCATTCGAAATTATGCCATTGTAATGTACCTACACAGCTTTCTTATCGAACCCGGATGATAGATGGAGGGACTAAAGATCAAAGATCAAAATCCATTGAAGATGGCCGACTCGATGGAGGTAATGCTGCTCTCCCTGCTCACTCCCGCTCTCGTCTGCGAGTGGGGCATCACTCCGGCTGAGCAGGTAAAAAAATCAAAAAAAAGTTGCCAGCCCGATGCGGGGCTCGAACCCGCGACAGCCAGATTAAGAGTCTGGTGCTCTACCGACTGAGCTAACCGGGCACGCATTACCCGATCGCAGAAATCTCGTAATCTGCCGTGATTACCAGTTCGTTCTCTCTGTCAAAACTTGCATTGCGTGCGGGAAGGCGACGTTTCTTAAACGAATACTAATCTACACCACACCATCTCAGGCGCTGAGCACGACGTGCGTCTTCGTCGGGTGGATGTCGTGCTCGCCGTTGTGGAGCTGGTTCTGCGATCGATACGGGAGGCGTACGGTAGGTCATGGGCAGAAAATCAATCGATGATACAGTACCCTCAGGGTCTGTTCTTTTCCGCCCTACTGTGCAGCATCTTCGGCATTGCGACTGCGGGAGCCACGAGCTTCCCGATGTTCGTAGTGCTGAGAGGTATGTTTTCTTCAAATTTCCATCACATTTTGTGTCCCTAAAAGCCAAGTTTCTGTATAATTATATATTTTAAGGTTGTGTCGGTCTGGCTATTGGAGGCATCACGCAGATGTGAGTGTCAATTCCACAGCGATTCGCATGCTTCAAATCGTATTTGCTTCACATGCTTTTCACATTGATCAGAGAACTACCTAATATGGTGTACATTGCTCTACCAGCTAGTTTCGCCCACTTCTTATTTCGCGAAGTGTCTCTGACGTGATGCGAGCGCAGGTTAACTAATGTGAGAGAGATCGCCATAGTGTGACCTCACCGGTCGCGGAACTGAGAGGTGTGTTAGGGCGAAAATATAATTGTTGCAACGCCTAGGTGACAAAGTTTATGGGAATTGACGATAAATAAAAAGCAGAAAATGACGAATTCGATAGCCAGGAGAGATAGTATTGCTCACCTCGTTTTATAATACTTTTTAGTAGATTAAAGACAGCTAGAGAACATGGAAAATGAAGAGAGTACTCAAAAATTTAAAAAAAACTATCAAAAATTATATGTAAATTTCCTCCCAAATACTCTGGCGGGTAAACAATTGAATTTAAATTGGAACAAAAGTAGGGAAAAGCGGCAATGTTCAGAGCGACAATCTACACCGAGTTCCTGCCGACAACTAAGCGAGCCGGCTGCATCATCATGCTAGAGGTGAGGGTGCCGGGAAATTTCAGAGCCGGATGTTAGATAAAATGGAGCAGGATAATAATGAATATCCTAAGAATCGTCACGAGGCGGGCTATTAGTCAGAACATCTGATGATTTACAGTTCTTCGGATACCAGTTGAAAACCGTGGAATTTGCCAGAGAACCGGCAATTATGGTAGTTAGAGCCGTGAAATCCACAATTCGGTAAATTGCAGTTCTTCTGGGCGATAGGTGCTGCGGTGGAGGCGGTGATCGCGCTGGTTGTGATGCCGACGCTAGGTGAGAATTAGTGTTGGAGAAACTATACCACGGTCTCTTCATTTTACACACACTCTCTCACCGCTCGACTGGTCTAGAGAATATGGGAAATAAAGAGACGAAGGCCCAAATTACGAACTCTAGGTGTGAGTCAAGGGGAAGACGATCTTGGATCTACAATAAATAATTTTGAAATATTTTCTTCTTTTCGTAATGCAGAGCGAGTATTTGATTGAGTTTCACGATACGTTGAAATGAGTTATGTTTCTTGTTCTGCAATAGCGTGTAAAACCACAATACAATTCAGGAAATATTAGGCTCTGAGTATGTCCATTCATGGATGTCCATCGCTTTTGTATCACATGGTTGGTGTGTTATTCTTGCCTGAAAATGATTTCCTAAAGTTGTTTATTTTTCAGGCTGGCGCGGTCTCGTCGTGTGCTCGTCCGTGCCCCTGCTCATCTTCGCCTTCTGCTGCATTGTAAGTCTAATTTTATTTGTTTTTTTTTTAATTTTTAATTTACAAAACAATTTTTCTAATTAGGTATTTAATTAATAATTTAAATTACAGTGGCTGCCCGAGTCCGCCCGCTTCTACGTCGCTCATGATAAGACTGATAAGGCTAAGGAGGTAAAGAATAACTAAAACATTCAAGATTCACGACTTTAGAATGCATTATTTGTTGTCCATAATAGAACTGTCGAATTATCATGGAGCAGCCTAGCAAGTAAAACAAAATTATGTAATGGGAAAATTTAGGTGCTTGGCCGGGTCGCTCGCTACAACAACAAGGTGCTGCCCGAGGGAGATCTCGTGTCGGATCTGGCGGAGCAGAGGGAGGAGAAGGTTCGATTTCGAAACCACTTCTAAAATTATTCGGATATGTTTCACATTGCCTGTTACCATGGTATTGCAAAACACTGACACATTTTCTTCAATTGCGTTTCACTGAAACTTCATCCAACTTGCCCTTCAACGTTTTCAGTAGAGAGACCAGTCCGGTGGGAAAAAATACAAAATCAATCAAATAATTTTCCAGGAAGTGAAGAAGACCTCGAGCATTCTCGCGCTTCTCAAGAAGCCGCTGCTCGTGACTACGCTGCTCATATGGCTTGTCTGGTAAGCTACGTTTCTTTTCTGCATGTGTTTTGCACTGTTTTGCACGAAACTATCATGGGGATGATTCTCAATAAATTACTACAATCTGTAGGAAAGCACACTTCTAATCGTTTCTTCGTTTCACTCAATCTCTCGGCCGTTTGGCTGACGAGGGAGTGCATATATTGAGACAGTAGTATTCTTTCTAAAGCTCTAGTACATCATCCACCAATCATATCAACGCGTCCAGGATGATGAACGCCTTCTCCTACTACGGCATGACGCTCTACACGACGAAGCTGTTCCAGTCCACGGATGTTTGCCACGGAGGCAGTGAGGAGAACGTGCAGTGAGTTAATGGGAAAGAGTTTATTAGTTAATTAGTTAGCGTTCTCCCGTATTCTTGTCATAGCTAGAGTGAACAGCTTGACAATCTTGGTGGTTATGATTAATTTGTTAGTTAGTCGGGACTATTTTCTCTCCATTTTACGCAATCTTTAACGCAATTGCTGCGATTTCAAACTAGAGTTAATACTCACTATCAAACTATCTTCTATCAAAAGTAGTCGGCCTCACCGCACTACACCACCTATTATAGTCGTTCACGACTGTAAAATCGCTTGACGTGGCTGCGCCTTTACCTTTTACCTTTTCCAGCAACAATCACACCTCGCTGTGCATCCCACTGAGACAGGAGGACTACGTTGACATCATTGCTACCTCGTTCTCGGAAGTGCCTGGTAGGCTTATTCTTCAATCTACTCAGATCATGATATTTTGTCTTATGTGCCAGTTAGATATTCTTCATGAAGTTGGTTGTTATGTATCTATAGCGCCTTAGGTCGATTCATCATCATACTGTGCGTCATCCTCACTAAACATGGATCTTTAAAACTAGAACTGAAAAATATAGATTCCGATAAATTTCAGGCCTAATCCTCACATTCCTTCTCATCGAGCGAATCGGCCGAAAGCTGACCATGAGCGTTCAGGTAATTAACATTCAACTATCAGGTTGTAACAAAAGTTTTGCACGATTTTCAAATTTTCGTCTCTGCCTTGCCCTGTCCTTTATTTTCAAAATCAATTAATAGTGTTACATATATTTGTTGAGTGCTTGCATACTCTTTCTATCACACATTAGTAGTAACCAAACCATTCGATTTTGTGGTCACATTTTAAAGTCAAAGTTGCTGCAGTTGAAAACTGAACTTCATAATTTTGGGTTCTGCATTCTATGGACAACTGAGATAGAGCACAAATCTCGGTATGTTTGGATATTGCATGATGAACAGGGATCATAATGCAATATTGAAATGGGAATTATTACAAATGGGGTTCCAGAAACACAGGTCATTTTTGATCTCGCGTCAAAAGGAGCTTGGTCAGAATCAGTTGCCTTTACCGCACAGCCGTAGCCGTATGCATTTCAATCTAAAATACATTAAAACGTTAAGTTCAGTCCACGAATAGCTCAAACATATTTTTGTGTGAACATGTAACACATGCTCCAAAAATTTTTTATAATATAAAACCTCATAGTGGTAGATGACAATGCACTATTCATAAAGCCAGTATGTTCGATTCTCGAATCAAGATCAACGATCCTTTGATCAATGATCACTCGCTAATAACCGACTTCAATAATCTGTAAATCGTGCTACACTGAAGCAACCACTATATCCCATATAGTTTTTGAAAGTACAACAAAGGGGCTTCTCACACCACGATGTGAGATTATACAACGATTTTTTCTTTTAGAATATGAGCACGACAAACAAATGTGCGTGCATCGCGAATATTTAACTTTTGGCAATACCTAGTTTTCTCGCAGACCCTGAACGCGGGATATGATTCGAAGTTGTGAATATAATGAACAAGTATTCCCCAAATATATGCTATCCATTCAGGTCGTGACTATTCAAGTGAAGTATTTTAGGCGAGCTCAAACTTCATGGTCGAAATCGTGCAAAACTTTTGTTACAACCTAATAACTTTAAATATGTAATTCATTAGTTATTGGAATCGATTAATTTGCAGTTCCTCTTCTTTGGAATCGCCAATTACCTTCTCTATTTCTGCATGAGCCGGTTAGTTTTGACAGTTATTTGTTTGAGTTTCAATCCTAAAATATTTTCATCGAGTGGTTCGAAACTCAATAGCGAGTGCATTACTTGTGCAAAATTACAAAGGAAATATTTTTTCTTCGTTACATTAGTTTTGCCGGTTGAGTGGTTGAATTTTTTTCATCATAATTGTATCTTCACTTGTGGGGTCAAAGATCAATTTGTTGTTGATGGGAAGTTCAATCACAATTCAATAAATAATTATTTTATGACACTAGATCGGATGAGAACTATGACGTCATACCGCATTTAATGTATCAAAGGCGTATGACGTCATAGTTCTCATCCGAACTAGTGCCATTTTTATAAATCAATAATAATACAGTACCTGGATCGTCTCTATTCTCTTCGTCGCACGCGCCTTCATCGCGGGCGCCTTCCAGACGGCGTACGTCTACACGCCGGAAGTGTACCCGACGCCCATGAGGTAGGCGACGTTTACTAATTTCTCATTTTCTATCAACATTTACATTGCGTGTGAGAGGGCGACGTTTATCACCACACCACATTTCAGGGCGATGGGCATCGGCACGGCGTCGGCGTTCGGCCGCATGGGTGCAATGGTGACGCCGTACGTAGCACAGGTTTGTGTTTTGATCTTTGTATTTTGAACTTCGTAGTTTGATCTTTGATTGTTGATATTTCAGGTGATCGGCGACTACAATCTAGTGTACGCAACGCTGATCTACGGAACGAGTGGACTGATCGGGTCGCTCGCCGCTTTCCTACTACCAATCGAGACTGCCGGTCGACAGATGATGGATACTCACTGAGCAGCCGCGACGCACGACCGCGACGCGTCTGACCAACATTCGACTAGGTTCTACTAGTCAAGCCTTTCTCGATCGTGTGCACTATTCGATGATCTCAACACTCGATTCTCGCCTTTTATTATGTGTTGAATGCATGATAAATGTGATTTCAGAGAATTGTCTGTGTTATTTCGGGCCTTTTGTCATTTTCGTTGAAATATGCAGGTGGTATTTTCGTGTTGTTAGGGTAGGTGATGATACTTGATAGGAAGTGGTGCACTCAGACTATACTTTGGACTCTTCTCAAGATAGGAAACTTTTTGCTGTCAAATCGGTGATGTAAAGATGAATGAAAGTACTTCAACCTCATATGACGCATAGTTCTTTGTTGCAAAAGAACTATACTTCATTTGAGACATGCTTCCTACAATAGACTTTAGATCCTTAATCGATAAATACATCGGAAACGAGGAAAACAAAAGCTTCACTGATAAGCAGCCATAAAAATTCTTGCCCATTGACGAGTGGAAAACGCAAACAAACCCATGATGGCAGCCTCACCTTACGAGCACAATTGAGTGATAACTATCTCTAATAAGCGGACGAGCTCAAGCGAAGTATGCTTCAACTTCTGAATCTCTTGCTTCTACCCTCTCTGAGTAAGTTTTTCATTCGTTCCTATATAATTATACTACGTTCAGCATTCTCATGTACTAAAGAATTTCCTCACCTCGTATACGATGGTCAATGCTCGTATTATTCGGGTAGTTACTCGAAAACGTACGATAGCGCAAAAAGTTTATGCGCTTCTATCGACAGTCACTTTCCTATGTTCTACACTGAAGAAGTAATATATTATGTGTGCGAAATGTCTAAGTAATTTAGGATTTCGACAAGTTTCTCACCGAATATCGAAATTCCTTTCCATGGATTGGATTGCGATGTGACGGAGTGAATTTTATATGGGAAGACGGAACAGTTGCTACCTATACCGACTTTTACTGTAATACTCGCTCTCTCATTTTCCAGTTATTTTTATTGAATTGTTCAGATAAGGAGACTTGTGATGCGTCAAAAGTTGATCGGCGTTTTTACACCGATCGCAACTATGATGAGAGATGGAATGCTGAAGATAACCACAATATATCAACTAAATACTACGTCTGCGTCGCTGATGTGCGCAGCTGTAAGCTATTTTTTGAAGTAATGTTTGAAAAGTAACTACTTATCGGGCGGAGAATGTCACGGTATTCTGGCAATTGAATTATTTCAAAGGAGGAGTAAAAGCAAATTTCAACTTTGGCCCCTTTCATAACCATTACATAGCTCCTCTTCGCGAGTAAAGGGTCCAAAAATTTACATTAATATTAGGGTGTCCGGAAAGTTCGTTCATTTTTTGTTTTTATTTTTTATTCGATACTTTACAATTCTCAGTGATCAATGTATGCTCCCATGTTTCCCCTCACTTCCTTCCAGCGATCGGGCAGAGTAGCGATTCCTCTCTCCCAGAAATCGGGAGTCCTCGAGATCATCCATTCCACGAAAGCCCTCACAACTTGTTCTCGATTTTTGAACTTCTTCCCCTTGCAGAAGTCAGAGAGAGCGGAAACAGTGGAAGTCACAAGGAGAGGTGTCCGGAGAATACGGTGGGTGAGGAATCCTCTCGATATCCAGCTCGTCCATTTTCTTCTGAGTCAATTTCGCGCGATGAGGGCGAGCACTGTCCATCAAAAGAAGGATTTTGCCCTCGCTCACGAGACTGGGAGGGGTTCTATGGGCGACTTCTTCCAGTTGGTTGGAGAATAGGTCGGCAGTGATGTTTTGATGCCAGGGGACAGGATCTCCCAGTAGATCGGACCGAGCACGAAGAAGTAAAAGCAGAGGAGTTCCTTCTTTCCATGCTCTTCCTTCTTCGGGACTGGCTTGGGTTTCTTATCCGCATCGACCCACTGTAGTTTCCTCTCAGGGTTATCGTAGGCGATCCATTTCTCATCTGCGGCGACAATTGAATTAACCCATCCAAGATTTGATTTGCGATGGAGCAATTCATGACCGATCTCGACACGGTTTTTCAGTTGTGCCGGAGAGAGATCATGAGGAACCACTTGTGGGAGCTTGGGCTTCTTTCCCACTCGATGAAGGATATCGGACACCGTCGATTTAGGAGTGCCAGTCTCTCTCTTCAAATCGCGCACACTGGCTTTGGGCTTCCTCTTCAGAGTGCTGAGGACAAGAGACTGATCGAGGGTCGGAGAGCGTCCAGAACGGGGATGATCTTCGAGACTATAGTCTCCGTTCTTGAAGCGAGAGAACCACTTCTGGCAGAAACGAAGGGAGGGGGCATCGTCACCTTCAGATTGGGCAAGGGCTGAATGGGCCTGCCTCACCGACTGGCCAAGGCGGTGATAATGTAGCAAGACTGCGCGGAGGTAAAGGTGAGTCTCCTTCACGAAAATCGATGTAGAAACTAAGCGATTGATTCATACCTCTCACCACTTAGCGTCAGGATGATGCAATACTTTGTTGACAAATAATTGCGTGATTGCGAAATTCGATCACAAACTGAGTTTTTACAAAGGCATGAACGAACTTTCCGGACACCCTAATATTTCTACTTTCAACAGAGTTATGATTAGTTGGCTGAGTACCATGGACGCTTGAAAGCTCAGGAAAGTGCGCGAATTCAAATATCTTTTAAATACCTTAAAAGGATCTGTCAAAATATGCCAAAATACATAGGCTGTTCTACCATTGAGCTACGCAACCGATGGTTGTGCACCCCCCTAGTTCGCGCTATGATCTTTGGAGGGGGAAGCTTCCTTACACTTTTTCTATCGATGTGGCTGCTTTGCCATTAATCCGCCTTTAAGGGATATGCGATACGTACTATCTCCTGGAACAGGGCAAGGGGGGGGGGGATATTTGCTATTTGTTGGATGCGAAAAATACTGATGTCGCTCAAGCGGAAGCTAATTGCGAGGATCAAAACGCTCACATCTCTCCCATCCACGATCAATCGGTACTATATTTTAAAAATTTCGAAGTTATGCTTATCTCCTATAATTTTTTCCTTGACAATTTAATTTTATATTGTCGTTTAACGACTTTGTCAAAAGAACGGCGATCGCATCTGGATTGATGGGAGGAGTGCATATCGGCTTGAAATAGTTAGCAAAGTTCGTATTTGAAAAGTGTGTAATTCGTGGTTCAGCATCGACGGCAAATACATATGGAGTGATGGAAGCGAGGCCGACTATCTCAATTTCGCGCCAGGCATGATATACACTCTCTCCACCCCTGCTCTCTCATTCTCTCTCTCTCCTTACCCCCCTCCCCTCCCCCCTCTCTCTACGAGTCTGTGAATTAAATGTCAATATTTTATAAATCAGGATTTCCCGATCTGACCTTCGGAGATTGCCTTGCTATGGGAACAGGCCTTTTCCCGGGTATGCAGCCAATTATTTATCGAGTTATGCAAAATTAAGTTAAGGACAATGGATGAACATTGATTGTTCCACACCGCTGCCCTATATCTGCACAAAAGCGGCTGGTGAGCTTTCAAAATTGGTTTTAAAATATTTATTTAATACGTTGAGCATCCTACGCCGAGAATGTTCCACCCGAAGGCTGTACTGATCACGGGGAGTACTACCCTGGTGACGAGATAGGTCAAAAGACCCGCTTGGGCACTCCCAAGACAAAGGGTGCCTCCGGTTCATGATCACTCTCAGGAAGTCCGCCATTCTGAATGCACTGTTTCACAGATTTACTCTCCAACCTGGGGAAGTGCGACGGGACCAGCATACTGTAATTACGCACTGGTGGATACTAAGGATACAACTAGAAAGGCGAGATGATCTAAATTATCAATTAGATCAATGTATGACCGATTTCAGATCACTGCTGAAATACTGCTGTTCGAATCCATCATGTGCTGTGACACTCTGACGATCTATGATGGACTTTTCTGCACGAATGTTCTCCAAAAGTATGTTGTAACACATGGTAAACGTCGCAATGTAAATTTGAGAGGAATTATGAAATTAGTAAACGTCGCATTTGCAGACTGACGGGATGCTACGGCATAACGTCGATTGTTGTGACTGGAACAACAAATGCGATCAGAATGGAGTGGAATGCGACTAGCGGAGCTCATGTGAGAGGATGGCACGTCAGGGTTGGATCGACATAAGAAGACCACGAGCAAGAATCAACGATAAAGAAATAGTCACAGACTCAATATAGATATCAATATAATACTCGCAGTACCATTGAATAGATTGTGATAAACTTATGAAATCGTGATATCTGGCGATATGTTCATTGCAAACTCAAGCAAGTGACAATTGTGATTTATTGTTGCTTAGTGAGTATCCATCATCTGTCGACCCGCAGTCTCGATTGGCAGTAGGAAAGAAGCTAACGCCCCGATCAGTCCACTCGTTCCGTAGATCAGCGTAGCGTACACTAGATTGTAGTCGCCGATCACCTGAGATATCAAAGATCAAATTACAATGGTAAAACTACAAACCTGAGCAACGTAAGGCGTGATGATGGCGCCGATGCGACCGAACGCCGATGCCGTTCCGATGCCCAGTGCTCTGAAGTTTGGAGTGATGCATGTGATAAACTTCGCTCTCGCACACGCAATACAAATTTTGACGGAAATGGAGAATCAGTAAACGTCGCTCACCTCATGGGCGTCGGGTACACTTCCGGCGTGTAGACATACACCGCCTGGAAGGCGCCCGCGATAAATGCCCGGGCGACGAAGAGAATGGCCACAATCAGTGATCTACCGGAATATTGATTTTTTTAAATATTTTTGGAAGAAACAAATACAAATACAAATACAAATTTCTCTAGCGTGCCCATGTAGTTTCCCTCACACAAAAAGACCCCCCCCCCTTCAGTTATACGTATCTAGTATACTATACCACCCCTACTGCCTCGACCCCCAACACAACGAATCGCAAGGAGCGACGTAACTTCCATCAACTACATCAAGGATAATCCAATACCTCCTATGCATTCTGAATGGATGGAATAAAAATTTGTATCTGTAAACAACAACGGAATATTAATTCATCCGCAATTCAAGCAAGTTATAATACTGATGAATCATAAATGAAACACGAAAATGCTTACTGACCGATTCATACAAAAGTAAAGAAGGTAGTTGGCAATTCCGAAAACGAATAACTGCAATCATAAATAACAAACTACATAATAGCGTCCTTTGATTCTGCTCGACATTGAGCAGATGCTATTATACAAATGCTATTAGACAGACAATGGGACCAGTAAAGACCGGTGCACGTTCAGATGCTATTCGACAAATAACACTATATTCCGTTACCTCCACTGCCATTATCCGCTTTCTCCCGATTCGATCAATGAGAAGAAACGTTATTATCAAACCTGAAAACAAGCGTTACAATTATCGGTTTATTGGGAGACCGTGCAATACTCATTTTTGAGTTGTGCGTGTGCGAGCTGCAGTGAGGGGAAACTAGCGGCTGTCTCAACTGTGTGCACACAACTAATTGTGATTAATTAATTAATTAGTTGTGATTTTGTGATTCGAAATACGAGGGGAGGTTACGAGCTCGTTATCCTCCCCATACTCTCATTTCGCAATCCGAGGAGGGGGAGGCGTAACGAGCTCGTAACCTCCCCTCGAATTGTCAACTCTAGTGCAAAATAGGGATTCGCAATAAATGACGCATCATATTCTCTGCTCTGATCGCCTAGACAGCAGGAAGAATGAAGAGAGTCAGTTCATGTGAAGCCTAGTGCGAACCTGGTACTTCCGAGAAGGACGTCGTGATCATGTCGACGTAGTCTTCGTGCCGTAGAGGAACGCACGAAGATGTGCCATTCTCGGATAAGCTGGAATTTACCCCATTTTAACAACTTTAGGAAGATATGGGTCCTCCAAGCAATAAAATAATAGTGAAAATAATGAAAATTGCAACCCTACTGCGCATTCTCCACACTCCCTCCATGGCATTCATCCGTCGATTGGAACAACTTCGTAGTGTAGAGTGTCATACCGTAGTAGGAGAAGACGTTCATCATCCTGAACCATGCAGTTCCTTGCAACTTTTACCCTGATCCAATACACGAGTACATACTCTGTATCGTGAAATCTGGGCTGTATATATCATGTCAATCAATAATTCTAGAGTGCATTCCATACATATGTTCAGGCGATTACTTACTAGAGTTTGCTATTCGGCGGAGAAAATTTTATCATCCCTCCTCAAATTTCACAATATGCTATGGGGAGGAATTGTGATATCGCAATCCTTCCCCCGAATAGCCAACCCTATTACTTACCACACCACCCATACAAGTAGAGTAGTTGCCAATATCGGTTTTGATAACAGCGCGAGAATGCCGGTAGGCTTCATCATTTGCTGAAAATCAATTCGTTTTTTTTTTAAAAACACGTACTTGTTTCGAAATATTTTCTATTCGATCTCACGTTATCATTGAGTTTTGTAAAAAAAACAAGCAAATAAAGAATCGAAAAAATATTTCGAACTGACCTTCGCTCCATTCTGTTCGGTCTGATGCAATACGATATCTCCCTCGGGAAGTAACTTCTTGTTGTAGCGAGCTACTCGTTCGAGTACCTGTATGAGCATTTTATTTTGTTCAAGGAAACATTTTGCATGTTCAACATCTGAAAAGAAACAGATGAGAACTATTGCGTAATTCCGCCTTTTGTACAATAAGTCTCAACCTAGTGCCCATAAATGATTTTCATGAGTAGATGCGCTCAATTGACAACTAGAACATATGCATGTGAAACAACTTCCATCTGAAGAAGATAATAAATCATTCATTCAAGATCCTACCTTTGTCGCCTTGTCCTTCTCCCCACGCGCGACGTAGTATCGAGCGGACTCTGGAAGCCACTGTAATAGTGTGTTGATTGACTCACACCACGAATCACAAATATACTGATTCAAATTTACCACCAATGTTTTGAACGAATGTTAATTTAAAAAAGAATAATACAAATAATAATAATAGTTCTAACCCAGCTGCAAAATGCGAATACGAGCAGCGGGAGTGATGAGAACACGACGAGACCGCGCCAGCCTGAATATTACATTTATTTGTCTGCTTTAATTTGTTTGTCATGAATGTGATCGAGTGCAGAGTCGTTGACGAACTCTGAATCAACAATTAAACATACAGTGAAACTCAACATTTTCGTTTTATTAATATCGATCAAAACTTCGATGTTGTTTGGAATTTTCAAGATTTCTTCTGAGGTATCACAGATTGTTGGTCATGTCAATAATTACGATCAGAACGTCTGTATTTTGAAATCAAACTCACCCAAGATAGGCATGACAATCAGAGCGACCACCGCTTCTACTGCTGAGCCGATAGCCCAGAAGAACTGCAAACTTGAATGTTTTGTATTTCCGCTGACTAATTCCCGGTTCTTTGATGATTCCGCGGCTTTATTATTTTCCGGCTCGATCAGCTTAAACCCGTCTGCACAACCTGTCCATAAGCTGAACTTCTATTTCAGTTTCAATTTTATATTTCACGGTTTTTGTAGATCCTACCTACCGCTAGCAGTATAATGCAGCCGGCTCTGTTCTTTGTGGGCAGGAACTCTGAATAGATTGTGGCCCTGAAATGCAGGGGCTATTTTCACATCAGTGAATAATTTACGCGGTGATTCTACTCTGTAGTAAAGTGTGACGCTCACGTCTGTGTTGTACCTCCTAGCGCCATGCCGACACAACCTGAAATGGACAATCTAATAACATTGTATTTGAGTAATTTTTGAAATATTTTTTTAACCTTACTCAGACTATCATGATACAATACGAATTAAAAGGTCACAATTACTAGACAATTGCAAAGAATTAAGCATACCTCTAAGTACGACGAACATTGGATAGCTAGTGGCTGCAGCTGTTGCAATGCCAAAGATACTGGCAATCAGCGATGACAAGAACAGACCCTGATCATACTGCATTATCGATTTTCCCTCGAGACCTACCGTACGCCGCCCGTATCGATCGCAGAACCAGCCCCACACCGGCGAGAATATCATCCACCCGAGGAAGACGCACGTGGTGCATAGCGCCTGCAGAGTAACACTGTGGTACGCGTGGTAAACGTCGTATGGGTACACGCAATGTAAATTTCGACAAGATTTAGCTCAAGACTTAGTAATTAACGAACACAAGTTTCCAATTCATGGGCGGTTCAAAAGTGTGCCCGGTTAGCTCAGTCGGTAGAGCACCAGACTCTTAATCTGGCTGTCGCGGGTTCGAACCCCGCATCGGGCTGGTAACGTTTTGCCGTTTTTTTACCTGCTCAGCCGGTGTTATGCCCCACTCGCAGACTAGGGAGGGAGAGAGGAGGGACAGTAGCATGATCTCCATTGAGTCGGCCATCTGGAAATGTGATCTTTGATCTTTGAAGTATTTCAAACATGGAAGTTTCAATAACGTACACTCGAGTTATACTGATCAGAGTCATTTCATTTTTCAACTATTCTTCCCTGTAAAATTGAGAGACGCTAGCCCGAATTACGAACACACTACGCCTTCACCCATTGTATAGGAGTAATTATGGAAATATAACTATTCGCAGATACCTGAGCGAATCCGCATAGTGCACTCATAATGAGCTGGAATCGGCCGAAACCAATCGACTCAACCGCATCGGAAACTGTGTATGTTGTGGCGGGCTGCATCTGACAAGGGAGATGCTCGGACTGTCGCCGAGCTTTTCAAATTTGCTCGATACGCCAAACTTGGTCTTGCGATGGAACTCCGAAAAGTACTTTCAAAAGTTCCTAAATGTTAATGAGCTACTAATTAAAGCCCGAAAACGGAAATGCAGAGGTGAGCTATCCTCCTCAACTCTGCATTACCCCCATGTTCGGTTGTCCGAGCGGTTAGATGTTTGGCTAGCAAACAAGTGTCATGGGTTCGCTGCCTCTCCATGGAAAACGCTTTTTGCCTTATTTTTGGGTGTGCAATTAATAGAAGACTAATGATAGATGACCCTTGACGAGATTACGAATTGACGAGATTACGAACAACTTATTTCTGGGAGGTACTGTAGAATAAATATTGCGATCAATCAAATTTGTATGTGAATCTATTAGAATCAGTTGATCGCAAGGAGAATGGGGACGGAATGCGTTTTTAAAAATGAAGCTTTCAAACGGAGGCATCACTCTTGACCAAACAGCTTTTAAGTTGCAAAATGTTGGTCGCTACAAGAGGAAATTGTATGTTCTTACAGAACGATGCAGGTGCTGCTGTAAGCATTGATCATAGGTAAATTGGTCATAGATTTTTCCAGGTTAAAACCTTTGCATTTCGTCCATATTCTCCCTGCGAGCAACTGATTCTAGCATAATAGATACAAGCACAACTTTGATTGATCGCATGTCAATCCTACAGTACCTCCTAGAAATAAGTTGATCGCAATTCGTAATATCGTCAAAGGTACTGTACCATACTTCCAGCCGTTAGTCGTCTATTATTTTCATACCCAAAATAAGGCAAAAATGTTTCCATAGAGAATCAGCGAACACATGACACTTGTTTACTAGCCAAGCATCTAACCACTCGGACAACCGAACATGCAGGAGATGGAGAATTGAGGAGGATACCTCACCTCTGCATTTCCGTTTTCGGGCTGTAATTAGTAGCTCATTTACATTTAGGAACTTTTGAAAGTACTTTTCGGAGTTCCATCGCAAGACCAAGTTTGGCGTATCGAGCAAATTTGAAAAGCTCGCCGACAGTCCGAGCATCTCCCTTGTGAATGGAAGAACTAGGAAATGCAAATGAAAGCTCAAAGTCGTAAAATATATTGTGCTAGAACTGCAATATGCATGCGAAAAAGTGGGCGAGTTCAATCCATCGCGTGAATTGAAATAACAGCATAGGTGCATGGGCGAACAAAAAAAATGTGATTAAATGAGGTGTAAATGCAAATGCGCGCCCGGTTGGAATAGGTTTCACCTAGGGACGCACTCTCTTCAAGTCGCGTGCTATCTCGCCCCTTCCCTGAGCTTTCCCTGATCTGGCTCCGTGCCAAGCTGTTGTGGAGCTCTAGGCCGTGCATATGATATCCACAAAAATTGAATTTTGAGTTTACTCCTCCTTTAATCGGAGTGCGGCGATTAAGGGGTGGCTCAGTAATTGGAAATTGTATTTTCAAAAAGATATAGTTACATTATTTGGCGCTTGAGCGGCAGTGTATTGGTTGGAGGAATTCTTTTTAAAGGTTGGAGGTCAAACATGAAGTCACATAAAACTGAGAAATGGAGTGCACACAATGGGTAAATCGAACGAAGAACTGATGAGTAAGCTGTTATTGTGTCTTCATGGGAAATGGGGAGCAGTCGCCATTTAGCAACAATTTGCAATCGAAAAAGGATGCACAATAAGCCGTCACGTGTAATAGTATATCGGCAAATGTAGGAGAGAAATCCATTGCATAGAGGCAGTGGACGTGCGATAGCAAAAAAATGATGAGTAAGCTGTTTTCACGCCGTAGTGCTATATGGAAAACAACGGATTGGCCAAATGTCAAACTACAGATTTCACGTGTTTCACCGTTACACAAAATAGGCAAGCAAAATTACTTCCGGGAAATTCGACCTCGATGATACGACTATCAAACCGCAGATTGTGTTCAAGTGTACTGTTGATTTGACGTGTAATCTCTTTTTATGCAAATAGCCTCGCCCAACGAAAGAAAGGACTGACTCTGCACTAGAGTTCAAACAACGATACAAACGGTCTCTTCATTCTGCTATCTTGCTCTCTCTCTCCCCTTAGCGAGCGAATTGATCGGTATAGAGCCTCTGAGAAGTAAAGAGGCGGCCACCCGAATTACGAACTCAACCCTGCATGCAAGGGTATTTAACAGCATGAAAGTGGCACAACCACTGGAACTGAACTGATGATGCGCGCCGCATTACCCTTACAAAGCGCTCACAAAGACACGCGCTGTAACTGTTCCGTAAATGTTCCGTTGTTCAGTTGGAAAATCACGCCATACACCATAGATCAAACACTTGAACGATTCGAAAACAGTTACCAGCTATCAATGTTGTCTAGCATTGACTTGCTTCGAGGCTTACGTGCTCCTTTGTTTATTTCATGTGATGCACGGAGTACTATCTCTTTGACAGTGAATTCATCACTTCTTGGAAGATAATTTATTTCAGACAAGGGAGGTGAGTGTCAGTAATCCAATAAGTACGGTGAATTCATATGAGCTACCACAAGTGAATATGCAGTCCTTTATCAAACAAGGCACATTTAATTGAAGTTTCCGTGTGTTATGACAGCTGACATGGCCGGCAGAAATTTATTTGCAGCCATTCTCTCCGTACAGGGCGACGTTCTTGCCATAGTAGTAGATGTGGTCGGCCATAGATGTATCGAAGATGCTGTAAATTGTAAAATTAGCAAAGTGATGATGACTATTACATGAGACGCTAATCTTTCCTGAGAACTCTGCTTCGAAAACAGAGCTAACTAATTCAAGACTATTTTCGTATCGATAGATCATAGTTGATAACCGACTATTTATTGCTGCACTCCGGATCCTCCTGAGCGCATACGGTGTACGGCGCGCCATCCTTCATGTCGTTGTCGTAGAACACCTTTGCTATCTCTTTGTTACATTTGTGTTTTGCCTTTGTTATATTTGTTGATAACCGTTTGGATAATCTTTCTACTGCACAAGTTCGAGTTTCGCGCCGAGTTTTTACTGTTTCGCAATAATGCCTCTTGCATTCATCACGAGCATACGAGTCTCTCCACGGATTTACAATTCAAAAGCTCTCAAGGTGCATCAGAAAGTGCAAGAGAGATGAAGAGCAAGGACAATTCCTGTTTCTGCCAAGATATCATCGAGGTCGTGGAGAAACTTCTCACCTCGTATTTGTGATGGACGTATTTCATGTAGTCAGGAGGAGCGTGTACGATGATGTCACGGTCGTGAACAAGGCGGTAGGATTCCGCTACCTTAACAACCAAACAATGCAATTTTTAGTAAATATTTTCATGTCATGATCGATTTAACACATTTGAATACAATATGAAACCGGAAAAAAACTTGCCAAGTTATCGTGTGCGTTCGCAAACGTCTGGTCACCCGTGCGCGGCTGTCCGAAAGTGTACAGGAATGTTCTGAAAATGTTTTGATTTGAACAAAATTGGAGACATTCGTTTTATGGTAAATTGAATAATCATCTTTAAAGTGTAGATGAATTACCTGTTCGACTCGATCCATCCCAGGGAAACGATATGTGCGGATGCTAGTGAGGCGAGAGCGCCTCCGAGAGAGTGGCCCGTGATCTACCAGTTGATATTGATGGATTTGATCTTTGACTATCGATTGGCAGCCGTGTGATCTATCAATCCATATATCATGAGCTTACAAATAGATCGCAGTCTCTGTAGAGCGAGATGAGATGGTCAAGGTCCTCCCCGAGATCGTCTTCCCACAACTGAAAGTTATATTTCACAAGTGCACAATCGTTAAGTGAGCCAAATGCGAATGAGACATGACTCTCACGTTGACGAAAGCATCGTTGAAGTACTTAGACACTTTTCCGCCGTCTGCGAAGTCGACCTGAGATTAGAAATTAGCCAGATAATCGAGAATAGGCTTTCAATTTTCCAGTCATTAATCCAGTTTCTTTTTTTTTATTTTCAGGAATGCTTCATGTGCGATTCATACGTTTAATACATGTAAAAATGCTCAAAATCACCTGAAAATAAAAATAACACCTAAACGAGAAATCAATATGAGTTATTCCACAGTACCCTATGAAATATGACTGGGAGTGGACAAAAATGCGTACCAGATGAGGACACTATGTCGGGTGCGAACTATGACGTCATACCGTCTTTGACATCATGCTGTCATAGTTCGCATAACACGTGTCTTCTGAGAGATTGCATGAAAATAGGCTCCAGGAGGAACTAGCTGCGGGTTTAAGTTTAAGCAATATTTCCAAGAAAATTATGGCAGAGTCCATTGGGGACCAGAAAACTTTTGTACATGCGATTTGGGCTGGAGCCGGCTTCTAGGCATTTTACGGTCTTCCACCCGGCTCTGTCATAAAACCTTTCGTTTTTGAGCTACAAATACAACAGAGAGCTCAAAATGTGCGGAAAATTATTCTAAAAAACTTTCATGTTGACAACTAACCTGTATGAAGTAGACGTCACCCTCTAAATATCGAAAAACTTTATGTAAATCCATTCAAAAAATCATACTAGGCTTAGGACCCCCCGTTTCACCGGTTTCTGAACAAAGATTCAGAAACTACATACTCATATTAGTCTAGGAAAAATACGTTCCTGAATCGGTAGGGGCGTAAATACGTCTAAACAAACCAAAGTATGTGCTAAGGTCGCAAAATCCAAAATTTAAATTTCAAATTTTTGATTCGTAATCGCTCAGGTACATCTTTTTTTTATATATTTCATATAACGTGCCCATTTATGCAAAATGCAGTTGAAAAAACATGAACCTGTCCAACTTTCTAAAAATTCATATTTTCACCTCTGAAATCTTAAATTTGCATGTTGCTAACTCATCATTTCGAGATCGTTACATGTGCTGACTATATACAAGTTATAGTATGCTTAGCCATGAGTAAAAATATATGGTACATTGCACCTCCATTATTTCGATACTCCACTTTTTGATGCTCGAATATGGGATTTCGAAAACGTCGATGAGGTAGAAAAATTGTTTTTGAAATGGATATTGCGAATTCTGATGATTTATACCTTTGAAAAATGTTTTTGCATGAAGATTATTTAGAAATGAACACGAAATCCGTGAAATTTATGTTTTCAAAATTTGCGAAATTTTCAGAATTCGGAAATTTGCATTTTCGAAAAATCTCGATGTGCCTTTTTGCTGTTCATTTCTAATTAATCTTCATACAAAAACATTTTTCAAAGGTATAAATCATCAGAATTCGCAATATCCATTTCAAAAACATTTTTTCTACCTCATCGACGTTGTCGAAATCCCATATTCGAGCATCAAAAAGTGGAGCATCGAAATAATGGAGGTGCTATGTACCATATATTTTTACTCATGGCTAAGCATACTATAACTTGTATATAGTCAGCACATGTAATGATCTCGAAATGATGAGTTAGCAACATGCAAATTTAAGATTTCAGAGGTGAAAATATGAATTTTTAGAAAGTTGGACAGGTTCAAGTTTTTTCAACTGCATTTTGCATAAATGGGCACGTTATATGAAATAAATGAAAAAAGAGATGTACCTGAGCGATTATGAATCAAAAATTTGAAATTGAAATTTCGGATTTTGCGACCTTAGCACATACTTTGGTTTGTTTAGACGTATTTACACCCCTACATATTCAGGATCGTATTTGTCTTAGACTAATATGAGTATGTAGTTTCTGAATCTGTGTTCAGAAACCGGTGAAACGGGGGTCCTAAGCCTAGTATGATTTTTTGAATGGATTTACATAAATTTTTTCGATATTTAGAGGGTGACGCCAACTTCATACAGAATAGTTGTCAACATGAAAGTTTCTTAGAATAATTTTCCGCACATTTTGAGCTCTCTGCTGTATTTGTAGCTCAAAAACGAAAGGTTTCGTGACAGAGCCGGGTGGAAGACCGTAAAATGCCTAAAAGCCGGCTCCAGCCCAAATCGCCTGTACAAAAGTTTTCTCATCCCCAATGGACTCTGCTATAATTTTCTTGGAAATATTGCTTAACCTTTTGCAGCTAGTTCCTCATGGTCATGCAATCTATCAGAAGACGCATGATAAGACCTTGTGCCGGCGTGAGTGACTCACCTTCTGCTGGAAGATGCTCTCCTGCATGTCAACTACGAATTGGAGGGGATTGTTCGCGCCTCTGTAACATTGTAATTTTTGGTTTTATACAGTTCTTTATTTTTTTTGTTTAATTTTCGCTCGAAAGCAGTGGCCTGATGATATGGTCTCTAAATGCAATTAACCTGAACACCAGTCCGATCGCCTTTCTCGTCTCATCCACGAACGTGAAACCACTGCATTTGTCGTGGAAGAAATCGCACTTGACCGTGACTTGCTTGCTCAACTGGAAATTCAATCATTTCCACCCGATTGGCTAATCATTTTTTTCCAGGGAGCATACGAAGGCACCATGAAAATAATTCACAACGAATCTGTATTAGAAAATTAAAACAATACTTTAGCCCCGCTCAGTTGATTGTCGAGACACTCTTGGGGAGCTTCAGAGTAGGCTGCACTTGATAGAGGCAGCATGACATTTCGGGCAAGTGAATCGTCAAAACTGGCCGAGACATACGTGAGGAGAATTGCAAGTGAGACAGGAAGAATCATCTGAGATGATCGGATTTTGAATGGCAAGGATTGACTCCTGCGAAAATGCAGGAACCGATGCGACAAAAAATGGGATCACGGATTTTGACAATAGGAGCGTAAGTGAGGGCGAGGAAAACGGCAATCCTTTTAAAATAAGCAGAGGTAAATGAGTGGAATGACTGGCATGATCATCGCAGAAGCCAGATTAGACAGAGTGGTGGAAAAGTGGGGCAAAACAGAACCAGACGGAGGAAATGGGGGATAAATTGAAGAACACATAATGCCGTGACAAATTTCGGGTGAGGTGAATTTATGAAAAAGAAAGAATGCGATTCATGTTGCACCCAAGGTCTCCTTCCTTTTATACGCACTAATCTTAGAATCCAGCTGATAACGACAATGATAGATCCACTCTGTCAGCTTAGGGGACGTTCAGTGATAAGTGAAAAGAAATCATTGATCAAGGGACAGTGATTAGTAATTTGTCAGTGCTAAAAATATTTCTTTTCCGTTTTTAAATTTTCGTTCTCTGAAAATTGTTCATTTTTTTTCCTTTTTTCTATTAGGTTGTGAAAAAAGCAATTGTAGATTTGGACCATGATGTTTGAGCACGCCTAAAATTATTTTCATTTATGATCTCAAGCTGGCTCAATATCATATAGTATACTTGGTCAATATATTTATAACACACTATCTCAGAAAATCAAAATATCCTTGGCAATGGCTGAAAAATCGAATTCGCTGTAACTTCGCCAATAGGTAGTACTTGGCGAGGGAAACATTTGAGCGTCGGTAGAATTTCGATCGGAGTCCGCGCGCGCGGCAACGCGGATCTTGAATGAACCTACAGTAATCCTCGAAAATTTTTATTTCGACTCCAATCACTCCGGCGGTGGGGGAATGAGTCGGCGAACAAATTCTAAGACTTTTTTACTCAGTACACTTTTTCGATCAGATTTGATTCACGGCCAGAAATTGATATTTTTTTATTTTATTTATTTTTTAAAAATATTTCCCATGGAGCCACCACAAATTTTATTTGCTCCATCGCTTCTGGTGCTGTTAATATCTCTTTGATTAAAATATCAAAATTTAAAAAAAATACGATATATTCAAAAAAGGTCGAAATGTCAGAGGAATGTTCAGAGATTTATAGTAGGGCAGCAACAATGGCTATTTGGTATTACATTACTGTAGTTTATCAAAAGAGCATTTCGCAAGGCATATTATTTATTTATTTTTTCAAAATATTTTAAAAATAATTTCTAAATATTTTATTCGATTGTTAGTGAATCCGCAATATTTTTATAAGTTTAATGAACGCAGTTTCCGTCTATTTAATAAGGAGAATAGCAATATGATAGAGTTCATTCTGCAACATAATTAATATTCATAAAAAAAAAACTAGATTTAAGGGAAAGAACGACTACAGCTATTATAGAACTACTTCACAGCAATGATGAGGTCCAAGATCATCCCAACTTTCTGCAAAACATCACCCATATCAAAATAAGACAAGACTACTGTATCTATTGAGGGCGACATTGGCTTATTGTTAGATCTGCACGTTACTCCGGCTGATGATCTGCACGTTACTCCGGCTGATGACTAATCAATTGAAAATCTATGGGGAAGCACAGATCTTCTCTCCAAACTCATTCCATTTCACTGATGCGTCACCGAATGATGTTCATTCGGCGAATGAGTTTGGAAACGATCTAAACTTCTGGAGTTGAATTGAAGAGTCAGTGATCGTGTAATACGTTTAACCCTATGATCGTGTAATACGTTTAACAGATAAGAGATAATGAGATTATACTAATAAGGAGTAAGACCTACACATTACAAAAAATACGACAGCGCAAGCTATACTGTACGCTTCAGAAGGTGAAGTAGCAACAGTGGCTATCTCGTTGCCAGCATGAGATAGTGATGAAATGATTGGATAAACCCTTGCATTCTTTCTGTTTTCTTCTCTCACATCATTAATTATTCATCATGAACTGTGCAAGGGTTATTTCGATGTCAACTGAAGGCCTCGCTTACGCTACTATTGTCCGTGCCCTCGAAGTCCTCAACAAGTCGGGGAAATACAGGGCGGCACTCATCACCTCTTCTGTGAAGAGGGAACCAGAACTTGTCCTGCATGGGAACATAGACCTGGTTCGAGGAATAGCCTGTAGCAACGTCTTGGAGACGACGGCAATATTCTCTGATCACGCGGTGAGAGTGGCTTCACGTAACAATAAGGGAAATAGAGGAAGAAGGGAACAGGGGAGGAAATGAGAGACCAAATACAGAGGATACTACCCCCTTAATATGACATATCAGACGGTTACTCTACCAATCGTCGACTATGGTCTCGCCCTGGAAGAAGGAGTTGGCGATGACCTCGTGAAGGCTGTGACCGATGGAATGGAGGCGGAATCTCGACCCCGTCGGAATCTGTACCAGAGGGACAAGGCGAATCCCAATAGCATCCCTCCTCAATGGCCACCAAACATCCCATTCGGTTCGCTCAATGCGGGAAGTGAGTCCCTCTGTGAATCGCGATACTATCTGAGATTTGAATAACAAACATTTGGGTAACGGGGATACTATCACTCTCTCTATCAAAGTGTTGTACTCAGATCGGAAGAAGTTTGCCCATGATGTGCTCAAGCACATGCAAGAGTACAAAGACAAGCGGTGGGATAACATCATGAATGGGCAGAATCTAGAGCAGTACGATAGGACACAACAGATACTGGTCAGTCATACTCTGAAGAAAGTACCAATCTCCTAGTAAATGAAAGTCTCAATGAACATAGAGACTGAAGTCCAGCATTGCTTTCTGCCATTCCTGAAATACACATGAGCATACAAATGAGCACAATATTTTATTGTAGGAGGACGATGAAAAGAAGCTGTCAACAAAACAGCGAGAAGCCAGAAACAAGAAGAGAATGGAGGTCAGATAACAAAGAATTCCTTGCAACTACCCATCTCAATCCTTCCTCACCTGTCCATCCCCATCCCCCTTTGTGCTTGCAGCAGGAGAGAGGAGCAGCAGAGGAGGATAACGCAGAATCGGGAGATTAGAGAGTGGTAGAGGATGCCAGTGTAGAGAGGGAGGAGGAAGTAGAACATACAGTGGAACCAGTCAGTCATTAAATCTTCCTACATTGTATCAGTATACAAATGACAGAACTAAGTGACCCCTGAAAATAACTGATCAACAGGTACTCGCATATGCAGCTTCTGATGCAGGGAACGAGACAAGAGCCATTGTTCCTCGAATCAAATCTGTGCCCAGGACTACCGTGTCTGTGGTCTCAATCGATCAAGCCCCTGCCAATGGAGAGCACACGACTTCCACTCAAGGAGGAATGGGAGGAGCGAAAACTGGAATGGTACAATAGCAATTGATAAGAGGGTGTAATTAGAGAAGACCGTTCAAAAGAGATTACACGCAGAATGAGCTATCAGGTTGTAACATAAGTTTTGTCGCGTCCAATCTCTTATGCATTTTAACCTCAGAAATTCTTCGAATTAATTTAATCTCAATTTCGTTATTCATCATCAGTGAGGGCCTTCGTACTCTTTCTTACGCGCTTTACTTCAGTCCTGTCAAGGCAGTTGAGGAGGCACATTAGTCAGACAAAGTTGTACTGAGATAAGGATTAGAAATCATTTTCGCGCATCAGCTCTTCTTGAAAAGGATAAATTATGCCGATTTTGTGTGATTTGCGTAAAGTACTACATATGTGCATAATTTTGAACCACTCACGGATAATGACGAACGAAAATCGTTCTAGAAATGTAGACGAGTTTGTATAATGTGGATGGTAGGTGACGGTCGCGAAAACTTTCGCAAGCCGAATTTTCTTCTCAGTAGATATCCAGATCCAAATAGTGGTGGAATATAGTTCACCCAAAGTGGTCAGTGTGCAGACAAAGTTTGGGGTAGATTGGGTTCTGTTGAGATAAGTGGCTCCATTCAGAACGATGGTATGTAAATTAAACTACTGAAATCGGCACTTTGTTCATATTCCTACCTCGCACACATGTTCAATATCTGATTTGTTGTGTCCATCCGAACCATAAACCCTTCCCTTACTAGTATCTACTTGGGATAAGTTTGGAAATAAATAGCTTTTGAATGACAATCTTTAATTCGAAACACCTAAACTTGCAAATTTTGGTAAAATTGTGCGCGAATTGAATTAATAAAAATTCAAATTTCCCACAAGTGGAGTGTTCTTTCTCTCACTTGTTTAATGATAAATTATACCTCCATGAGTGGTAATTGAACGCACTTATGTTAGTCACTGTTGTTGCAATTCTGAATTCAGAAGAGTTGGTCAAGTTGGCTACGAATCAGCGGCTAACCTTACACTCAGTGAAGTATATCTTTGGTTCCGCTCAACATAGCACCATATCTGGCGTATATTTTGAAAGAGCATTGACGGGGTATATCACCATGCTGTAGAAGTTTGGTTCATTATTCATCTCTGCGAACTAGCACCCGATCAAACGAATTAATAAAATCTGCACCAAATTTAAATCAGTTCATATTAATATTTTTCGCATAGCCAGCGTGCGCAGTTCAGCTCTACCCTATGGTTTGAATGTGCATGAACACCCCAAACATATACTAGGAGGTCAGGCATTGATAATGTTTGAGAAGTATCCTTCATGGAAATATTGTGAACCTCCGAAATGCGACAAAACTTATGTTACAACCTAATACATGAATAATATCAACTTGTGATCATTCAGGATGAGGGAGGAAAGGGATGAGGGAGGAAATCTACGAGACTGGCATTCGCTCCACTCCCATCGAATACGAATCTCGATACTGGTGTAGCCCGTATGACTGCCCCAGTAATGAAACTGGGCAGGCCTGTGATGCCCCCTCCTGCTAAGGTATTAGAGAGGTAGTAATTCACATCCAGAATACAAACATCACAGAAAAGCAAAGAAGAGGAGGAGATTCAGAAGGATACTGTCAATGTGAGGGCACTCGGGGAGACAAAGGCTGAGGTTGAGAATGCCGATAAAGCGATTAAGATCGTTGCCAACATGGTGAAAAATCAACAGAGGAACGATATAATGCTACTCTCTTGCAGAGAGGAGGAGTGAAGAAGAACCTGTATGCAAACAGGACAACGACGGCGATGGCTCTTCTGCGACAGAGTGATGCCATCGGCCCCGCATCAATCCACTACAAGGGCTTTCGAGTGCACCACCAGAGCGTGCTGCGCTCTGTTCTCGCTGTGAAGCAGGCAGAGGAGAGGGGAGACACTATCGAAATAGATATATATTAGGAGCTCTTCTTCTATTGTGTTATGTTGGCATGGTGACTCGATGATAAAGTAGTTCTCAAAACGAAGCATATCGATGATAAATGGCACCAATGATTATATCTGATTAGCCTAAATGGATAGGTGGATGTGGAATCAACGCCAGCCGTACGCTAGCTGCAATCTCTCTATATTGGATTTCTCCCTCTAAGTGAGAGGGAACGATTCTCGTTCAACAGACGTGATTCAAAGCTCATAAAATGCGAGAATCATAAAAATAGATGCTGAAATAGGAAATGTGATGAAATTGAGCACAATCGGCAATAATGGCTATCTAATTCGCCATTGTGGCAGTCTGATTAGCCATAGTTGCTCGTCGAATCGCAACAATGGCTACTTCACTTGGAAGCGATGGAGAGACAGCCATTATGGCTAGATGAGTAGCCATTGTGGCTACTTGAGATCTAGAATTGGCAATAAACAGGAAATCGATCAAACCAGCATTATCATCCATACTTGATTATATTGACCTATATTGATCGATCTAGTCTTTCAGCTCTCTTCACAATGAGTAGGACAACATCTTGCAAGTATAATGTCGGAGGGCTGCGCGAACAGTGCATTGTGGAGAGGAGATCAGCATCTCGCTCTCCATCAAGAAAAATTACGAGGAAAAGGAAGAGGGAGGATCTTCTGGTAGACAATCAACCAATGCTAATGATGTACGTAAAATACCCTCCCCCATATCAGATTAGAGTAATACGATTATAGAGATGAGGAGCCATCACTCGACCCTCAATCAATTTATGAGAGAGATCTGAAGGGAGAGAGCATATATCAGGTGGAACATGAAGGTGAACGTGATTCGGGACATACTGAATTACCCTTGAGCTGAATTACCCTTGATAACTTGGAATAGAAGGGGACAATGAATAACATAATAGTTCAGGGAGGTCCTATTTCCTTCTGAAAGACTGTGACCCAATCACGGGCTGTTTGATTTGATCACTGATAAGAGGAGAATTGGGATCGTCGTGATCAAGCAAGGTCAGATAATTAACCCTATGAAACGTAAAATAAAATCGGAATACGCCAGGAACTCTTGCCCTCACCATATACACTTGCTCATGTGACTCCTCCCTGAGAGACACATACGAAGTGAGTGAGGAGGAAAATCTACACAGACATAGTTGAGAAACAATTTCAATCTCTCGATATCAGGCGATGGGACACCGAGCGTCGATGCACACTCACGAGCTGGTCTCACGGGAATGTGTCCATTCCAAGGCCATCAGAGGGATAATGAGCAACCCATTGAGGATGACTGGTCAGATGAGAAAGAGAGCATGTATTACGAACAGGAAATATGATAGTCTATGATAATCTGGGTGATATTCATTTGCTGTCAGATATCACCGTAGTCGATGAAGGAATCACTCCTATCTGCGAATCTCCACGACTCTACATCATACTCCCGGAATCAGAAGAGCCAGGAGTTGTGCGCGTCACAACCAAGAGGATAACGTGCATCGTATGTCGTAAGGACACCTGCTCTCATGTCAAGTAAGACATGATGATATCATATGCTGAAGCAAATCGAATTGGATAGGGAGATGAAGGGAGATGAGATGGATAAGAGCGAATGCGAGGAGGATGAAGAAGTGGTGCAAATGCCTATAGAATGGGTTGATAAGGAGTACGGATACTGCTCTCACCAAGAGCCCCTAGAACACAAAGACAGAGGTACGCAGTGCGTACTACGCGCGACTAGGACGATAGCAAACTCCTCCCCCTCCTCCACTCGCATACAATATACAAATGTTAAGATCTGATAGCATCCATCCGAAATAGCCATTGATCCTATAAACTATAACAAAGGGGGTTGTTACAGAAAGCACATGGGTAGATGCGAAAGGAGTGCAGTCGAGGAGAGTGATCACATTCCTCAGTAACTCGTGCTGCCGATATTTCAAAACGGGCACCATAGGTTATGCACTTTCTGAAGCAATGATCCTGGATATAAATCTACTGAGATACTATGAGAGTTCCCTTGCTAAGAATGCCACGACTCTATCAGGTACACAATGATTACTGTAGACTCCTGAATCTGTTCTCAGGATATTGGAAGAAAATTCCTGCATGCGAGAGTCCAAGAAACAACCCACTTATAACATTTCTATTCAGGCTGGCATAAGAAGCGAAGCGCGACGGGTACTCGATCGACTTCTGGCTGGATCATTCGAATGGAAAGATGAAGAAACAGACCTCCTTCGATATCTTCCCACTCGCCCCTTCTTAATGCTAATACACTCCCACCCGTAGTGATTAGAGTACTTCATTACATTGTTTCTCAATCGGATTGTCTCCTCACTTGCCCCCCTCACATAGAAAGGTACTACGGACTACCTCAAGATACCCATCTTGAATTCTTCCCCCTCTGGCCCCTGCAGAGAGGACTCACTTCCTACACGAAGGATAAGAATCAAGAAAAGCAGCTAGAATGTTCGGAAAAAATAATTGGTGCGTAGTTTCAAAAGATCTGGAAATGAAGCTCATGGAAGCAATGTGATATGAATAGAAATTCACAGACACCCTCAAACACAATTGCAGGTGAGAGCCGAAAGTTGTCTCCGGGTCTTCTTCTGGTCACCTGTACCCATCGTAGACCCTATGGGTTTTGCATAATGAAGACCCCTGAGAGTTCAAGAGACATATTCCAAGTACTCTTGACTCGATTAGGCGATAAACCCCCATCTATTGTACTGTACGACAACGCTTGTATGCTTGCTTCATACACTCTCGCGAGGGAGCCTACCAGATTTGCTGATGTGAGATTCCTCATTGACCGCTTCCACCACTACAATCACAAGGCGTGTTCGAAAGCCCACAGAATTCGCTCTTACCAGAGTGATCCTATCCTAAGTGGCTACAACACTCAAGCGTGCGAACAAACGAATGCCCTTCTTCGGCATCTAGGAAATTCTCTGCCTTTCATGAGCCTGGCTAGATACACTAAGACTCTCATATTGTTCCTATCTAGAAAAAAAAAATTTATTGCATATTTGAGGTTTCTGTAATACGTTCACGATAGATGATCTCTTATTTAAACGCTCTCACCGATATTTTAATACATTCTCGCTGGATACAGAAATAAATATGATACAATTTGGGGAAGATATGGGATACCTTAAGGAACAGGCCTCTCCATACTCTCACATCAAGCACTATCACTCACATGAGTAGAGGAACCTAATAAATAATAAGGAGAACTGAATATGAATGAATTATATAATATAATAAACGCGATCACTGTAGAAATAATAACGGTAAATAGGCGCCACGATCGATTTAAAGCGAAATAGCAACAATGGCTAAACGAAATAGCAATAATGGCTAAAGGAGAAACAGCAACTATGGCTATTCGAAATAGCCACTGTTGCTGTCCTACTATTTTCAAAGAACATTAGTGAAATGTCATTAAATGTGAATTATGGTGTAAGAATTACTGTAGCCGTCTTTCCCTAACTTTGTTGTTTTCACTAAAATGAAATGAATTCAATGTATACTGTGGCCTAAGAACTCAGCGCAGGCCATTTAGAAGAGATAATGCAATCCACGACAAGAAATAGTCAAATTAGGGAAAAGCGGCTACAGTAATTCTTACACCATAATTCACATTTAATGACATTTCAACCTTTTCGAATATATCGTTTTTTTTAATCGTTTGCACGGCTTCGACATGCGCCGTCGTTGCTCCCGTGAGTACTCCAAGGACATCGGATTCAAGAAACTCAACTAGGTTCGAGAATCTCCATTGTTTGTTCAAATCAAATGTTTTACTTTAGTGCATAACATAACTTAAATTTCTCAAATTGCAGTACCGTATCAACGGTGGGATTCGCCAGCACCTGGTCCTCGCGCCCCCACAACTACGGACTCGGATCGCGCACTAGCCACGTCTGCTCCAACTACCACGGTCTGATCCGCAAGCACGACCTCGACATGTGCCGTCGTTGCTTCCGTGAGTACTCCAAGGATATCGGATTCAAGAAGCTCAACTAGGTTTGAGAATCTCCATTGTTTGTTCAAATCAAATGCTTTACTTTAGTGCATAAAATAACTTTAATTTCCCAAATTGCAGTACCGTATCACCGATGGGATAAGCCAACATCTGGTCCTCGCGCACCCACAACTACGGACTCGGATCGCGCACTAGCCACGTCTGCTCCAACTACCACGGTCTGATCCGCAAGCACGACCTCGACATGTGCCGTCTTTGCTTCCGTGAGTACTTACAGTATCTCTTATAAAAATAATCGTCCAAAACTTTTCATCCAAAAAAAAAGTTCTGTAATTTTTGAACAAGACATCCACTCGGACTGAAATTTTCACTTAAAATTAATCGCGGAAACAGGGCAACCTATTTTCACCTCTTCAAGATTTCTCGCCGCTTTAGTGAGGCAATTACTGCGATTATCACAATACACTTTTTTGAAATGGAATATTCCCATTGATATTTTTTCCGGCTAGCTGGGCTTTCAGTGGGTTGAGGGGCGTCATATCAATCCAAAAAATAATTCTGAAGTTGCTGCTATAGCTGCGAACTCATAATTTCGGTTCTAGGCAAGCTAGAAACTAGTGCAAATAGAGAAATGATCATAGGTGTGCCCCCCTCAATGTATAGGTCATGGTCAAAAATCGATCGGTAGGTCAAGGCTAAGTACCATAACCAATCGATAGTACAGTACACCCTGATACCGTATATGGATACCGTAACCCGCGAATATCGCAAACTAACTTTATTTTTAAAAAGTCCTGGCATCATGCCCAATCGATTGTACAGTACCCAAGTCACTACCGTAACCCAGTTCCTTGGGTCAAACACTTTTTTTAAATTGTCAAACATTTTTCTAAAAATCCGGTAGATACCGGTAGGTAAATCCGGTAGGTAGAGAGATACGGTAGGATAATTAAAAATAATTTTATTATCGATTTTATAATTTTAGAAAAATGTTTGACCCAAGGAACTGGATCTGACCCATGTAACTGAGTTACGGTACTGACTTGGGTACTTTACAATCGATTGGGCACGGTGCCAGGACTTTTTAAAAATAAAGTTAATTTGCGATATTCGAAGGGTTGCACGGCATGATTTTTCCCGACGACGTTTTAAAATGTCCCCGGGATCGGAAAATATTGACGACTATTTTCCGGATGGTCAGTACAACTGATTCCCTGAGTACTGTAGTGTTTTGAGTGAAATTGCCTGATTTCGGTATGTCGTTCAAATTGATTTGTTAGCTATACGGTTTTCGAACACTTTAATCGTGATTTTAATCATAATCTTTTAATTTTAATCGTGAGGAACGTGTGTTATATTAAACTATTTAAAAAATGGTTTATTGCAAACGAAGGAGTGAGTCTTTAATTGTTTTGATAATCCAACATCAAGTGATTGCTAAATTTATACTCTTTAAAAGAATGGAAAATGATAAAAAGGAAACGTGTTTTTACTGGTTTTATCGAGGGACCAATGGAAGACTCCGCTCAAAAATGTTCCCCGCGGGAACATCCCCTTTTAACAGTGTCGGGGAAAAATCATGCCGTGGGGTTACGGTATCCATATACGGTATGAGGGTGTACTGTACTATCAATTGGTTATGGTACTTAGTCTTGACGTATTGATCGATTTTCGACCATGACCTATACGTTGGGGGGGGGGGATCATGTTGGGTACCCCCCCCCCCCCTCCGCCTCGATCCCTGCATGGAAATGATCCTTATTATGACCCTAGATGATCCTGAAAGTTTGGTATTGATCGCTCATCATTTGCCCTCAAGGCACAAATAGTCACTCTTTCGGATGGCCGAACTTTGGCAGCTTTCCGTTTCAAGAACGAATTGGAATAAAATGTAGTTCCTGCACAGTAAAGTAAAAAAAAAACCATCAAAGAAATTATTCCCAATTTATCGTAGTATTAGCTTCACTTTCCGGGCGGTAGTGATTGATTTACGGACGCGCTCCTCCCGTCGCGCACGTCATTTCCCTACATGTCACAGCGTGTCAGAGGGAGGACGAAAGTTGTTTTGCGTAGCAGATCGTTTATCGAATCGAACTCGCCCTCCCACTGTGGCTCATTTTCACCTCTAGAGCATAGTTGTGCCGGAACCGCTCACGGGGGAGGCCTTCCGGGAAGGCCTCCCCCTACCATGTATCGATAGTAGGTCATGGGTAGGCCCAGACTAAGTACCATAACCAATCGATAGTACAGTACACCCAGATACCGTATATGGATACCTTAACCCGCAAACTAACTATATTTTTAAAAAGTCCAGGCACCTTGTCCAATCGGTTATACAGTACCCAAGTCACTACCGTAACCCAGTTCCATGGGTCAGATCCAGTTCCTTGGGTCAAACATTTTTCTAAAATTTTAAAATCGATCTCCGTATCTCTCGTTACTGTAGAATAATTTTATAATCGACTATAAAAAAAATTTTTATAAAAATGTTTGACCGAAGAAACTAGATCTGGCAAATGGAACTGGATTACGGTAGTAACTTGGGTACTGTACAATCGTTTGGCACGGTGCCAGGACTTTTTAAGAATAAAAGTTAGTTTGCGATAATCGTGGGTTACGGTATCCATATACAGTGTCATGGTGTACTGTACTCTCGATTGTTTATGGTACTTAGTAGGGTTGACGAAACGGACACGAACAACGAACAGTTCGTATCGATAAACCAATTTCAATTTATTGCGCAATCTCTGGGATTCAAATTACTTTCATTGCGCAATGAGACTCGAACAAAGGAGTGTTCGAATCGAGTTCGAATCAATTTCATTGTTCGAATCGATGAGCAATAAATCGAATGAGGAGTTATTTTAATTATGTTTCAAAGGGGGGGGATATAGTATCGCGGTCCGTTAAATCTATATTCTTTTAGATTCAGATATGTTTCAATATCATTGAACGAATTTACGTGAAAGAGACCCCAATTTGCATTCATTGCGGAACGAGAGTCGATCGAGGGTGATTTCGAATCACTGTTCGTATCATTCCGCACGTAGTTTGCGCAATCAGAGTCATTCTACGTGAATTTCGAATAGCCGTTCGCTGTTCGTTTTGTCAACCCTAGTGATAATCGCAATGTGATTGCGTCACAATGGAAGAGCGATAAATGTTGGTGGAGTGAAAATAGACTTGCTGATTCCACAATGAATTTTCCATATAAATATTTCAGCCTGAGTGGATATTTGGTTCGAAAAAATAATATGAAATGCGTAATACTTTGTCTCAAAGTAGTTTTAATTGCCCTCACTTCAGCACCGTGTCAATGATGGGATTCGCCAACATGTGGTTCTCGTACCCACGCTACTACGGACTCTGATGGCCCGCTTGCCGCGTCTGCTCCAACCACCACGGTCTGATCTGCAAGTACGACCTCGACATGTGCTGTCGCCGCTTTCGTAAGTACTTATAAATATCGACTGGGATCAATATTTTAGTCGCTGTCTGAAGATTCTTTGAACTTAAGAATGTAACAAAAAGACCGGGGGTGGCACAATTTTTAATCTTGAGAAAAAAAATATTTTAGATTTAAGAGATGTCAAAACGAAAGACAGTTTTCAAATTTATTGAAATTTGGCTGAGCAATGTAAAAAATATTTTTTGATGGCCGGCTGTGATCAACATCTCACTGCTCGTCTGAAACTCAAAAGTTAATCCTGAATTAGGATATTCGGTCCTCTGTTACATGCAGATTCTGATTATGCGCTGAAAATTTGGAATTTCATGGACATTACATGCTTTTCGACTGATTTGCATTAGCGCAATGGGTTCGATCCCCGCCGGTGCATATCTTTTGCAAAAGGTTTTGTTTGCTTTCAATAATTGCGGCGGTAGGGGCAATACGTCGGCGATAAAATTCTAAAACTTTTTTACTACGGGGACTTTTTCGATCAGATGCGATCTACGGCCGGAAATCGATATTTTCTTTTTTATTTCCTACATGAACAATGATTGAAAGCAACCAAAACATTTTGCAAAAGATATGCACCGGCGGGGAACGAACCCTGGTCGGCGACACGAAATTCCAAAATCTCGTGCAACAGAAATCTGCATGCAACAGCACCGAATATCCTAAATTCAGGGTTAACTTTTGAGTTTCAGACCAAGTGTAGTCCGCTCTTGGTAACCATAACTAAAGTATGGTTGCTGGGAGATCATTTTGAAAAAAACTGTGCTACCCCCTCTCGTTCTAAAGGATAACGCGTTTTAATTATCCTTGGTCTCAGAGTAGGTTTTTTGGGGAATAATGTTGATTATGGTGGGCAATGGAGAGAAGATCCAGCAGATTATTATGGGGGATTGACTAGATTTGAGGGAAAAGTGTATGAAAAAATGTGTAGGGAAAGTCACGTAGCAAACAGGTTGAAGATACGACTTAGACTAGGAGATGGAATTTGACTATTATTGTAATTCCTATTCAACAATGTTTAACTGTAGTAAGTTAAATTTCAATAGAAAAGTAATTGCTGGCAAAATATAATCGTCATCATCCGGGTAGAATGATGATAATCAATCCCTTTTCAGTCGTTCCTCTCCGCTCGTCCTCTCTTCCCCTCTCGCATATTGGCTTCTTCTCCCATCCTTCGCATCGCATTCGTCTCCTTCGTCTTCTTCCGCGGGCAGCACTTCTCTCCCGCCTTTTCTGTTTTTGTTGTTGTTGTTTTTGTTTTCCTGTTTTTCTTCCCCTCGCTCGAGTATATCAATCACTCGTGTGGGGGCACTTGTGGGGACACTTCATGGAGGTACAGTAACTATACAGCATGAGGGGTTCTTAGGTGGGCGCTACTTCTCAAATCGGTCATGGAAATCATAGCTGTGCAGCACTAGCGGTTGCATGTCAGTGGGGCGGAAGCATGAATAGTGGGTCATGTCGTCGCCGAAGTGGTTGATAAGTTGTCGTTTGAGCAATTGTCACCCCATCTCCCTGCTCATTATGACTTATGGGCGGGATGAGGGCGATATGGATCAACTTTTTGCCCTGCCTAACCGTTGGAGTGATGTCGATGAGGTTGCTATTGCCGCGTATTTCCCTTCCACCCTCTTGATGGTTTTTGTCCCATAATTCCTTGTCAAGTGTTTCACGGATTTGCGCGGGGTATCTATAATCACGCGTGTCGGTATGGTGAGATCGTTCCAAAATACCGTACCCTTGTTAGGGCTTTTCTTACCCCTTTGTGACGGCGTTCTCACGGTATGCTACCCGCGATTTCGAGTCATGGAGAAGCATGCCTTGCATGGAGATGCGAGGGAGAAGATAGGACAGCGCATATAACTGATTTTGAAATTGTCCTGTCAGTGATACCCGTGCTTTTGGTGGAGAATTAGAAGGTATAGTGGTGACAGTGTATCACATATCAAACATGCGTCACAATCTTTGAGGTTGATTCTTGATTGTCTTGTCCAAGTGCGTGCACACCCCGGCTAAGACGATTTCCACCGTACCCCTCGTCATTAATCAGGAAAGTTTCAGTATACTATTCTACGGTATCCCCAAAATTACCCTGACCGGTTTGCGATCCTCCAAGGGAGCAGTCGCCTTGCCGAGATTCGTAACGTCGACTCGTCAGGCGCTTCTTGAAAGTATGAATGTTCACTGCAGAAAAAGAGTAGAGTAATTGAAGGATACGGTAGGGGATGAAGATCTACAGTATCTCTTCAGGGGGATCACCTCAAACATTTCAGAGTATCATAGAAAGCCAGCATGGCAGGCATGATCTGGAGGCAACGAATTTTAGCATACCCCCACCCTACAGTATCCACGCCGTTACTCCAATACAGTCCACTACCGTATCTCGAATTCAGTGCATTTCCCTACTTCCACTACAGTGCATTACAGTGCCTCTGCATCGAACAGATATCCTTGGGCGACCAGGAGAAATGACGAGGAAATAATAACTTCAGAAATAGAACAGATTTTTGAGATTTTTTCACCCCTTTTTTGTAGGAAATCTTCGCCTACAAATCTCCTCCGTGATTCCGTAGCCGACGACTTTCCGACAAATCTGTGCCCTGTATTTGTAGCAATGATAAAGCTTAAAATATGTGCCACGTTTTTATCGGAACATGAAATCTACAAATAAGCGGTCTAATATTGTAGCAAAACAAAGCCTATAAAAAAGCACAACGAATTATCAGGAAATATTTTCCTATGAAAAAGGACCACCATTTTGTAGGCTACAAATTTATGGTACTTTTTCATAGGAAAGTAAATGCTACAAAATAGTGATGCTATTTTCAAGGAAATGTTAAGCTACAAAAATCCATCCCGATTTTTAAGGAATTTTTTTCCTACAAATCTGGATGCAGATTTTTAGGAAAAAAATAGCTACAAAAGTCGGATCCTACTTTTGTAGCTAAATCTAGCTACAAAATTGGGGTCAATGAAAAGGTCGATTTTTAAATTAATTTTCAAAATTAATAAAAAGTTACAAATTTGGTTTTAGGTTAAAGGGTAGGCCTTGGGGGTCATTCTAGGTAGAAAAATAGGTTAGTTAGTACATACAATGGAAATAACCAATGAACGAAACAACAATGTTTAACGGCTTTTCCACTATACTTTACGTCTCTACGAAAATTCAAAATATTATAACTGCGTGATCTATGATGAGATCAATAGGAAAACACAAGATCACAATAAAGTCTGGAAACTTCCCTTCTCCACTTCCTCGCAGCAGGAGTTTGATGTGATGCCTCGTGAGATGCAGCTGGCTGAAAAAAACGTGATGTGACTCAGCGATTTTCAATTTCAATTTTTGAATATACTCTTGCAATAATATCTTTCAAATAAAACCAAATCACAAACCCCATGGCGGAAACCCCTCCCCCACTGACTGTTTCCCTGGGCAATGAGAATAGAGCAACAATAGCGTGACACCCCGTTCTCCTACCCGATGTGATAAAATCACGACGGGGGGAGCATTTAGATAGGTTCCAAATAAAATCGAGTGATAAAAAGCACGTGCTGGTGCTCCGGACACCCTACGGCTGCTATGGAGTGAGTGGTAAGCAAATCTGAGAGCATGACGATCACCCCGTTTTCCTGCCTCGGCGCAGTAGTGGGGACATGCAGGCTCGATAGGAGAAGTACCCCAGATCGGCCCAAAATCATCGTAAGATAAATGTACGTGTTTAGAAGTCTTCAGAAAGGCAGAGTGAGAAGATAAAACTCTAGTTCCAGGCGGGACAGGTCTCACTGGCAGCACCCCGTTTTTAGTTGATAACATCACGAGATGGGAGCATTTCTATAGGTTCCAAATAAAATCGAGCGATAAAAAGCACGTGCTGGTGCTCCGGACACCCTACGGCTGCTATGGAGTGAGTGGTAAGCAAATCTGAGAGCATGACAATCACCCTGTTTTCCTGCTTGGACAGCCTCGGCGCATTTCTGGGAACATGCATGCTCGGTAGGAGAAGTTCCCAGATTTATCCAAAATCATCATATGATAACTTTACGTGACTAGAAGGCATCAGAAAGACAGAGGGAGATGATACAACTCTAGTTCCATGCTTGAAAGGTCTCCCTGGGAGTATCCCGTTTTTAGTTGATAAAACCACGCGATGGATGGATTTAGACAGGTTCCCAATAAAATCTAGCGATACACGCGCGAGCTGGTACTAAGGGCAGCATGGAGCAGCTATTGTGTAATTGGGGAGCGGATAAGAGAGCATGATGGCAACCCTCATTGACAGGGTAGCACTAGTTATTGTCATGAGCATTTTCTGCTTATCGACATCTACTTCACCAAATTTTACCCCTCCAAATAATCATATTATTTGGAATGGTTAATTTGCTCACCTCATTCCATCCGTTCTCTCCTGCTTCCTTGCTTCCTTCCCTGCTCGCAGTCGCCAGCTCGCCGGCTGGGGGTCTCGGCCCACTGAATTCGCATATGATTTAGTAAGCCTATTGAGTTATACAAATCTACATCAATTGCTGTTCTCTAATAGCGTCCTAACTTGATCATTCAAGTTAATGACCCCTGGTTTAAGACCATCGATTAGCATCCAAACCTACCGTAATCCACAAACATTCCATTAAATAATCTAATGTATCTACTCCATTTATATACATATAAGAGCGGAAATTAATCAGAGACGCACTACGATAGTATGATGCGCTTGTAGTTGCTATGCAAGATGTGCATTGCAACACTCTCGTGATTTTATAAACTTCAGAAAGGCAGAGTGAGAAGATAAAACTCTAGTTCCAGGCGGGACAGGTCTCACTGGCAGCACCCCGTTTTTAGGTGATAACATCACGAGAGGGGAGCATTTCTATAGGTTCCAAATACAATCGAGCGATAAAAATCACATGCTGGTGCTCCGGACACCCTACGGCTGCTATGGAGTGAGTGGTAAGCAAATATGAGAGCATGACAATCACCCTGTTTTCCTGCTTGGACAGCCTCGGCGCATTTCTGGGGACATGCATGCTCGATAGGAGAAGTTCCCAGATTTATCCAAAGTTATCATATGATAACTTTACGTGACTAGAAGGCATCAGAAAGACAGAGGGAGATGAGACAACTCTAGTTCCATGCTTGAAAGGTCCCCCTGGGAGAATCCCGTTTTTAGTTGATAAAACCACGCGATGGATGGATTTAGACAGGTTTCCAATAAAATCTAGCGATAAAAGCGCTAGTTGGTACTAAGGGCATCATGGAGCAGTTATTGTGTAATTGGGGAGCGGATCTGAGAGTGTGATGGCAACCCTCATTCCCAGCGTAGCCCGAGTTATTGTCATGAGCATTTTCTGCCTATCGACATCTACTTCACCAAATTTCTCCCCTCCAACAATCATATTATTTGGAATGGTTAATTTCCTCACCTCATTCAATGCTTCCCTTCTTCCCTGCTTCCTTTCCTGCTCTCCAGCTTCCCTTCTTCCCTGCTTCCTACCCTGCTCGCAGTCGCCAGCTCGCCGGCTGGGGGTCTCGGCCCACCTAATTAACATTTGATTACGTAATCCTATTGGGTTATATATGCTAGTACTTATGCGTCGGTTGGGTGAATATAAATACTAATTTGCATTCAATAGGGGCGTCTAATTGTTGGGCAGAAAGCGTGCAGCGGTCTTTTCTCGTGCGCTGCGACCTGGCAAGAAGTTTACGTCACCCTTTACGCAAACAGTTGAAAGAATATGATGACAAATGCATACCTCGATCGACTTGATTAAAATGCCGTCTAATTGTTGAGTATAGAACGTGGCGGACGTCTCGAATGCATTGCGACCTGGCAAGAAATTTATGTCACCCTTTACGCAAACTGTTGAAAGAATATGATGACAAATGCATACCTCGATCGACTTGATTAAAATGCCGTCTAATGGTTGGGCAGAAAGCGTGCAGCGGTCTTTTCTCGTGCGCTGCGACCTGGCAAGAAGTTTACGTCACCCTTTACGCAAACAGTTGAAAGAATATGATGACAAATGCATACCTCGTTCGATTTGATTAAATTGCTGTCTAATTGTTGAGCATAGAACGTGGCGGGCGTCTCGAATGCATTGCGACCTGGCAAGAAGTTTACGTCACCCTTTACGCAAACAGTTGAAAGAATATGATGACAAATGCATACCTCGATCGATTTGATTAAAATGCCGTCTAATTCTCGAGCCGAACATTTGAAGCGGGCTTGTCGCGTGCGCTGTGATGCATAATCAGAAAGGAATAATCAAAAAGGAAGCATTAAAATAGAAGAAACAATAACAGCAGCACTCGCGTTTGAACAAAAAGCCCAGAGCCGTAAAATCATCCGGTAAAAAGAACAAAAATAGTAGCAGCCCCCCCTCCATACTTCGAAAGCATGCACTGAGGGCTGCCACGCAGCAAACTTGGAGTTTTGCCAAAATCTTTGTTTTTGTTTACGAATGTGATTCCCGATCGATTTTGATGTTTTCGCCGTGTTTTGGCCATGTAAACAGTTAATACAAGTGTTAGCCTTGCATTAGAATCTTCTCGAGCTATGATACTGCCGCATCCTCGTAAAGATCTCGGCATAAATCGACGCGTTATATAAACCACCTTCTTACTTCTCACAGCACACGCGACAAGCCCGCTTCACGCTTTCTCCCCAACCATTAGACGGCATTTTAATCAAGTCGATCGAGGTATGCATTTGTCATCATATTCTTTCAACTGTTTGCGCAAAGGGTGACATAAACTTCTTGCCAGGTCGCAATGCATTCGAGACGCCCGCCACGTTCTATACTCAACAATTAGACGGCATTTTAATCAAATCGATCGAGGTATGCATTTGCCATCATATTCTTTCAACTGTTTGCGTAAAGGGTGACGTAAACTTCTTGCCAGGTCGCAGCGCACGAGAAAAGACCGCTGCACGCTTTCTGCCCAACCATTAGACGGCATTTTAATCAAGTCGATCGAGGTATGCATTTGTCATCATATTCTTTCAACATTTTGCGTAAAAAGTTACATATACTTCTTGCCAGGTTGCAATGCATTCGAGACGCCCGCCACGTTCTATGCTCAACAATTAGACGGCATTTTAATCAAATCGATCGAGGTATGCATTTGTCATCATATTCTTTCAACTGTTTGCGTAAAGGGTGACGTAAACTTCTTGCCAGGTCGCAGCGCACGAGAAAAGACCGCTGCACGCTTTCTGCCCAACCATTAGACGGCATTTTAATCAGATCGATCGAGGTATGCATTTGTCATCATATTCTTTCAACTGTTTGCGTAAAGGGTGACGTTAAACTTCTTGCCAGGTCGCAGCGCACGAGAAAATACCGCTGCACGCTTTCTGCCCAACCATTAGACGGCATTTTAATCAAGTCGATCGAGGTATGCATTTGTCATCATATTTTTTCAACATTTTGCGTAAAAAGTTACATATACTTCTTGCCAGGTTGCAATGCATTCGAGACGCCCGCCACGTTCTATGCTCAACAATTAGACGGCATTTTAATCAAATCGATCGAGGTATGCATTTGTCATCATATTCTTTCAACTGTTTGCGTAAAGGGTGACGTAAACTTCTTGCCAGGTCGCAATGTATTCGAGACGCCCGCCACGTTCTATGCTCAACAATTAGACGGCAATTTCATCAAGTCGATCGAGGTATGCATTTGTCATCATATTCTTTTAACTGTTTGCGTAAAGGGTGACGTAAACTTCTTGCCAGGTCGCAGCGCACGAGAAAAGACCGCTGCACGCTTTCTGCCCAACCATTAGACGGCATTTTAATCAGATCGATCGAGGTATGCATTTGTCATCATATTCTTTCAACTGTTTGCGTAAAGGGTGACGTTAAACTTCTTGCCAGGTCGCAGCGCACGAGAAAATACCGCTGCACGCTTTCTGCCCAACCATTAGACGGCATTTTAATCAAGTCGATCGAGGTATGCATTTGTCATCATATTCTTTCAACATTTTGCGTAAAAAGTTACATATACTTCTTGCCAGGTCGCAATGCATTCGAGACGCCCGCCACGTTCTATGCTCAACAATTAGACGGCATTTCAATCAAATCGATCGAGGTATTCATTTGGCACGATAATATTTTAAATATATTCTCTATTATCTTACAATTAGACGCGCCTATTGAATGCGAATTCGTATTTATATTCACCCAACCATCGCATAAGTACTAGCATATATCAGCAATTATAACCCAATAGGCTTACGTAATCATATGTTAATTCAGTGGGCCGAGACCCCCAGCCGGCGAGCTGGCGACTGCGAGCAGGGAAGAAGGGAAGCTGGAGAGCAGGGAAGAAGGAAAGCATTGAATGAGGTGAGGAAATTAACCATTCCAAATAATATGATTGTTGGAGGGGAGAAATTTGGTGAAGTAGATGTCGATAGGCAGAAAATGCTCATGACAATAACTCGGGCTACGCTGGGAATGAGGGTTGCCATCACACTCTCAGATCCGCTCCCCAATTACACAATAGCTGCTCCATGCTGCCCTTAGTACCAGCTCGCGCTTTTATCGCTAGATTTTATTGGAAACCTGTCTAAATCCATCCATCGCGTGGTTTTATCAACTAAAAACGGGATACTCCCAGGGAGACCTGTCCCACCTGGAACTAGAGTTTTATCTTCTACAGTATCCCCACCCACCCATCATGACCTACCAGCGTGGCTGCAGTAGGCAGTCTCTCTGCCAGATTGCCGAGTGAGACGGTGTGATTGAGAGGGTTCCCTCCATCGCGTCCTGAGAGGAAGAAGGATTACGGTAGGAGTGTCACGGAATAATAAATATACTTTTAATGGTTGCAAGCAACACAGCAACCCTTGTCTTCCCAAATGGTTAATCGTGGGAAAACGTCGTCCACACAAATACAAAGGTTGTAACTCGAGCAGATTATTTTACCCTAATCGGTTCGGTTAGTACATCAAACTTTTACATGATCCTACGTAAACCAATAATCAATAATCTACCGTACCTCTCGTCTCGTTCCCTGCCTGTGGTCGTCCCTGAATCAGGGACCCTGATCGAGGCGGGCATCGGCGTCGTCGTCGAGAGGCATCTGGAGATAGAGCAAAGATCAGAATACATGACGTCATCGATGAGAGATCAAAGAAAGATTCAATTTTGATTTGATGATGTGAACAAAGCATGGTTTCAAGTGATTGTAATTATTGAACGAAAGATGCAAGCAAAAGCATCTATGCACTATTTTTTGAAATGTTTGAACCACAAATTTTACCAAAAAAACCCAGCTGCATGTCCAAGTTATTGGGGAACAATTCCCAGAACACTCTAAACACTGTCATTTTCTCACGTCATCTTAGAATGTGTTGGAAAAGAAATCATGAAAAGGAAAAAAAGGCTCAGTAGAAATATTCCACTATTCTTTAAAATTATTTAGCAATGAATATGAATTTAAATCTGTATTTCTGAATAACAATGACCTACCTCATCATGGACGTCATCGTCGTCATTTCAGATGGCGTAATCGTCGAGGATGAGGAGGGAATCGCGGAGAGAGACGGACGAGACTGCGACCGAGCGAGGGAAGGAGCGACATCCTGGATCTGCAATTCTCGAGCATTAGAATCATGCAATGACTCCGATAAACAATTGGAAAATTGTATATTTTAAATATTTTTAGTTTATAGAGAGCGAGGCATTCACAAAAAAGCGATTCATTTCCAACAAGTGACACTATACAACCTGGTTGGAACGTCCGAAAATGGGCATTTTTACTAATTTTTTCACTGATCCGTGCTCCAAAACAGTATGCTTTGAAATGCCTTCTCATGATGATAACAAGTAAATAAGTAATAATCTACCGTACCTGAGACCTGGGCTACGGTCGTCGTCTCCACTCGCGCGTTCTTGAATCCCTCCAGACGACAGGAAGTGTACGCGACCACGGCGTACTGCAATAAATACATCATGCATATACTAATTAAGTGTGATGCCTAATTAATTAATTAATTAATTAATTAATTAACAGCAACACATGCGGGCAGAATAGTTTGGACAGAACAACTGGTTGACGAGCTATTTCGATTCAGCCGTTCTGGAACTATTGCAAAAGCCAAAACTGTGAACCAATGTGGAAATGAGGGCAAAGTGATTCCCAGAAAATAACGAAATGTGGTCACATCACTTCATCACTAACCGTAGTGAGGTCGGCGATGATGGCGCGCTTGGGCTTGGGCTCCCCGATGCCCTGGAGATCCTTCTCGTTCTTGGACGACGCCTGTTTCGACGCCGCTCGCTTAATTAGTGTCAATTAGAAGGCTAAAGTATTAATTAGCATGTTTAAGTTATAATTATCAGGTTTAGTATTAATTAGAAGAACGATACAAATGTACAAGCTGATGCCGTCATGGCACAACTGTAAAAGCGCAAAACGGCGTTTCGTTGGGAATGACGTGGGTATAACTAGTTTCAAAGTTTTTAGGTGGTACTCTCGGTACCCGAACAGTGCCCATTCCCAGTATGGTTGGCAATACGAGGGGAGGTTACGAGCTATTTCGCAATTCGAGAAGGGGAGGCGTAACGAGCTCGTAACCTCCTCTCGTATTGCCTACCCTGATTCCCAGTGCGCGTACCTTGGCGGGCGGATCCACGTTGGGCTTTGCGGCTCCAGGAGCCTTCTGAGCCTCGGGCAGATTTGTGTTGCGCTTGCGGAGCATCATGGCTCTTCGAGTTATCGGCTCTGCAATGTAATTATTGAAAAGAATAAGAAGTACGATATCAAAGGGAAAAAATGGGGAATGCAACGACAGAAATACAAACATTAATAACACTCGACAGAAGGAACAAGCAGTCAAATTTCGGGCTTCTAAAACGATTGTGAAAAAAGGGCCGAGACACACGAACTCCTTCCCATCCCCATGAAACTACGCGCTTGAACGAGACGCGGGGGAGGAGGAGAGCCGCGGTGAAACGCGCCTGCTCAACTGTGGAGACTGAGACGATTTCAGCATTTTGAAGGACAGAAAAGGGAAGTTATTTAATTTTTTGACTCCCAGATCGGCTAAAAACTTGGGCTGAGAACTGGGCGCCTATAGCAGTGCCTCATCGAGAGTACGTAGACAATAAACGAGCAAAAACATGCAAGGAAAATAAGAGCGCGAGCACAAGCCGGAATCAAAATCCAGATCGAGGATTCTCGGTGGAACTAGGGGAAATAAAAGTTAAAAAGCTCAACAAATTGGTGACGACCAGGCATGCAATCAAACTAGAAGCAAAATAGCATTAAATTTATCGAAGGAAAACAAGAAAACTGCAACTAACCTAGGAACCGCGGAGGGGTGTTAAAAAATTAGTTCTATATCATTTCCGCAATTCTTATCTTATGAAATCGAGGGTGCTGAATCGATTATGAACAACAATAGTTATTGAAAAAAATAATAGCATTAATAAATATACCTTTAAAAAATACACATTTTACCAGAAATCGACCGTAATTTTTTGGTATTATTGGGGCGAATTTGTTACTTCTGAGACAAGGTTATTTTCAAAAATAAATTGATGCATTGTATGATTTTTTAAATTTTAAATTTTAACTGATACTTCTGACAACATATGCGAAGAGTGTGCTCAAGGCCAATTAATCGCACTCTAAAGCTGTACAACCCGAGAATCGAGCTTTTGCTCATTTCGAACTTCGACTGCTATAAACAAGTCAGCGAACGACGGATCGTCATTTTCAGTACCTGTTTAGGGCAGAGGGGAGGTGGCTGCATGTGATTAAATGTTCAAATCAAATAGTGCACTCAGAAAAATGGAAAAATAAAGATTAACTGAGAAAAATGACTACTGTGTCTCAGAAAGAGTCATACACCATGCTTGCGAACGAAAACCGAGCATCACTAGCGCCTCTATAGTGTGCAGGGATGGTTAGAGCAATCATCTGAATAGAGCACTAAAATAGTGCACTCCGATTTAAAGAGAAAAATATAAATCATTAGAAAAATGCGAAGCGCAATTTCCTTCCAACGTAATTGTATATGTTTTATACCCGCTAAATTACTTAATTCGGTTATTATTTTGTATCATCAGATGATGCTCTATCGATTGTATGCAAAAAGTAATTAATTCAAATAAATTAAACCTGAGAAAATAAATAAATAAAATGGTGGTGTCATGGTGTGTGAGTTTTCCCAATCCCTAAACTAACCGGCGAGGTAATTAGGAAAAAATGAGGAATTTCGGTGTGAAATGCCGTATTTTTTCTGCGTTTACCCGCCAGCTTTCTCTTTTGCAGATCGGTTTCCGGCTCTCGGTGGACTTCGCATCCGAGTTCAAGAAGATCAACGTATCGATCGTTTTGAGTCTTATTGAAAGATCTCCGCTTCCTCAACTCCACTGATCTACCCCCCGCTCTCCGTGACCCCTTCCCTTCTTCCTCGAACAATTCATGCCGCATTCTCCCTCCGCGTTCCTTCCGCGTGTGGGTGACCCCTTCCGCTCCAATTTTCGAAAATATTTTCGTCGAATTTCGCTCAAAAACTATCAATTTTTTCGGGTTTTTGACTTCACTTTTTCGACGCTGAGCTTCCTTAGTATCTATGTTCACTGCGTACTGGTAGAATGCGCAACTGTTGTTGCTTTTTCTCTAGCTTTTTCTGCTTTTTCTCGTTTCTTCCTTGTTGTCTTCGCAATCGCTTTTATCGCATCGGTTTTCTTTTGGTTTTTCTACTTCATGCTGCTTATCCCGAGCCAGATTAGGTTCGCAGTTCGTGTTCAGCTGCTAGAGTGTTGCACTAGCTGCCTAGTTGAAGCAGTTCATGTTTCTTTTTGCGCTCCGTTGCTTCTCATGGCGTGGCGCATGGATTCTGTGCCAGCTACTCGCAGTTTATCGATAATCTTTGCTCACTCAGCCGACTTTTGACCTACTTCTGAGCTCACAGCTTCCCGTCCCTTGCTATTCTCAGTTCATTCATGCTTTCCGCATGCTCCCCGTACTGCCGCATCCTTATTTTCATTTTATTTTGCCACTTTTTGCGCTCAAAGTGATAAAGCTGCAGAGGAAACCCTTTCTGAACAGCGTAGTACTGTAAGAGAATTCACCTAGTCATGCTAATCTCACCTAATCTTGTTGTATTTTTTTCGAAATAAATTTCTGGTAGTCCTTTTTTGTTGTTAATGTTCGCGGTTTGCATCGGTTTTGTTGATTGTGCCAACTGTTTATCGATTGCAGGGCGCGGCTCCTCCCGTGCAAGAGAATCGACAGGACGACGAGACGTCGCCCGCGACGCCTGCTAAACCAAAGGCTGTTTTATTTTATTTTTTTTCAATTTATTTATTTTTATTTTTATTTTATTTGTATTTTTATTTTTCATATTTTAAGAAATCTTTGCGCTTTACCGTAAGTAGTGCTGACGGCTCTGGATGGGCGCTGAACTGTATTACCTGGAACGATTTTGATATCAATTCAATATTAGCTGATTACAATAGTGATGAAATCCGATCTGGAGGATCTTGAGGACTAATCGATTTTCGCTGATTCAAGTGCTGCGCCGCCCATCCATAGATAATGACCGCGTAAGGCCGGTGGCGGGGCTCAGCCATTCCGTTGCGAGTGGCGGCTAGTCCTGGCACCTTCGCGGGTGCCTAGTGTTTGCTCCGACGAGGGAAAGGGCGCGACAGCCGCTCTGCCTTATTGGCAGAGTGAGATGCCTCGTGACCAGGGCTCAGTAGGAGACCAGCTTTCCCTTTCCGCAGGACCGCGCGGTAGTAAGATCACGAGCGGCTTGTCCGAGAGCGCCGCCACCTGCTAAGAGGGAGGATAGAGACCTTGTAAAAATGATCGAATTTTGTACATATTTAACTAAATAAAATGGATAATCCATTCCATATTATTTATTTAAATACCAGAGTTAAGTAAAATTCTCTCGGTCGATGTTTCAGTGTCGGTTCTCGCACCGCAAGTACGGATCCGGATCGCGCCTTTGCCGTGCCACCTCCAACCACCACGATCTGATTCGCAAGCACGGCTTCGACATGTGCCGTCGTTGCTCCCGTGAGTACTCCAAGGACATCGGATTCAAGAAGCTCAACTAGGTTTGAGAATCTCCATTGTTTGTTCAAATCAAATGCTTTACTTTAGTGCATAAAATAACTTTAATTTCTCAAATTGCAGTACCGTATCAACGGTGGGATTCGCCAACATCTGGTCCTCGCGCCCCCACAACTACGGACTCGGATCGCGCACTAGCCACGTCTGCTCCAACTACCACCGTCTGATTCGCAAGCACGGCTTCGACATGTGCCGTCGTTGCTCCCGTGAGTACTCCAAGGACATCGGATTCAAGAAGCTCAACTAGGTTTGAGAATCTCCATTGTTTGTGTGATAAGACATATCGGAAAAACATTTCGGAAAATGACATTTCGAAAAAAGACGTTTCGGAAATTCCATCTCGGAAAAGGACATCTCGGAAAGATTTCGCAATATTTCAAGAGCGCGCACATGACTTTCGAAGCTATTTTCTCCTGATTAAAATTCTATTTTTGTTTTTGTTTTTATCAATTGCAATGTAAATCAAGTAGAAGTATCTGATAATAACAAGAAAATTGCGCAAACGTGGATTTTCAGTGTAAAGTTTCCGAGATGTCCTTTTCCGAAATGGCATTTTCCGAGATGGAATTTCCGAAATGCCGTTTTCCGAAATGGAATTTCCGAGATGTCGTTTTCCGAAATGTTTTTTCCGAGATGTCTTATCACCCATTGTTTGTTCACATCAAATGCTTTACTTTAGTGCGTAAAAGTCACTAAATTTTCGGGATCCTTTTCACTGCTCGCAACCCACAGAAAGTCCAATAAGCAGAAAAAATATATCAGAGGAAATATTTAGTTTCAAAGAAGATAATCGCAATGTGATGTTTTAATTTTTTAAACGCTCGCAAAAAATTAAAAATTTTAAAAAACAATTAAACGCTTTAATTTTGGGAGTATGATAATTTTAATTTCTCAAATTGCAGTACCGTATCAACGGTGGGATTCGCCAACATCTGGTCCTCGCGCCCCGCAACTACGGATCCGGATCACGCACTAGCCACGTCTGCTCCAACCACCATGGACTGATCCGCAAGAACGGCCTCGACATGCCGTCGTTGCTTCCGTGAGTACTTATAAATCTCGACTGGGATTAATATTTTAGTCGCGGCACAGTTTTTTTTTAATTTTGAGAAACAATCTTTTTAATAATTTGGCTAAGCAATCTCGAAAAAAATCAATTTTTGATAACCGGCTGTGATCAGCATCTCACTGCTCGTGTGAAACTCAAAATTCGTTGCTATGTTGCATACAGATTTTGATTCTGCGCTGAAAATTTGGAATTACATGGACAGTACATGCTGTTCGATTGATTTGCTTGAGCGCAATCGCCGACCAGGGTTCGATCCCGGCCGGTGCATATCTTTCGAGAATGTTTTGTTTGCTTTCAATCATTGCGGCATTAGGGGCGATACGTCGGCGATGAAATTCTAAAACTTTTTTATTTTAGTGATTTTTTTTATCAGATGCTATCTACGGCCGGAAATCGATATTTTCTTTTTTATTTCCTACATGCCCAGTGATTGAAAGCCAGAGAATATTTTCAAAAGATACGGACCTGCAGGGATCGAACCCTGGTCCGTGATTGCGCTCTAGAAAACCGATCGAAATGCATGTACTGTCCATGAAATTCCAAATTTTCAGCGCAGAATCAGATTCTGCATGCAACAGAACACCGAATAAATTCAGGATTAACTTTTGAGTTTCAGACGAGCAGTGAGATGATGATCACATCTGTCCATCAAAAATTTCATCAAAATTTTTTTTGACGAAGTTTTCAAATTTATCGAAATTTGGTTGAACAATCTCTCGTTTTGACATAACTTTTCATGCTCTTTCTTGCAGTTGTTCTTTTTTTCAAATTCGCGCCTAAAAGTTAAAGAACCACTAGGAAGAAAGTTTTTTTGAACTCGCGGCCAATGTATGATCCCAAGTCCCTAGCGCGTAATTTCAAAATTTTTACAGTATCATACACTATATCGATTGCCAGGGAGTGCTGCACAAGGCGTGTATTTTCGGGTCATGTTCGATAATTGTGCCATGGTAGCTCAAGACTATGTACCGTACCCAATCGATCGTGCAGTACTCCTTGATTTTCGTAAACTGATTTTTTCCAAAAGATGTTCCATTGAGTCATTCTTGCTCTATACCGCCCCCAATCGATAATACAGTACCTCCAGATTCCATATGCCACTACCGTGACCCCGATTATTGCAAACTACCTTATTTTTTAAATGTCATCGTGCCCTGCCCAATTGATTCTACAGCATGCAAGTAACTACCGTAACCCAGTTCATTGGGTCAGATCCAGTTCCTTGGGTCAAACATTTTTCTAAAAATCAAATCGATCTTAAAATGATTTTTAAGTATCCTACCGTATATGTAATTATTGTATAATTATTTTACTATCAATTTTGGATTTTTTATAAAAATGCTTGAAATATTTGAAAAATGTTTGGCCCAAGGAACTGGGTTACTGTAGTTACTTGCATACTGTAGAAACTATTGAGCACGGTACCAGGACTTTTTAAACATTTGCGTCAAAGTCAATTTGCGATAATCTGGGTTACGGTTCGCGGTAAACTATATCTGGGGTTACTGTACGACCTATTGGGTACGGTATAAAGCAAGAATCAACTCAATGGCAAATGTTTTGGAAGAAATCAGTTTACGAGTGGCCGCAGTGGTGTGAATTACGGTAGCAAGGGTACTATACACTGGGTTACGGTATGAGTACATCAGGATCGATTGGGTACGATATCTTGGCTTTTTGGAAATAATGTCAGTTCTCAATAATTAGGGTTACGGTAGCGTTATACGGTATCTGGGAGTACTGTATGATCGATTGGGTACGGTACTTAGTCTTGACCTACCATGACACAATTATCGACCATGGCCGTAAAATACATGCCTTGTGCAGCACCCCCCTGGTACTCCATTTCACGCGTTTTCTGAGAGATTGCATGAATCTAAGACCTAGTGTTACAAAATATTCATCGTGCTCCGACCTCGACGGAATTTGGACCAATGATTCATGTTAGGATTTATCGTTTTCTGTGAAAAGTCTGGAGCCGTAAAGTAAAAAATGCCTAAAATCCGGCTCTGAGAACTTCAAAAGTTCTATAATCAATAACTTGGTTCAAAATTATCGTAGAAGGTCGCTCAAAAAACAGAAATGATCATCTCAACGATTTCTACAACAATACGTTAAGGTCATCGTCGAGTGGCTTCGAAATCAGATGGAAAACTTCGAAAAACCGAAAATGGGTTTACAATTATTAGCCGCCCTGAAAAATATTGTGCCTTTTTCCCGTTGGTTTATTGCAAAATCGAATTCTCCAGATCATTTTACATCGGATTTCATCATTTCAGAATTTTAAAATTTAATCCCGGGCAGTTATAGCTTTCAGAAGACCAAAAACAGCCGATTTTTCGAAAATTTCGAAAAAACAAAGATAAATAAATCCAGAATTATTGCTTCCAAACTGGAACTCTCGGGCTAAAATATCATTTCGGGGTCAGTACAATCAGTTTTGAGGTTTAGAGGCAAATTCAAGATTTTTTTTTCAAGGTTTTTCTTCCCTTCGCTCGAGTCTATCAATCACTCGTGTGAGGGGGGGGGGGCACTTGCGGGGACAGTGCATGGAGTAACTGGTACAGTAACTATAGCAGCATGAGGGGTTCCTAGGTGGGGCTACTTTCTCGAGTCGGTCATGGAAATCATAGCTGTGCAGTAGTTATCAAGTTCCTGCGCTGTGTAACCGTCGGGGTGATCTTGGTTAGCCTTATCTTATCGCGTGTTTCTCTATCACTTTATTGATGATTTGATTCGAGTTTTGCCACTTACTTCCCTGTCCGGGTCTGTTTCGGACTTGTGCGGGTTTTCTATTATCGCGCGTATCGTCGGTCAGGTGTGGCTCTAGAGTTGGCAATGCGAGTGGTTACGTGCTCGTTACGCCTCCCGTCCTCGGATTGCGAAATAGAGTAGGGGTATTTTAGCGAGCTCGTAGCCTCCCCTCTTATTGTCAACCCTAGTGTGCTCGTTCCAAAATACCGTACCCTTGTTGGGGCTTTCTCCTGCCCCTTGGTGACGGCGTTCTATCATCGATCACGCTATCACCGATGCCACTAGCGATTTCGAATGCGATTAGTTCAATCTAGTCTGGGGGAGAAGCATGCCTTGCAGAGGGTGGCGAGGGAGAAGATAGGTTAGTGCATATATTTTTAATTTCGGAACTGCGCGATACCCGTGCTTTTGGTGGAGAAAAACAAGGCATAGTGCCAGTGTAACACATATCAAACAGGTTGGAGTAATTCTGAGGCTACTTCAAGTAGTGATTGCCTTATCCAAGTGCGTGCACAGTTTAAGATGGCGTCCACCGCATTCATCGTCTGCATTAATCAGGAGTTCAATTATGCTCTGATTACTGTTGTAATCCTACAGTGTCCCGGAACTATCGCTGGCAAGTTTGTCCTTCTTCTAGTAATGGCCCGCCAAGGGGGCAGTCGCCTTGCTGAGGATCGTGACGTTGACTCGTCAGGCGTTTCTTGAAAGTATCAATGTTGTCGTCGGCACGTCCATTGCAGAAAATATTAGGGTACTGGAAGGATACGGTAGGGGATGTAGATCTACAGTATTCCTGGAACCTCATGCAACGACTTACAGTATACGACCACCCCTCCTACAGTACCCAGACCGTTAATCCATTTCCGCAAGCTACCATATCTCCAATTCAGTACCCATGCCGCACCTCTACTACATTGGAACGAAAGTATGAGAACGTAAAAGATGTAAGAAAACAAATTACTTTATAACAGCTTTCGATGAACAATAGATTTGGAAACGATGTAGACTGATTTCAAGCAACAGGCTGCACCTCATTCGTCCGTTGAACTATCAATTCTCCAGAAAAGTCAATCGGTAAAGTTATCTGAGAACGACAGGCCAATGTGAAGCGAGGAACAGTAAGGGGGGGAGGTAGAGGCGAGGGAAACGGGGAAGGGGTAGACACTAGAATATACATGAGTTTCTCATATTTTCAGAAGCAGTCCACACTCGTGCATCTCACCGACGAGTTACCCTTGTGATCCACCACGAACGCCCTGAACAGATGCATAGCATTTTTTGGCAAACAGACAACAAATATGTTTAGAATAATGAAATCACAAAAATAGATGTAGTTCATTCATGAATATTATGCGTTTTCAACTTCTAATTGTCGTTGCAAACAACTACCGAAAATTGAGACCTCGTGATTAGCGTTTGCACCGTCTACTTTGAAATAGAAAAAATATATTTTTTTGTGAAAGTTATTTGCACAAATCTTAAAACGCTCACAGAACCGCGAGTCCGAAGATGACGAGAAGGAAGATGCTGAGAAAAAGAATTCCCCAGCACACCATGCGGAGATTATCGTTCATTCTAGAACGATTCACCTTTTGAGGAACCGAAGGAACAAAAGGCGCGTATCGCGTCGTCTAAAAGCAATCGATATGAACGAGAAGAATGAAAGCCACCAATATTCGAATATCTACCGTACCCTTTAGAGATCGAATAACCGTTTCTTCGTTTACCACACTCTCTCGACCGGAAATAAAGAGACGAGGCCCATTTATCGAACTCTAATCCAGATCCAATGATTACTAGTAGGAGGAGGAGGAGGAGGGGCGAATTGGAATCGTCGGACTCGGAACGTGAATATTTAAAAATTGTTTTGGACGTCTCTGGCAACAGTAGTAAACTTTTACAATATTTTATCTGCATGCGAGGTGCAGCGAATCCTAGGCAAAAAAAAGAATCTTGAATAATCAAGTGGGCGGAGAGTTGAGAAGATAATAGAAGTGCGTAGTTACTCTGGTGCTCCTCTCCAAGTAGATTGGTCTCAAATTGGGAGTCCTCTCTCTCCTTTGCACATGTTCGGGTATTCCCGTGCATTAGAAATAAGTTGGGGATAATGATAAAAAATGGTGGCCAAAGACTATTTGATGTTGGTTTTGTGGTTCGACTGCGCGAATGTACGTGGGAAGAAACTGATTATCCAAAAGCATGCACATCTCGTGTCTCATCGTTGATAACAACGTACTCGAGCTAATTAACGGCTCTCTCAGGAAGAATTTGTGCAGTCTTGTACCAATTAAGGATGGGGAAGTAAAATAAGCGATCAGTAGACCACTGACGGCAAAATGCCCAACAGTGTACGGTAACAGGCCGGATACTCACCGTGTGATGATAACCTACCAGAATAGGCCCGACTAATACCCAATTTAATGTATTGACAAAAGATATCCACAAATCCGAAACGACCGGCGTATTCACTGCGGAAAGGTGCTATTTAATGGCTCATGCGAGATGATTTGTGTATGTGGTAGTGAGTTTTCGATATGCATCACTGCGAAAACAAAGGAGGGAGCACTCGGATCGTCGAATGATAATCAAAAATGGTACTCTTCTTTAGTATTGTATTTTCACAAAATGCTCCCAGACCATAGAGATTCTCTGAAAATGCTGCAGAAGGGCATCCGACCTGGCGACAATGGAAGCTAGCGGGAGACAATACCGCTGTAGCGGAATACAATGGGATGTTTCTTTCGTAGTTTTGCTCATTCTGTCTCAAGTAAGAGAAGAAAAAGGACATGCAAAAATATGACAGATCCAGATGCTTAATACTCGTTTCGGACCTGTAATTCACATCAATTCATCACTCAGAAGCATCATTGGAACTTCCCACGTTTTTACATTGAACCCCCACACCCACCGCTTTTCATTTCCACTATTGCATTTTGTCGGAGAGAGGATAATTGAAAATTGCATTCACAGAACCACTTAGGCGTGCATCGTTTCGTAAACAAGCGTAGATAAATTGTATACTACCGGCTTATATTGATCAGTTTATTTCAACACTAAAACGTCGAGTTTATCATTTGGTCGACGACTCAATGCGCAAATCAAATGCATGATGAAATACCAACGAGTTGAAGAATGAATTCTACTGAGAATGGGGGATGGATTGAGAATGGACGAGGGCTATTGAATCGAAACTAAATATGAGGAATATTTTAACATCGACCGGGAATTGGAAATTTCGACTTGTAGGAGTGAAGATTAAACTGGCGCGTACTGAAAACATCTGTATTTGTAAAAATATCGAATTTGCATCGGCCTGCGTTGTTGAAAAAGCCCGTAACGAACCAAGTTTTTGTTGTCTCGATTGCAACTATTCGATCCACTTCTCATCGACCTGCGTTCCGTTTTTCACGAGCTCCAGAATGATTCTAAAGAAATGCGATTATTAAAATGGGAAAATTGCATAATTAGGTGGGATTTTGAATTATATTTTGAATCAAATTAATGATTTTAAAATATATGGAATTGTAAGAGTGATAAAATGAAGAGAGGCAGACTCGATTATAAACTGAACAAGGGACGGATAGTGGTGAATGCTGCCTAAGAAGGGGATATATGCGGTCCATTTTCTTGAGATAGGGCCGCTAATGACAGCTCGATCTTCCCCCGATTGCACTAACTATTCTGGGAACGTTCCACTCGAGGTGAATCTAGAACAGATGTGATACCACTCTCTGCTCATTGTATACAGTTCACTCTACCGTCCTACTTTTCCCCATTTTCCTGAGATGCAACTCACAGCGCGGTAAAGCCACCGAAGAACAAGATGCAGGAGATGAGAATGAGGAGTCCACAGCAAACATTGCACACTTTCTTGCACATTATGACCGTTCCCTCTTCAAGACTGTGACCGAGCCTGAAGACCGACATAATCTTCCCTATTCTTGCCTCAGCGGCTATTAATACTTCCGGAAATAAATATTAAAGTTTACCGGAACAAATTGAAATTTACAATAACCTAGTCTTTGACAATACAAAAAGATAAAGGTAAATGCTCATCCCGTCTTCGAGACTTGCCTCGCGGGATACCACTCATTGGCAAGTGTAAAAATACTACTAATTATCCTGTACTAATTATACTTAATTACACTTTGACAATACTCAAAGTGTAATTGTAATTCAACATTTATGTGCTGAGGCGAGGCAAGAATAAAGTAGTGACTATTAAGGGGGGGGGCATGAAAAAGAAGGCGATGCGGGGTAGATATACACCGTATACGAGGTGTAAGACGTGCAAGAGGATGAGCAATGGTCTGACTCTCTTCAGTTTGCACGCTCTCTCGCTGTTCAGAGAGACGAGAGAGCATGCAAACTGAAGAGAGTCAGACGATTGCTCAAGACGATCATTATCGGAAC